>JANFAE010000085.1:0-307546 GCA_024613145.1 Pisolithus marmoratus
GGGGATGACTTGAATCAGTACATGGAGGTGTCGTGGTCCTCTAGAGTCTAGCTTACCTGCTTCGACAATGGTCGTGTAGAGAAACGGTTGAGAGGATGAATGTAGTGGCCCAGAGAAGTGCCCGTGGTAGCAATGTTTTTATATCCCGCTGTTGTTTCATCTCCCTTCGTTTTTGATGGCCGTCTCTGCAGAATAATGATGTCCCAAAAATACCATCGTTATGGTGCCACACAATTTATAATGCTTGTACACATCACATAAAATCCGTGTACAAGATTTTCGCGACATTTCATTGGACAGCGTAGATAAGGCGTTAAGCAACCAGACGGGGCCCCGACGGCCGCGGCTCATACAGTAAAACTTCCTTAGATCTTTCAACCCATTTCGTTGGATATATGTTGGACTGAAACGACTCGACGGGAGGTGTGTATCATTATCCGGACGCTGTTTCAATACATCTTGCATTGACGAGCCATGTGTGTAGGAACATGATAAATGGTCGAGCGATAGATACAAGTATGGCGAGAACACATCCTGGGTTCCAAAGCATCGGAGGTACGATGACACCGAAGAGACGTCTGGTTTCGCCAAGATTTCGCGATACGCCCATACTACCCACCAGCGTAAGGCATAAATGGAGAGGGACGAAGATTATTTAGAGAGGGTCCATGTGGGTCCAAGTGTTTGTTCCGTCAAGAGGTGTGTACATTAAGGATGGTGGACGAAGATAGAGTGGCGACTCGCTTATCCACCTTCACTAACATGAATAAGCGGGCAAGATCCTGTGTGTACTGTGGAACTTGAAACAACGACTATCACCACGGACAAAACCGCCGGGTGGGCACCACCATTCCGTACCCCAGATCGTACGAGTCATGGGTGTTTATTGTAATAATTCGCAATCAGTCTCACTGGGGAAGAACAACGCAACGCGAGGAAGCGAAACATATCTCGCCCTTCTCCTTAGCCCATTCCGCACAAACCCCATGATCTTGCGTCAGGACAGTAGTTTCAACACGTGCAACCTCCCACATGTCCCATATGAGCGTGATGGCAACAGCGAGGAAGAGACAGAGGGAAAGGGCTAAGTCCACGCCTAATGAAAAGCGTGGAACACGATTGTGTTAGCGAGCCGGTCGGTATGAGGCGGGGAGGTAGGAAGCTGATCCAGGGATGTACGGCGAACCAATCCGTATGCGGTATATGCATGCGAGAATCTAAGAGTGTTGAAGATGGTCTCGCAATAAGGAGGTATGCCCTGTGGTATCGTTGTATAAACCTGCGCGTTGGTTTGTCGCCGAAGTGCGCTACGGCACCGGAGGCATGGTTTTACACTGTACATAGTGCGTCATCGATAAGTGACTCATGCAGCAGTTCTACAAGGCGTTCACCTCTGGGCGTGTTTGCAACTCCTACATCGAGACATGAGTTCGTTCAAGTGCGAGTTCCCATGGGAAGGGCCAGCCTGCAGAGTGGGACGACACGTCCGTGTATTATGGGTTGACCACAGATAAGACACTGCAAATAAGTCAGAGCGACGTGTTTGCCGACTCGGCTCGTACAACAGGCTTGCTAACCAACTTGGAATTGGAGTGCTATTACCATGTCGCACTTCATCAAGTCGTTGGCGTCGTTCAGAACATGGTCGACGCGCATTTCAACCCGTGCAACGACGCGCCAGTTTACGACGGCCCCAGTGTCCCACATTTCACGCTCGCGGGTCAAGCCTGCAGTGGTACTATGGGGGGCTTCCTCCATCGCCGGTGTCGCATATGCCCTATATCAAACCAACAAGGTCCATCTCGAAGCACCGCAGATCGTCCAACAGCATGATGACGAGGAGATCGAAAGTAAAGTATACTGTTTCCACCATGTCATGCAGCGTTTTTAACTAACGTGCTTGACACAAAGTCGACCCAGGGACTTCGACTGCATTCCCAAAGACACTACGAACACCCTCCAAGTTCCCGCTCCAAAAGTTCTCGCTCGTTGGAGTAGGCACGCGAACTGTCTCTCTCTTTGGCTTCAAAGTATATTCCGTTGGGTTTTACGTTGATTTGAACGACCAGAAATTGAAGGTACGCAGGAGGGCTCATTTTGCATTCTCGTAGGTGTACGTTCTGACCCACTTCGTCCTACTCCAGCGGAAAAGGTTAACCATATAGTCCGAAACACCAGTTGCGTCATCCGTATAGGTACGTCCGAGATCCCTTCTGGTTAATAAGTTCTCTCTTGGACATCCTCGCGCGCACAAGTACCCACTCGGAACACCTCCTACACCCACCTTCGCGACGGCTTCGTACGAGCGCTCACCGCGCGAGTTCAACTTGAAAAATCTCGCGGGGCACTCACGCCAGAAACCGAATTCGCCATACAATCGCCTCTACACAAACTCAAGACGCTCTTTCCAAACGCCGCTCTCACGAAGGGTACCCCTCTCGACGTACTAATCACTGCGCCAACCGGAGACAAGAAGCAACCCAGAAGATTAGTGTTTAGGGACTTGGGATCGATAGAGAGTGATTGGGTTGCAGAACAATTTGTTTTGGCATATTTCGAAGGAGATGGAATTACTCCGCCGGTGAGTTGGTCGTGGGATTCAGACGATGTCGTATTGCTGAAATTTCATCAATAAGCCACGACTTGCCTTTTTGCCTAGTGTGGCCAGAAGCTGTATTACCTCACATAGTCATGCCTGTCTGGCTTGGATTGATTGATCACAGGTGCCTCAATATAAGTTTGAACAAATGGACGACGAACAGAAATTGAGCCCACCTACTGTACAGTCCCCGTGACGCGGAACCGAAAGACCTGCTGTTACAGCGTTGATACAGCGGTGGTCAGGAGGGACTTCCCTGTTACGCTGTAGCTGCTGTAACATGTTGTAACAGGCTGGACAGCGGTGGCCGGTAGACAGCGGCAAACAGTTTTGCTGATTGAGTCACCTGTCACAGCAAGCATGTCCCCATGCTCATCGTCACCAATAGCAAGTATGCATATCTCGATAACATGGTAACAAGGATGACTGGAACTAATCAGTATAACCTCTGGTTATTGTGCTGCCTCTTTCTAGGCAGTCCCTGTGGTATTTGTTCATGTCTAGTTGTGCACCCCGCACCTTTCTTGCAAATTATTGAACTGATATCATGAATTACATAAAATCACCTTGATGCGCTACCAACATACCGTACTGTGGTGCTAGAATGGCATGACAAATTACGGAGATCGGCGCACAGTAAGGTAAGTTCATATAATAACCCCAGTCCAAACATAGTCATCACTTTCTCCAAGGTGCTTCCCCGATCACGCGATGTGTCGGGTGGAGTTACACCGCTCGGCATCTCAAGATCTCAGGCTTCAATTATCCAGTTGCGGTGCACCAGGAATCTTTCATTATATAAATGGTGTGTAGCAGCTCGATAACCCAGCCAGTATACCCACTGCATACATATGTCCTCTCGACAACACTTTCTCAGTCTAACCGTCCTCTATGGCATTTGTTTCAGCTGCGTCCACGCAGCTGTTTATGGCCCAGTTATCAGTGCGGACTTTCCTGACCCAGCCATCCTTGTCACTCCCACCGTAATGTACGCGTATGCGTCTAACTCGGGGGACATCAATATACAAGTTGCGACATCTGATGATGATGGAACGACGTGGACACTTCTGAACGGCGTGGATGCGCTTCCAGATGTTGGTCCGTGGGCAACCGTCGGCTTGACATGGGCACCTGATGTCATCGACCGAGGAGACGGCACCTTTGTCATGTGTACGGGTCACCTTTCCTCGTCTTCGTACTAGATGCTCACATACTTTATGCAGACTATGCTGCCGAGTCTCCCTCACAAACGACTCACTGCGTCGGGGCTGCGACTTCAACAAACCCCGTGGGACCCTACACCCCGCAGACGCAACCCATTGTTTGCCAAACAGCGAGCGGTGGTGTCATTGACCCAGCTGGGTTCCAGGACGTTGATGGCCAGCGTTATATTGTCTACAAGGTTGACGGGAACAACCTTGGTGGGGGAGGTGCCTGTGGAAATGCAAATGGCCAATACTCCACGCCCATCATGCTGCAAATGATGGAAGCAGATGCGCTTACAGCAACCGGTGACCCTCTTCAGATCCTGGACCGCGGTCCGTATGATGGTCCGTTGATCGAGGCGCCTGCACTCATCCTGCACGACGGGACGTGAGTAGATCATTTTCTATGCCCGTCCCTCGAAACGACTGATTCCTGTGACTAAAGCTACGTGCTCACCTTTTCATCAAACTGCTACAACACCGACTTATACGACATTTCTTATGCGACCGCGCCCTCCGTCTCTGGACCGTATACGAAAGCATCTTCACCCCTCCTCGTAACAGGGGATGACGGCCTCACTGCACCAGGTGGGGCAACTCTAACACCTGATGGCACATTTATGGTATTCCATGCAACGGTCAACTCCAATCCCTTGACGAGGTACATGTATACGGCTACAATATCGTGGGACGGTACTGTGATGAATGTATGATTCAGTGTCTTCTGGTATGGACAGAATCCAGAAATTGACATTCCGACACTTGTAATCCTCGTAATCCAGTGTAGAAGCGCCTACTTACGTTCACACACTGTATTTATCCGTCGCTCACTTGCCTATGTAATCGAATGTGTTGTCCCAAAGAGTTGAGCCCTCGAACGGTAAGTGCCAGACGTACCAATGTGTATGCGCTCAAGAGTACGCTAGCTATCCCCTTGCCGGAGTGAGATTAGTATATGTCGCTTTGAGGGGAAATGAAAAACGGATCTGCAAAACACTCCATGGTTTTAACAATTTAGAAGAGAGGGGGGCGGGAAAGACCAAGGAGTGCCCGTCGCAGCAGTGTATATACAACGTTAGAGTCACCTGTCGGCCTCACTATGAATACGACAGGGCACCGGAAGGAGCCACGGCGCGGCGAGTAGTGAGTGCAGCTTACACTCACCAATTAATAGGCAGAACCATAATTGTTAATACACGCTGTATGTATATTATATAAGAATAGAGTCCGTATGCGTTTGATGGGAGAGCGCGCAGCTTGGCTGGGAAGGCAACAAGAGACTCAAGTACCCAAGCGTCACAACGGAAGAGGCATGTTTGCAAATTTGTTATACCCATCGAGGAGTCTTTCTTCCTTATATTCTTTGCAAAAGCGGCGGAAACTCTGTGGGGTCAATTCGCGGGCAGGTGTGCCAAAGCCCTCTCCATACAGCTCCACGATGACTCAATCGGCGTACATCCATAAGGTTTCAATAGCTTCGCACGTGAGAGGTTTTTTATCCTGCCGTACGACAGTCACCTGTAACACATGAAGGCCAAGATCCTTGATACATCATTTATTGTAATAATTCACAATCAGTCTCACTGGGGAAGAACAACGCAACGCGAGGAAGCGAAACACACCTCGCCCTTCTCCTTAGCCCATTTCGCACAAACCCCATGATCTTGCGTCAGGACAGTAGTTTCAACACGTGCAACCTCCCACATGTCCCATATGAACGTGATGTCAACAGCGAGGAAGAGGCAAAGGGAAAGGATAGAGAGTCGCGAGAGGAGAAAGGAGGGTAAGGGATAAGTCCACGCCTAATGAAATGTAGCGAGCCGGTCGGTATGAGGCGGGAGGTAGGAAGCTGATCCAGGGATGTATGGCGAACCAATCCGAATGCGACAAGTGCATGGGGAATCCGAGAATGTTGAAGATGGTCTCGCAATAAGGAGGTATGCCCTGTGGTATCGTTGTATAAACCTGCGCGTTGGTTCGTCACCGAAGTGCACTACGGCACCGGAGGCATGGTCTTACACTGTACATAGTGCATCATCGATAAGTGACTCATGCAGCAGTTCTGCAAGGCGTTCAACCTCTGGGCGTGTTGCAACCCCTGCGTCGAGGGATGAGTTCGTTCAAGTGCGAGTTCCCATGGGAAGGGCAGCTCGCAGAGTGGGACGACACATACGTGTATTATGGGTTGACCACAGATAAGACACTGCAAATAAGTCAGAGCGACGTGTTTGCCGACTCGGCTCATACAACAGGCTTGTTATTTAACCAACTTGGAGTTGGAGTGCTACTATGTCTCACTTCATCAAGTTGTTGACGTCGTTCAGAACATGGTCGACGCGCATCTCAACCCGTGCAACGACGCGCCAGTTTACGACGGCCCCAGTGCCCTACATTTCACGCTCGCGGGTCAAGCCTGCAGTGGTACTATGGGGGGCTGCCTCCATCGCCGGTGTCGCATATGCCCTGTATCAAACCAACAAGGTCCATCTCGAAGCACCGCAGATCGTCCAACAGCATGATGACGAGGAGATCGAAAGTAAAGTATACTGTTTCCACCATGTCATGCAGCGTTTTTAACTAATATGTTTGACACGAAGTCGACCCAGGGACTTCGATTGCATTCCCAAAGACACTACGAATACCCTCCAAGTTCCCGCTCCCAAATTTCTCGCTCATTGGAGTCGGCACGCGAACTGTCTCTCTCTTTGGCTTCAAAGTATATTCCGTTGGGTTCTACGTTGATTTGAACGACCCGAAATTGAAGGTACGCAGGAGGGCACATTCTCATAACATTGATGGTGAATGTTCTTACCCACTTCGTTCCAGATACCCTTCGCGGCCACTCCAGAGGAAAAGATCGACCATATAGTCCGAAACACCAGCTGTGTCATCCGTATAGGTACGTCCGAGATCCCTTCTGGTCAATAGTTCTCTTTTGGACACCCCCAAGTACCTACTCGGAACACCTCCTACACTCACCTTCGCGACGGCTTCGTACGAGCGCTCACCGGGCGAGTTCAACTTGAAAAGTCTCGCGGGGCACTCACGCCAGAAACCGAATTTGCCATACAATCGCCTCTACGCAAACTCAAGACGCTCTTCCCAAACGCCGCTCTCACGAAGGGTACCCCTCTCGATGTACTAATCACTGCGCCAACAGGAGACAAGAAGCAGCCTAGAAAATTAGTGTTTAGGGACTTGGGATCGATAGAGAGTGATTGGGTTGCAGAAGAATTTGTTTTGGCATATTTCGAAGGAGATGGAATCAGTCCGCCGGTGAGTTGGTCGTGGGATTCAGACAGATGTTGCATTGCTGAAACACCACCTAGTTGAAGAAAGCTACAGTGGAGCGACTAAAAACAATAGGGACGTAGCAAGTGGATACATAATTCTCTCGATGTGGTGCTCGTATTAAAGGCGTCATGGACAAGTAGAGCTGAGAACGAACGCAATGAAAACAAACGAATCTGCAATACTTGCATACCAATAGCCAAAGTACGCAAAATAAAGTTGACGATGTCAATCATCCTTGTTCGACCCTGTCTCGAAACTCGGCGGGATATCCATGGAGACGTCCCTCATAATTTCGCCAAAGTCGAGACCATTGCGCTTGAATATATCAGAAATGATATCGTCAACTTCCGCAGGCACGGGTTGAGGAACACCATCCGTGAACACGGTGTGTGCGCGGATGGCTTCGGTCATCTGCAAAAAGACCTGTTCCTTGCCCATTTCCCGTAGTTTATCCTAGATTTCATGAATCCACAAGCAATAGAAAAATCTCGCGTTTCCGGATACGACTCACCTTCAGCCTTTGCATCATTCCAAGCTTCATGTCATAGTCCACTTCGCCGTTATGCTGAATGACCGACCATTTCGTTTTCATCCTGATCCAAGTGCTTACATCCCAGGTTTTGTAGGTTATCGTCCCATCCTTATTTGCCTCGCATGCAGCGGCCATGGCCTTGTAGTCGTACGCCCATTCTTCCCAGGGCATGCCGAAATTCATTTGCTTCATTTCTTCTGGGCTGACAGCACGTTGCAACAGATCCTTTAAGAGAGCATCTTTCTTTTGCGATGCCTCGGTGGCGATGTTGACCATGGTAGCGGGTGTGGGTTTCCGGAAGACAACTTCCTCCTTTGGGAAGCCATATCGAAATCGGAGCATGGCCAAGCCCCTCACGAAGTCAAGTACTATGGGAGTAATGACAACGAAAATGAACAGGTCGAGTAGGATGTTGCCGAGAAGCGCCCAGCCGAGAGTGGGGGCGGGAACGTTGAAGGACAAAGGGACGACTACCTTGCTGATGGCAAACAGGACTCCATAGCGGTATAGACCCCCGTATATGCGTCGCAACAAGAGAAAAACGAACGACAGATTGACGCCAAGGAGTGTGAGGAATCGACCTCTGCGCTGCAAGCTGACAACACGTCACAAGTGAATGTGGAATGCACGGACTCACTTGCGATGAGTTGGACTGGCAGTGTCGACGTGGGTGACATACACTTCCACTCTTGGGTCACATCTGGACAGAAAGGCGTGGACGACGCTGTCCTCTGGGATTCTGTGTGCAGCTGGCATCCTCGTCTGACTTCATCCAGTCGGACACTTGGAGACTCCCATCCAGATCACGTGAACATTCCCACGCCTGCATCTATTTAATCTCGTCTGCCTGTTTTTTTTTTCTTCATTGATTCTTCCACTATCATAACGCCAATGACGAGAACCGACGGTGCAGAGCGTTGAGTCAGACCCGCGCTCGTCGCTGTGGTCGATGTTGACATCGCCCGTTTGGCACCTTTACCCACCCTTGTTACAAACAAAAGGAACGGGCTGAAATTCCTCTGATGGCGTCTCGACGTGGAAGATATCTTTTCTGTGCCTGCTTTCCTTGACCAGTGCAATCTATTGAGGTTGGCCCACAGTAGTAGTCCTTAGCTTGTACAGTGGTTTTCTGGTTTTTGGGAGTGAAGTGCTTCGAATGCACACCTTTGGTGATGCGTCCTGGACTGTGTGAATACTGGGGATCGACATTCTGCCAGTAACAGTCAAGTTGCCAGAGAGGAGGTTGGTTCGACCCACTGTCTATCCATGGGGGTGGATGCTCTGCCCCTACTGGACCTACGTACGCCCTCAGCGTATGATGCGTCAACTTATTGTAATTGTTTCTGCACGGTCCGTACTTCCTGGACAGAACTTAGCTTGGTCGAAAGGGTTAATGGAAGACGTTATGTTCGACCCAAGCATTCCCTGTTCCCATAGCGCAGCTCTCCCGAAACACCCTCCTGCAAAGGTCGTAACCTACTGCACAGACATGGTTGAGGGCGTTCAATGGCTGTTGCTTAAAGCTCCCAAGAATACAGAAGATCCATTTCAGGTAAATATTGGACACCATATTATACATATCATATTCGACTTCCGGACTACCCATCTATATGATTGTCAAGTAGTCCATACTTCTTCCGAGTCCCAACTGCATATGCACGATACCGCCGACCACGTATGCCAACACACAAGCTCATCACCAATGCAAGTAGTGGGTTGGACATTGGTACCCGCTCGGATTTTTGATCAGGTATAATTGGTGGTAATCCTCGGCATCGTACCAAGGTCCAGCCTCTTGAATCTCCGTCGCGATTAGCTGGCCCTTGAGGGTAAAATGCGCATCTTGCACTTGCTTCGTTACATGCTCCGCAACAGACTGCTGTTCCTGACTGTGTGTAAAGATCGCAGAACGATACTCTACAGCATGAAACAGCGCTGGTAAGATCTCAGGATTACTATCAGGTAGGTGACGACGCACGGGAGCCAACATCTGGTCCTTGTCGATTTATGGTTGTTGGGTCGTGAGTACGGTAGAAGAACTCTGTCTATGACGTAAGGACGCCGTCCAGAGGGAGGGATGACATCTACTCGCCCACAAGTTGCGCGTAAGACACGATGGAAGGGTCGAACTCGATTCTGACTGCCTCTGCATGGTCTGTGGTTCCAGCGCACACTTCTCGGTAGGACGGGTCGGCAGAGGTTGCCTTGCCCCCGGTGTACCCCACCGAGGTCTTCAGGATTCCCTTATTCTCTGAGGGAGGGTAGTGCTTGAGGAAGATGTGCTCGACTCCCCAAAAACATCCAGCTGCGAACGTTGCGATTTCTGGCTTCTGAGATGCTACATAGGAATATGAAGTCCCCGACCCGTGAGTTGAATTGGATAGGGACGTACTTGACGTCATCGCTGAGCGATACTGGGAGAGGTCAACGGGCCCCTTAGACACACCCGACGACATCAAACCCAACAGCGCAGTGCGAACGCTGTTCAACCGACCAAGCATCGACGTCAATCACTCAGCGTTAGGACTGCGGAAGCACCGGACCGGTACGGCGCGGAGATGATTGGTTTCAGTCGCCGATTGAAAGTGCGTAATCATCCGAGACGTTCCGTCCAGTTTGGCAAGAAAAGCCGGGGGGCCAGCCAACGATCGAAAAAGTTTACCACCGCAACAGCGTCCAATGAGCCTCTCGTCGTTTCTCTCTTCGTTTCTGAACGTCGTTCACGCAGAAGCAGACCAAGAACAGGTCGAGTCTACAGCACACCAAGAAGAAACGGCTGCCGAGGCAGAGGTTGAACAGGGAGAGGCAGAAGAGGAAGCGGAGGAACCTGAAGATGTCCGGGGGTCTCCTTTAATCATTATATATTTTCCATTTCGAATGCTGACACCTTGTATTTCTAGCAACATCCTATAATCCGCGAGGAATGCAAGAATGTTGCCAAGTGCGCACCCCTGACACGACACTTTGAGCACTGTCAAGAAAAGGTGTCGTCCGGTCAAGGTTACAAGGGTGAGGATTGCGTGGAGGAACTGTAAGCTTCCGTTTCCTATTGGTTACTGATGTCCATTCTAACGTCGAGCTTTTACAGTTGTGCGTATCACTACTCGTCATTTTTTCTTACAACTAACCATACACGTCCGAAACAACATGCAATGATAGTCCAGTATGCCCTGTCAGACTCTTCAGTTCGATAATCCTCTCATACTATTTCTCAGCATGATGCACTGCGTTGACGTAGGTCTCGAATTTGACCTGCCCTCTCGACGATGCTTACAGTGGATCCAAGGCATGCGCCGCACCAAAGCTGTTCTCCAAGTTGAAGTAAACAGCTTGCGGTCGCTTTCCTTTAGGTATGTCCATATGATTAGCCTTCGTTGTCCCTCGTCTCAGAGTAACATTCCACAGATTAGCTAGCCGTGTGTCCGCTTTATTGAATGCATACCTTCACTTCTCTTTGGTAATAGCCAATAGAAAACGACTTGAGACACCCGTTCCGTGGTCGATTGTTCAATCATGCGGACGTTCCATTTGAAGACATTACAGCTATACCGCAGCATGAAAGATGCCGGATAGTGCCGGCATTCTTCGTCTTATCATAGTGAGGTTGTACGGCGGACCTCATAAAGGTGAGTTTTACTTTCATAGCACTCGTCATATCTGCATGATACGTACCATTATCTATGCAAATGGGAGTACAACCCACAGTCGTTTCTACAATAATTTATATCGCCTCCTATGAACCAGTACATCGCCATTGTAAGCAAGTCTTGAAACCGAGTCCTGTCAGTCTACTCGCTGTTGGAAATTCCTGGAACTCCTCAGGTATTGTGCAGCTGAACTTGCTCGCTGAGAGTCTTTGAGTTTAGTTACATAATGTTTGATGTACTGCTGTCTTGCATCCCTTTCTGCCGATACCCTTATCCTGCATCCTTCCTACATCTGCCCAGGCGATAACACACACCAGTCAAAATGGTTTCTCACCTCTTTCCTCATCGCTTCTATGGATTGGACTTCCAGTCCGCCCTTCGGTCGCGCTACACAGTTTTCCTTGGTACAGGAGGGTCAAAGTGGGGATGCCAGATACAATCCCACGGCACGTTTGCCCAGGTATTCCCCAGTCATTATTTCTCCTGCCTCCAAGCCTTCTTCTGGAGGCTCAACGCCTTGTCGATGGTGCTGTCATTTGCATGGCAGCTGGAGCTGGATAGCTCATGGAAGATGGCTTTGTCCAGAATTCTTGTATACATGTACAAGGTATGGCAGGAGAGCGAAAAGGAGGCTGCAGAGGAGGAAAACATTGCAGCAGTACAGAAAAGGGCGCTAGATGACCAGTGGAGAAGTATGACTTTGGACAGGTACCTTGGCATCGAGTTTTATATCCGGCGTCATGAACCAGCCATTGTAAGAGAATTTCGGCGGAGTCATATGGTGAATGTATACAAGGGAGTGCAAAACTTTGGTATTCTCATTCTTCAGTCTTCATATTATTTCCACTCACGCTGATGGCAGATTGGAGTACGTATAATGCATCCCTTGACGACCTCTGGTCCGGCCGCCAGACCAGGTTCACCATTGAGGAAAAAAGACCGGAATGTCAAATTTGCAAAGGCGTTGATTCCCCAGATAAAAGCATTTTACAAGTCGACTGTGGAGAGTGACACTGAATGTACGGATAGCTTCATTCCAATTATTCTAGTTGTCTATGTCAAGCCTGATGTGTAAATGTAGATGGATATACCTATGAGGAGGACAAACAGTCCACTGCCAGCGGCCGCACAAGGGACCTCATTAGAGGAACAGAGCGTAGGTAAGCTTCTGGACCTCGTGACAGTGTGTTCAGATCTGACAAGGACTGCAAAAAGCAACAGAAAAATTGGGGGGAACATGGGTAGTAAACAGAGTGAAGAAGCGGGAACGAGCCAGAGCAGAGGTAGAGCTCCTGCTACAATGCAGAGAAGGCTGAAGCCGATGCAGAGTAATCAAGGGCGGGTGCGCCCCATCACTAGGCGCTCCGCCAGATTAGAGAAAAGGGAAAGCGGCGTGATGGGTGTAAGGCAAAATGAAAGGATGGGGAAAAGTGAGGGAAGGGGGAATGAAGGCCCGATGTAGCACTGTGCATTAGGAGCCCCAGAATGCCGCAACTAGGCAATAAGTTCTAGACTTGCCCTCACCGATAGTGTATACAGCTAGGACTTCTTCATGTTCGCGGACCTAAGATAATAAATGCACTCAGAAGATTATGGTCTGAACGCCGCCAGCGAATGTAGACCGGATAACAGTCAAAGCAAGGAGTTTCGGTGTGGGACAGGAGCCCGGAGCAACGAAGTTCTAAGCGACGACACCGGTGGAGGCCACAAGGGGCTTCCCACGGCGCCGTTCAATTGACCGACCGTATGATTGTCTGGTGATGGCTGCTGAACATCAACTGCACGTCCCAGAACGTGAGCTAGGAACCATACTGCTTGGAACATCAATACGGACGTGGTCTCTCCAGTTGGTTGTTGTGCTCACCCTAATACATACCTGAGGACTGCAGTTTCGGCTCGTTAGGCTACGAGTGTCTCAAGTCTATGAATTCCTTGAAAACCGTAAGCAATTTAGTTCATATCCGATTCTCAGAAAGTTGGAATGGTCATGAAGGATCCTTACTCATCTTGTCAACCGATTCTGCGTCCTGCCTTCGGTGGTTTCAGCCTGGTCAGCAAGATCGACGGACAAGGTTCCCAGTTATGGACCCAGCAAGTCGTAGAACAGATTTAGTCACATACGCTGCCAGACAACGCAGCTGTCAACCGCTAGAACGTTGACAAGCAAGTAATCCACAATGGAAGATCACCCGACACTTTCGTACATCCCAATTTCCAGTAATCGAAGTATAACTACGATTTCCCAAATACATTAATGGAATAAAGACAAAGAGCTACAGTACATATCTGAAGTCACGGTTCTGGCGGTCTGTCAAGTCCATGAACTCCTGCAATGTACAGAGTAGTGATATCAGCACCCGATATCCGGCAAAGGCAAAAGCCAAGGAATGTCACACTTCACCTTATCGACTTTGACCTCGATCCGCTTACCGTCTTCCGTTATCTTCTCGATATAGAGCTCTTCAACCTCGCTTGAAGGTTCTGATTCCCGCCTTCGGTTCTCTCTGTCGAGAAGAACGCGGATAGCGAGTAAAATCATCGGACAAACGCAGTAACATGCTGCTATGACAGCCCAGGGGACATGATTGCTGCAATTGCGTGAATTGTGAGCTAACTTAACGGAGGGTGCAGGAATGCACGTACCGTGGCTTATACTGAGCTTTCCACATGAGGGGGCCAACGGCATTTCCAATGCAGTAAGCCGACAGCATGATGGCGTTGGTGACCACCTGAACAGACATTGCGATATGAAAATGCGTCCAAAAATCTACGAAGTCGAACCTTACCCTCTTTGTATGGCCGGCCGTTACATTACCGAGCCAAGACAAGGCAAGTACAAATCCTGTGGTACAGACACCGGCTGTGGAAGTGTGAGCCGCTATTCACGAAACGATACACCCCTAAGGTACACGCACTCATGAACTGGCCCGCTAGTAAACCAGCTGTGTCGCTCCATGGCAAGAGGTTCACCAACGCGATACCTACCAAAGCCGGCACAAAATATACAGCACCGACATAAGCTCTTCCATTCTTGAAACGTGCTGCCAGCTTAACGCCAGAGTAGATGGTCAAAATCTCGACGACGCCCGGTATCATCGCCAAGAGCGTCGTTTGAAGGTACGTGAACCCGAGTGAGGCTACGATGAGTGATTGTTGGTTAGTAAGCGAGTTTGGGACGTTATCGAGCAGTGAAAAGGCGGCAAAAAGCCATGTCTTCGGGTCACGGATGGCTTCGATGAATCTGTGACCCAGGTATATCAATGTTAAATGGAAACAGATCACAAATCGCTTACTGTTCTCTCTTAAAATGCTTGTTTTCGACGCCGGTTTGGTTTTCCTAGAACAACTAAGCCAGTAGTACTTGGAGTGATGGGGGACCCACCTTGATCCGCTGGACTGCCTTCACGCGCTCGTCAGGTGTGAGGAACCATGCTGTGGTTGGTGAGTCCGGGAATAAAAACCTGACTTCAAGGTCAGGCATCGTCACTGTAAACGGCAGCTGGCCCACCAGTAGGATATGGCCAGTATCAATGTTATGAGACCGGTGATTACCATGAACCTAAAAGTTCTTCAGTAGTCACTCATCAGGAGTGAACAAAAAACACCAACCACTGCCATGGTTCGAAGCCACTCGTATAGATATGCAGTGAGCCAAAAGCGAGCAGTCCAGAAATGATCTGCGCTGTAATTTCCTCAGAAAGTGACTGTATGGTCATACTAATAACGCCCTCACCAGTGCCGTTCATCAAGACTGAACATGTCCACGGAGATCAGGAGCGCCAATTTACGGAATAGCAATGTACGTACACCAATATCCTACCCGCAAGGTTTGTTCCTTGCGAGTGTAAAACATCGCACTGACGATCAAGAAACCGGCTGTAATCGAACCCTCGCACATGCCGAGGATGAATCGCACGATAAGCAATCCCGTGAAGTTCTTGCAAGCAGCGTGACATGACAGTGCGATAGCCCAGACAAAGATATTTGCGCTAAGCAATGTGAACGAGGAAACACGGGGAAAACGAGTACAAACAAACCTCATCCATTTTCCGACTGGCAGTCGTTGTAAGGCAAGGTTTTGTGGGTATTCAAATAGCAGATAGCTGAGGTAGAAAATGGTTCCCAGCCTGTGAAGCCATGTCGGAGCTGGCGCAGCCGGGAAGAAGCGTCTCCCTTACCAGTTGTATCTTTATGTGGACGTCAGCAGGTTTGCAGGGGATAGATAACGGCACATACTGGTTCACTGTCAGGTTTGTGGCTGTCCTGAAGGTCACGTTAAGACGAGCGCAGCGAACAGGTTATAGCCTCACTCGATTCCAAGGACGGCTGAGTTTCCCAATGTAGTTTTATCCATGAACTGCACCCTGATGACAGCGTTAGCGGCCAGCATGTCTCCTCCCTGCAATGCTCACCAGTATAATACTATGGGTATGATCCGTCCAGTATCGAATCAACAAAATCAGCAGAGACTTACTGCACATCATAGGAAGGATATGCCTATCAATTTTCTTGCTGAAGCCTGTTCAAATACATCTGCAAGGCCAGACCATTATGCTACACGAACCGTATGCGCAGAGCCTCGTCAGGATCCAAGGATCCAGAGAAGCCGGCCGCTAGTTGGGCTGCGGTGTCGACGTCTTTGGTTGACACAGCCACGCCATTGTGTTTCCCGTCCCTTGTAGTTACTGAACTCATGGGACTAGGTAATGCCATGCTTCTGTTCTCTTGTTGTTGCAAACGTAGTCCCAGTTATAAGCGAACAAGACGGTTGTAATCGGGCGGATAAAATGTGGAGCCACTCGTGCGATTGGGTAGGATTTCACTCCTATCAAGAACCTTTTTCGGACGCTTTTGATGGCGTTTCAATTGCAGTGGCGCTGGGACGACGAAAGAGTGACAACAGGGGATCCACAACTGCGGCGGAGGAGAAGGAAGGAGCGAACGTCGCGATCGTCATTACACGTGGGCATTGAATCGGTCCTTCATTTTTAGTGGTAGAATCGTCCGACAAGGCAGGAGGAACGCTAAGGCACATTAGGGTCAATGAAGGACTTTCGTGGCCGCGTGTGTGCGCAGAGAAGCTGCGGGCCAGCAATGTTTACGTTTCAAAGCCCCACGCCTAATAATAAGAGCTCATTGCTTTGCCCGATAAGCAGTTAAAGATCATCCAAAGAAAGTCTAATTGCTCACCCTACCTTGTGGAACGTTGCGGGAATACAGAGATGGTCGAATTCATATCACTCACGTGACAGAATTCCGGTCCGTGCGTGCTTCATTTGCCGGTTGCCCGTCGATTTCTTTGTTGTTGTTCACAGGTATGTACGCATCACAGAGTACTTGCAGTATCTCGTCTAATGAGCTGCACAGAAGCCAAATGTCGTCGACTTCAGCACACATGACGGCCAGCGTAACTGCTGTCACCTCTAGCGCTACCGCTTCATCTCCGCCCCCAATCGCCCAATTGCTGCCTGTCTTGCTTTTGGTCATCAGATCCTCCTATTGGGCAATCTCCCTGTTGCTTCGAGCACTGTCGTTCATTATAGTGCCGCTGTATTGGCTTTGGCCTTTGACACTCCAATTATTGTCCCCAATCACTATCATCCTGTCTGTCGTGCTACACGCGGCAGTGTTTACTCCATGCTCTGTCTTGTACAAAGCGATCGCGGCTCTTTACCCTCTCTATGTATTCTGCGCCACAGCATGCATAACTGGTGCTATTATGGGAGTTTTCGGCCGCTACATCATCGTCTCCATCCTGGGCATATTTACCCTTTGGAGAAACCCCTCCCATCGCAAGACGATCCAATCTTCTCTTCCAGCTAATCATCCACTTCGCAGACGTAAACGACGAAGCGTGCGCATACAATAACTTGACAACGGCAATTCACTATTACCCAGACACCCGGTCTCGTACGGAACAAGGGTGCCCATGGCTCAGGGCGTAGCAGTCGGTTCAAGAGGTGGCCTCGCACGTTGACTGCTCGTAAGTCACGATGGATGTACAGGTTACCTTGTTTAGTAGGCATCTTCATGAATCGTAACGTGTACACCGCTACATACGCTGTCTTCAGAACTGATGCCAAATTGAAGAAGTGTCAAAGCAACGAGAAGACAAAGCAATCCCGGAGTATCTGTACTGTTTGATCATCGCCTTTTCGAGCGAGGTTTCTCTGGTAAACTGCAGTCCCTGACACCCTGTTTCATCAGTCGTTGTCGAGACTGTGTGTGCGTGCGTTGTCTGGCCATGTCATGTAGTCTTACATGATGTCTCCGTCTTGCATTCAGTGTTTGTATGTACCAGGAGCGGCGCGACCGCCAGGGACCTTGCTTGCATGAGAAGTTCACATATACAGTGCGCTAGTGCCAATGCGGGCAGCCTCATTAGCCTTGGAAGGGAGGCGCGGTGTTCCCAGGGAGGAGCTACCGTAAGTGGGAGTGTGTTGGTGTTATAATAGTGTTAGGACACACTTACACCGAACTAATCAGGCATAAATTAGTTCATGTGGGCGTTTTGCATGCGAAGCCAACCATGCTTTTGCAAAGCAAGAGGTGACGTCTCATGCTATGTCTCGGGACCATGTCTTGTACTTGTAAAGCTCGCATGTTCCAGGCATAGTGGCAACACCTCCGAGGACCCTCGTACTTGGCGAATGTGGAAATCTTATACATGTAGGCGTGTGTGCTGGAAATCTCGATACATACAGAATAACCATAATAATGCTTGTATCATGAGGCCACAGATTCAGTTCCAATGGTAATGTGGTTCGCGTGTTGGTCACTGATTGGGGGTTTCTGCTTATCGGTTTCTACCACCTCCAGCGTCTTGCACCACTCGATGACTTTAGGATGAGCCATGACCTGTGTAAACGCGATGAGTAAACTGCCATGCTCTGTACCCGGCATCCTACCTTCTTAGGATCAAAGCGCAAAACTTGTAGCCCGTCCATTGATGCAGCCCTCGATAGCGCCACGTAGCTTTGACCTGTATTTGTTGTCAGTTGCCAATGAGCCACCACAGATGCCATAAATCTCACCCTTCTCAAAGATTTTTCCCAGATCGACTTTCACTCGTTGGATGGTTTGGCCTTGGCTCTTGTGAATGGACATTGCCCACGCCAGAATCAGTGGAACCTACGCGGGGCTAAGGGCATTGGTCCACGAGTGTACAGACACGGGGAGACCTACCTGCATACGTCGGGCCAACACTTTCCCTTCGGCCATCCTCAACCTTGAATTCTTCCCTCATTACCAGAACCGCTTCCTTGCTCCCATCTACGGTAGGGAATTCGACCTACAGGAAACTTCTCCTCTTCCTTTTGAGCGTCTGTAGATTTAAGAGCTTCTGTTGTACCCTTCTTTTCTGCGGCATTACTCTTGGCATTCTCCTTATCTGCACAGTTCGCGCTGACCCTGAGTAGAGCGCCACCCGGTCCTAATTTCACGTTCCTCACGAAGCCCGTCGTCTTCGTGGACCCTATACGTTTCTCACCCTCACTAATCAGAGTGTTCATGACTTCTCGGTAACCATAAAAGCCAACGACCTTCCCAATACAGCCATTGACAAGTATCTCGTCTACGTTCTTGATGAGCATGACCTGCGCGCCCTTCTTGAGGTGGAGGACTTTCTCTGCCAGTACGCCACTGAGAAGTCCCTCACGCGACTTATAGTTTTTTGAAGCTGTAGCCGAGCTTGTCGGTTTGGTCGTAGGCGTAGGGGGCGTAGTTGTGCCATTTCCTGGGTTTGACGATGCGACGGAATGTGGTTTTCTGTCATTGGGTAGACCGGGAAAAGTATCATGTGAATGAAACGTATGGAGCGGGTCATGCAGTTCCTTGAGACGCGTGGCATTGGAATTAGATACTTGGTATCTCATCGGGAACAGCTCGGTAGGAGTAATATTGGGCATGGAAGGGGGTGGTGGTGGCAACGGTCGCGAAAGCGATTTGAATATTTCACAGGCTCCTGGGGAGAGCATCCCATATCTCATCTGATTTAGGATGGATATGAACTCTATGGGACAATTAGAATCCGAGATCGCGGAGGGATGGGAAGACGAACGGTCATCTTTCTGACGAAAGACTCTCGTAAGGTTGACGGTATGTTCTATACACTGCTTCCATGATGCGCTTTCAAAGGCAAAGAATGGGTCCCCTTTGGATACGGGAGGAAGCTGGAAGAAGTCTCCTGTGATGACCAGCTATCGTAAAATCTGAGATGTGAGGTTGGCTATTGACAATATTCGTAATACCTGGATACCCCCGAATGGTTTGTCCGTTTTCTTGCGTAGGCGGTCGGCTATCTTCGTTAATGTGTCGAACAAGTGTCCGTCCAACATGGACACTGAGATCCATACATAAGAAATTCGTGCATCGAGGATGGATACTACCTTCATCGATAATGAGCACCTTGACATTCTTCCACCGTTGAAGTGCTGGTTTGCATGTCCTGATACACTTGATCTGGCTGTCGATATTGTTGCTGCCCGGCGTCACTGCACCCCACGAATGTATGGTCATTCCTGGGGATACGTTATTCAAATAGTACTGGCAGACACTAAAGGAGAGCTAACCGCCTATGTTAGAAGCAGCCATTCCGGTGCTTGCTGTCACGGCCACATAGTCTGGCCTTTCACTGTGCTTCTTGCGCAATCGAGTTATAATGGCACGTAAAAGCAGCGATTTGCCTGTTCCTTGTGGAACATGCTGTTAGTGTGACGAGGTGCCCCTTGCAGACAGACCGTTACCTGCAGAACCAGTGAAGAAGACATTCTTTCTCTCTTCTACAACCATCTGCAGCACCTTGTTCTGCTCATGGCTCAGCTCTGCAACGGACATAGTTTGGTCCGTGCCACATGTTGCGCTGAGCGACACCCGCGGCGCGAAAAACGACTGGATTTTGGATTGCTTTGCCGGATTTAAAGTATCCAAGTCGTCCGCTGTCTTCCGCTTCCTCACATTCGTTGCTGCGGTCGGCTGCAAGGGCTGCTCAGAGGCCATTTGCCGGGTGTCCGGACCAGCAAGCTTCGCTATGAATCGGCATCCAGAACAACAAACAAAGACAAACAACGCGACGACAATGCGTGATCACGTGAAAATGACAATCCGGCTTCGTATCTAACGGTATGTAGCGCATAAAACTTGGGCCTTCCACCAACGCACGGGAACCGCTGCAAACCGAACAACGAGCCAGAAAAACTCTGGACGACCCGTAGAACCCCTCCGTACTTGACAGTGTCGAACACCGACCCTTGGTCCCATTCATGATGCAAGGACCGTTACTGTCTACTCTTGCAGGCACACAGATACTAAGTGCGGCTGTGGCGAGCGCTGACACTTGGTAAGTTGGTCTTTTCAATGTCGTTCACCAGCAAACTTCCCTCGCACCAGGTGCGGCAAGAACTACATGCCGAGTCTGCCATCCATTCCGCCCGGTGGAAATTTCCCTATGCCAGCCCAGTCCAACGACCCGTTTCTGGCTTTCCAATGTGTGCCTGCCATTCGACCTTACCTTGCAGAAGACACCACCGCTGCGGTACTCATCGACTCTCCCATCGTGCACTACGAGATTGCCAATGCGAGAGTCATAAATCTTGACTCTGGTCCCATCTCAGAAGGTGAATTGGAGGTGAAGATTAGCTTGAACGGGAACACGCTTGGAACTGCAGCTGTACCCCTTAATGCGACAGCCTACGAAATTCCGTTCAGTCTCCAAGGTATCCAACCTCAAACGAGTCCATACAACCTCTCTTGTGAGGCGGCGTACAATCCCACGAGTCAAAGGGACATGCCACAAACCTTTAGTGCCACTGCTTCCTTGTATGTTCTGCCGAACCCTCCAAGCGGCGCTGTCACGAAGATGGACTACCGCACTGGAGGACTTCTGGCACGACCTGCTACCGGCGTAGGTGGTAATTATGAACCAGTGTTCCCCATTGGGTTTTACACACAGTTCGATGGGTATTTGAGTACAAACCTGTCTCTTGTCAATGAGCTGAAGGCCCAAGGGTAAGTTGGACTTTCTCGGTTCCCACATTCGCTGACACCTTTTCTTAGGTTTACCATTGTACGTTCCTTGTAACCCGAACTAACAAGTCCTCACTTCAGTGTCCAATTACAGATACATCCAGTACCAACATACAGTAATATGACGGCGTTTTGGGAGGTCGTTGATAGGATGCAAGAGGTCGGCCTATACCTTATGTACGATATGAGGTTGACGTACATGAATTCTACGTCGGTTACGGAACAAGTAAACGCGCTCAAAGACCGCCCCAACCTCCTGCTGTGGTACACTGCCGACGAACCCGACGGCACCTCTGATCCGCTGGATGCTACAACCAACACGTACGATCTGATTTACAACCTCGATGGTTACCACCCCGTCAGCTTGGTGCTCAACTGCCAAGACTACTATTGGCTGAACTACACGGCAGGGGCTGACATCGTCATGCAAGACGTTTACATGGTTGGCAACAACGTTAGCTTCTCGACCGAATGGAACACTGTATGCACGCCCGATTACGGTGACTGCGGTTGCGATAATTGTGTGAGTATTCCAGCAGGAGACACTCAGGCGGTCCCTCCGAATTCTACGTTGCCTCCTGGTCCGGTACCCGCGAACAGCGGCATCGGCTCGTATTTCAACATCGTCGACCGTGTCTCCAGTTTCAAAAACCGGTTAGAAGTCATGGGATGGCAACGTACCAAGGCCGTGTGGACTGTGCCCCAAGCATTTGGTGGATCTCAGTAAGTTCCATATCATTTGTGAGACAATTCATGCAAATAACAGCTCACCTTATAAGGTACTGGACTCGCCCTCCCACTGGCGAAGAATGGGTTGTGGAAGCCATTCTGGGCATCAATCACGGAGCACTCGGTGTTGTGCCCTGGGCTGACCCGACACCAGATGACATCAAGACGTCAGCATCCGTATTTGCAAAGAGTCTCCCCAATATGACGCCTTTCCTTTTCGATGCCCAATCTGCTCTTAGCCGGACCAACTACGTCATTGGTGGAATCGATATTGCAACGTGGACCAATGGACGACAGACACTAGTTCTCGCTGCTAATACCGACTACGCCAACGAGACGTTTTCATGGAAAGAAATAGGCCATACCGGAGTTGGTTTGACTGCTATGTTTCAGAGTGGGAGTTTGAAGACTACCCCTGATGGCGTCACGTTCGGTCCTGTCGCATCGGGGGCGTTTGTCTTGTTAGGGTGGCAAGGGATTATAGTCCCTTGAGCCATAGTCGGTAAATGACATTAAATTTTTGCCAGAAATTTTGACGAGCCCCTACACTACACCCGCGAGGGCTTGCGATGGAATCTCCGAAGCACCACAACAGCTCAATAAAGCCGGCTTTTTGCACAGTGCCCTCCAAGGTCTTGATTCTAATCATAATTGGCATGTACCGCGGAAACAGCTGGTATAATGACAAAGTATATCCTACTAGCCCACCCATACAAACGGTCAGCCCAAAACTCCATTGATCGATGATCCCCGATCGCGATTATGTTCCCCAAGCAGATCACGGTGTGCAATTGCGTGACCTAGCGTAGGCCCATTCTATAGGGTTCCTTCACCAGGGACACAGCAACACTAACACTAGTGGGATCATCTTCCGACTCACTTTCGTCTGATATGGCAATTCGGCATTACTGCTCCCTTTGCCTTTGTCCAAGGATGCAGTGATTGATGAGCTTTCGACGAAGATGGCTGATCGTCCGGACTGAGGAATTGGCATGTGCATGGGCTAATCCACGATAATGAAATAAGTAGAGGACCGTGAAATGATGGCGAAAGTGGTTAGGTTTGGACCCCTTGCGGACGGTGGCCGGGTCGATCAGTACAACGTTTACCAATTTCTCTGGATGGTGGGGCCTCACCATTGTAGAGCAGTTGGCCGTTCACAGGTGTGTTTGTGTTCACTGTAGGCTTTGCAGCCACTCATTGCCTCAACTACTGACAGGATGGGGAATATGTTCGCTCACCGGTATCTAGTACGGTGAGCTCAGCTTGTCTGTATTGTCGTCGCCTCCCTTTCCAACTGCGTGCATTCAAGGGGAAAGGATCGTGGTGGAGTTATGGTTTCAGTCTGAACGTCGGGCGATGGCGCTGAAGATCAAATAGCTTTGACTTTCTGATTCCAGGGACCTGCACAGATTGTCCAAGGGTGCCCTAAATCGTGATTCGTGTTTGAACAACAGCTCTTCCCTGTCGAGATTGGTGACAAAGGCTGAATTTGCAAGGTTGCCGTTGTAGTGACATAGCAAATAGTGTCAGACGTTCAAACATAAGTGAAACAACTAAAATCGAGCTGGTGCACAGTGCGCTGCAGCAGGCTGCTGTGGAGAACTGCTCAAGCTAGTTGTCAAACTGTAAAGTGATAGTACAACGCAGTCGGTAAGTGTTCTTGTTGAGATGTCCGTTATCTTCTTTCTTTTTGTAAGCTCTTTTGACCTACAATGATTTGCGACGAGCAGTTACGCGAAGAGCAAGGAAAGCCAGTCCATGCAATGCTGATATGCTTGTGTCCAAAGGGCTTGGCTAACCGCCGAGCTAGATTGGATTCTGATATTCCACATATTAAGTCCAAGGTACCTCTTCGCTAGGTGAAATTTACTCACTGGATGAACCAGGTCTGATCGCTTGCGACGCAGTTGCCGCCGTGGGCATTCTGCTGCGCCTGGCAATTGAATGCAACGTATTCAATAACACTTGCCTGTTGATCGCGTCGTTCGACACAACCAATTGAGTGCAAAGTTAGTATGTCAATGAAGCCAAAAGAATGTTCGTACCCAGTCGTTCCTGCAGTATGTTTCGTTGTAGCTAGCTTGATTGACGAAGAATGTCTTGCAGCTCGCATACTGCATAAAGATAGGACTTCCCTTTCCGAAGAGGTCAGCTAGTGACGATGTTCTCATGAAGGGTCTGCTTACCACGGTGATGTTGAAGTTCGTGCCTTGGTGAAGGTGAAGTTTCGCCTCGGTGTAAACTCTGTGACACGTACCGGTGTTCTGATTGGCATACAGTAGCGCATTTGCAATCACTTGGCAATCATTCGGGTCGGGTCCTCCGCCAGCAGGAGTGAAACAGTTGGTGTTGCCTGCAATCAAAACATGCGTAAGCCAACTACTTGACCAGTATGCAGATGGAAGCGCCACCTACAAGTATGTCCACATACGTTGGTCGGCGCCGCTAAAGCGACACTATCAACCGTGGGGCTAGGTCGGTTGCTGCAAGAGAGGACCTGAGCCTGCACCTCCTCGTTCCTACCAATGGAATGAGTAGTTAGGACTTCCGCGTCCTCGCAGAGGAAAGCTAGTAAATTGGTTCAGAAGACCACTATCAAGAGGAAGGAGACCGATGTCACCCACGAATGGAAGGGATGGCTGTGGCAAACACGCCGACAGCGAATGTAGAGAGGACCGCAAGGAGTCTCATGTGTGCAGCAACTGTAAGCGGTTGCGAGGTACGGGCGAGGATACTCTCCAATGTCACCAACTTTTTATACACAACTGGGACTGGCCAGATCCCCATAATTGAGGCCACAAGGAACTTCCCGCCGCGGCATTCTTTCGCCCTCCGTAATGTTTCTGGTGGAGGTCAGCTGCTGTTGGCACACAGCCCAGTTGGATACGTCAGAAGAAACAAGGTTAGAATTGAGGTCACATTGCCATTGGCATGCTTATTATTAGAAAACCAACGACGCCCTTAAACCCCACACGCGTTCATTTGGCCCCTGCTATGGTATGTGCCCCTGGCCGTTTGTAAGTTCTGGGCGAAAGTATTCGACATATACGGGATATTATTTGCTAGGTATCTGGAATAACTTTCCTTCTTGTTCCTGATGGACTATTGTGAATTAACAAAATGGAAGACACGAGGCTAGGCCGAAGTGTTCTAGGTCTCCGTCGGAGAGCCTTACCCGTCGGCTTTGCAGATCTCGTGGATAGGCCTTCATTCCAGCCACTTTCTCCAGCGCCAATCCAGAGGATGTTACGATGTCGTCGCCCCACATCCCACGGTATCAGCTTAGCGAAGATTACACCTAACCCTAGATTTAAGAACGGATCTTGCAAGAAAGTAAGGCCGCTCCTCCACTTTCCGAGTAACACATAAGATGTCAATTCGTCTACGTTTGGCTCCAGGCTCAGGAAGTTTGCCGCGATAAATTAGGTCAAGTTCAAACGGGTCAGTGGGTATAGCCACGTCCTCAGTCAAGATCTTGGCCACAAGAAGGCGGGTGAGCAACCATAGGAGCACGCGAAGACCGTGTCATGAGCCACAGTACAGCTTTGAGGGGCTGAATCGAGATGTCTGCGTGAGTTTTACCGTTCGTAACAGGACGAGGTACGAAGACGTCCCTATCCACAAAGTCGGCCTTGCCTCTGTGAAATGGATTAGTACCGGCGAGTCACGGTCTAGTCTATCAGCCGGAGCAACGTACGTGACTTCCCATCATTTCGGTGAATAAATTATTGTCAACCTCCAGTACCGAGCGCCACAGTCAACACCGGGAATCAATTGTAAGGGATAGCAAAATCTGTCGATTTTATGATACTGAAAATCCTTGCGGCCTCTCGGCATTCTCGGATTAATCTCTGTTACCCGCGTCAGCGCTAGTATGACAGGAGTGAAAACATGCCGACCATGATAGGACTTCAATCCAATCTCTTGTGCAAACAGCAAAATACTGCTTGTGTCAATCTCGTCAACTGTTCTATGCCCACTGGCACATCGCACAAAGGCCGTGCTGCAACCTGCTAAACCTATGTTAGCGAAGAATGGGGTCAAGGGAAGCCACGCACGTTACTTACAGACACCATCTATATCGTGAAACAAATCTGGTGCACGCCGAAAGCCGCCGATATCGATTATTTCCATGATCCATACTGCTAAGAATAGGGAAACCCAGAACCTAGGCGAAACCTACCTTGAGAGCTGTCTTTTCGCCTATGCCACGAATGGATCAAGTTTCACTAAGTGAAGTGATCAGCCACAGATAGTTTTGCATAGCGCGAATGACTTAGTTCTCACGCAACACTTTCCATAGCTGAAAATCCTAATGATAAAGATCTACACAACGCGGTTAGCAGAATTTAGCCCAGGCGTAAACGTCGTGGGAAATGTGAATCGGAAATTATAAATTTAACCTGACATTTATGCACTGGCATAATTTGAAGTATCGTGGGCCGAAAAAATGAAGGTGAAAACTTGACAAGGAAACGGTCATGCTGCTTAGGTGAAAATGTTGTCACAAATGTGAAGTTTCAGCACCAAGAATATGGTCACGAAAACTTCAAGTTTTGTCTTCGGGTTCATGACCGGACTAAACTTGAAGTTTATTCAGGGCAGGAACAGGGGTCAAAACTCCAAATACTGGCGAACAATAGGCAAGTGGTCAAATTTGAAGGAATATTCATGTACAAAATGTATTATCAAACTTCATGTGTCGCCTATGGAATAAATGAATTGCCTGATGCTCGCCTGATGCTCGCCTGATGCTCGCCCAATGGTCGCCTGATCATCACCTGACTTTGGCCTGCCATACTATGGTCTAGTGTACGAGTCCATATACAAGTGTACAAGTCCGTCACCCAAATCCTACAAATCCTATTTGATTTGTAGATACATTATATGACCTTCTAATCCTATTAACATGAGATTATTGCAAGAGTAAGCCAACCATAGTAGTAACCACTTACCCTACATAGTGAGAGGACTACCGCATGTTCACTTGAAACAGTCCAACGCGCATAGTGACCGACAGCCCAAGCCACTCGCACGGTTTCTAGCTTCTCTTCAAGAACAGGTGAATAAAGTTTCGCAGGGAAATGTGGATATGCAGCATAAGGGTCAGTGCTGGCAACGGTCAATGGGCTGCTGTCGCTGGACTGCAAAGAGCCAAGATCCCTCAGATTCATAGATAAACTTGATACTTCCTGGCACAGGTGATAGCGACTGATTGCCCTGAGGATAGAATAAGATGAGTGAATTCCCAACGTGAGTGGATGATTGGCAATAATAAACCCCTGGTGAGTGTTTGAGCCGAGCACGCATCACAGCTTTGCAGTTGTCCGATGAGGGCATGTAAATCTTCGGGAATGTTTGTTGCCTTCGAGGTGGGGACGCCAACCTCGTCACCATCATTGTCGACATTGTCTGGGGTACGGTATGCACGATCGAGGAGGACTTTGCATTCGTGAATTATGGGCAGGCAGTCTGATCAGTGACATCCAGCCTCGAAGCTTTGCACCCTTGAGAAAAGACTGGAGCATAGATGTTTCCAGTTCCCCTGAAAAGAGTTTGTTAGGTTATTATGCATTACGGAGAATATGAACTCACCAGATTTATGATTGCTGGGGAGACGCTGGAGGACTCCAATAAGACGTTCGAATGGGAATGTCCACCACGAATGGACGGGTCCAAATAGCAGGAGATAGTCATAAACATGAAAGGCAGCATGGTGGTTTGGGCATAGGTTGAAAGTTGGGTAGAACTGTTTCAGGTTCTTCACATAGCTAGCGATGTTCTGGCGATAAGCAGACGCCCGCTCGACAGTCATAGTCCGTGCATGCAAGATGGATAGCAGAAACTAGAGACATCGTATGATCAAGAGTAGGCTTTAGCCCGGCCTCAGGATTCGCCCAAAGGCTGATAAGAGCAATGGGAATATATATGGTAACGAGTGATCGCCACTCGTCAGCTTTGATCACACCTGCAGAAGTGTCTCCAAAATTCTTCGGCACTGACCCAAGCCAAGATGGGACCGCAGTAGTACGGATAACACTTCTAATCCTCTCGAGGGCCTGCTTTGAGCTGCAGTCACGAATGTCCATATTAGCGTCCGCAACCAGTGGTTGTTGAGTGCGCTAGATATGAATTAGTGGCAGATCTGTAGGTAGAATGCTCCCTTACCCATTGGACAAGTGCCTTAGCATAGTCTACTTTGAACGGCCTGGTCTTCTTTTCAGGTACACAACCCAGTGAATGGCAGACATAATGCAGTGAGGACTTGTTTTTGTGTACCAGGGAGTCTTGAAGTTTCTCCAACGATGCAGTGACCTGGACAGTGTCACCTGGTACCTGGGCAACCAGGAGCGCATGGATTGCAGACACTTGGCCCACCTCCTTAGTGGTCATGTAGAGACTAGAAGCGACATCCAGATCCAGAGTCTCAAAGTTATAATGGAAGGCGGGAAGTGTTGATTGAGTGGGCGATGTAGTTTCCGTAGTAAGACTGAGCAATGTTCGCATGTGGTGCTGTACAAGACCTTCTAGGAGACAATGCATAGAGTCAACTACAAGCTGACGAGCTGGATCCCAATATGGAAGCCACCAAAGCTCAGTGTAGTGTACACCGTACTGCTTGAACAGCCTTTCACGCTCAGCAGATGTAGGGGCATCCCTCCACTGCTCTGCATAACAGCGTAGCTTGTCCTTGTCTCGAAGTACCCAGTTCTCAAAGTCGACACGACCATAGTTAAGCTTGTGATAACAACTGCACGTGGCACAAAAGAAATGACTCCCCGTTCCAGTGAGAGCAGCGAGGTGGCAAGCAGCGGGGAGATCACAAACAACAAGTGCTATGGTGCTACACGTGACACGGCCATTCCGATGATTCGCGGTACTTGAATACCGGACACCCACTCCCATGACACTGCAAGGTCAGCTATGAGGGGGCGAATATAGTGGTTCAGGCTCTCCAAGGATGGTTGTTTTGGTCCCAGAATTATGCCTGCAAGATACATATTTTCCGGTTTATACCTAACATCCAGGGGTAAGTTGAGACATGCCATGGAGATGATACCAGACGACGTGCCACTGCAAGCATTTCACAATTTTTCTTGCCAAAATATGTTGAAAAAATGGAAAGAGAGATACTCTTTTATTTTGGGCTGTGTTCACATAAAAAAATGCAAAATATAATATTTGTTTTCTTTGTCTTTTCTGGTGCAAGAAAATGAATGATGTAGTGCTGATTAGCTTCTATGCTAATGGGTATTACCATCAATCAATGTTTTGTGAAGTCATGCAAAGAAAAGAGAATATTATTTTTGCCTTTCTCTTTGAAAACAGCTGGTCAAAAAAGAGTATCACTTTCTTCAATTTTTTCAGCATGTTTTCTGAAGAAAAATTGTGAAATGCTTGCAGTGTGCTCGCCCCATGCTGTGTCATGCCTTCGGGGTTGAAAAAAATCGACTCAAGGCGAGGCATAACGTCCCCGTCACCCTCGATCAATAAAAGTTTTCCAGTTTTCGGGGCCACCAAATGCGTGCAGGAACTGGGCTTCAAACGGGTTCTTGACAATTGGGGTAGCAGCGAAGAAAGGGATTGTGCGAGGTCATCGCATGCCTGATCCATCATCGTCTCAATTTCCTTTCTTCCTAATAAGTTGGTGAGGTAGTCATTGAAGTCATGGTAAGAATACGTCTTCTTCGGCCACTGCTCGCCATTGGGTAAAATGTCCAAGAGTTCTTCACTGCATATGGTCTCCGGCGTTAAGTGATTTGTACACTGTGTGGGATAGCACGGTGTCGCAGACCTGGGAACATAGGTCGGCCGGTATGTACAATGGCAATTACAGACCGCATATGGAACTACCTTTGAGGTAAGACTGAACTTTGACAAGGCACTCTGCATAGTTGATGGAATCTGTCTCAGAACATTCTCATGTGAGATGCTGAGAGTCCCATCATTGCGCTGAAATACGAGGTAGAGGAGTAGTGAAAGGGCATTCATGATGAAGTTGCCACCCCGTTCGGCCACACCCATGATTACACTGCACACGACGCCAATAAGAGTTGCGACCTGTGCAACAACATCCATGTGTTCAACTGGCGGGCGATGCTGGTCGTCTAAATGATCTTGCGGTCAGCATAACTCTACTAGTATAAACAGAACTTACCAATTTTGAATAAGACTGGGTCTGTCGAGAAGCTTTCCAAGGGCTCATGTAACCTCAGCTGCGCCTCAAGCTTGTCTAGGTCAGCGATAATGTCTCTCTTGCGAGAGTTAACCAAGTCATGATCGCGCTTGACTCCCTCCGTGGCACAGCGCAGGAGCTCAAGCTCTTGCCTGATGGTGGAAGGTATGCACTCATTGGAATTGTCCAACAAAAGGTGGGAACACCACTGACTGCGAGCCTCGACGTTGGAAAGGATTTCAAGTGCCTTCACCGTACATCGATGATGGTCCTTCTTCGGAAGTCTGCGCCCAGCTATGATGGAGGTGGATGGATGGGAGCTGCTCTGGGACACAGTCCGGGGCTCACCGGGTGGTCGAGTGCCGGATGATGTATCATGGGTGATCAATGGGTATGCTGAGGGAGCATCATGTAACTGGAGACGGCTGAGGCTATTAGTGATGTCAGATATTTGGAGGGTAGCGAGTGAGCCGGCCACGACGTCGCTGCTAGGTCCTGCTTTCTGGTACTGAGCATGCGATTTCCATAACTTATCGGCAGTAGCATTAGGATCGGGTCCGTCGTCCGTAAGGGTAAGAGCAAAGAGATGGCCAGCAAGGTCCTTTGAAGGGTCGACTTTGCACCTGGAGTGCTCGTCTTGGACTCTTTTTAGATGTGCAGGCATGACTCGTGCATCGATCCGAATGCCATTTGTGTCTCTTTCGAGGCACTCCTCACATTTGCACTGCTTGAACACGGTGCGTGCAGCAGGCATAGCTACGTAGAGCTTGAATCAGTCTTTTGAAGGTATCACTTTGCGATGCAAACATTTGTGCACCAGACACAAGACCAAGTGAGTAATGTGAGCAAGTTGCGGATGGGCTCTGAGATAGAATTAGTAAAACTCTTGTCATAAAATATAGGCCAGTATACGCACATGGTGTCGTATTCGGTCTATGGTTGCTGTACTGTGCTGGACAACAAGGGTGTTGTTGCATGGACAGAAACTTGTAAGTATGTATGTACAGCCAGGCTGTTCCCTGGTGTGCCTTTTTTCAACCTTGTTTTCGAACAAAGACAATTAGCATTGATGTGATCACGGAGAGCTGCGCTGTAGGGAATGGGTTTTCCCTACCAGGAGATTTTATTTTTATTCTGCGTTTCTCATATTCTAACTTGATTTTCTATTTCTTTTATGTTTATTACTTTAGTGCGAGGTTTTATTGCTTAGTCAGCATTTTTTTACTTACCTAGCTTGTACTTACTTTTTTAAAAACAATCAAGTAACGAGTTACGAGCGAGAGTTTCGAGTTTCGAGTTCGAGAAGGTTGCGTGTGGCCTTCTTCAGTGTTCAGACAGCCCCAGACAGCTTCAGACGTTCTCAGACAGCTTCTCTCACCAGGCTATAGAAGCCCCTCTGGAAGTTCTCCCCCTTCAGACATCAGCACTCTCCCCCCCAGTCTCAATTCTATTTCTTTTCCTACAACTGGAGCCCACCGCGAGGGGCTTCTGTCTTAGTCTGGTACCCCTACTCTCATCAGGTTCACACCGTTCAGTCTCGTTTTTGCAGTTTCAGGTCGCATTTTCTCGGTTTTTGCTCATGCTCTCACAGTTTCACCCTTGGTCTCACCCTCGTGTTCATATTTTCTCTTGAAATACTCCCTCGTATATTGCTATAATCATTCAAGTTCCCTGCCTGACGTCATGCAAGGCCTGAATACCCCATGTAGTCAACCTCCCGAAGCCTCAAGCTTCCTTCAGCACCCCGAGGAACTTCGAAGGTTCCTCGATGACATAATTCGAGTCGCATCTCGAGCAAAGTCACTTCTCGAGTCTGGTCGAGGCCCCCTCGAGGCCTGTAATTCGCGCACGCAGCCACCACCCAGTCGCTCACCCCGTCGGTTATACTCGTTTTGCTTTTTCTGTGGTGAGAAAGGTCATATTCGAGCCAACTGTGATTCTTGCAAGGAATATTTGGCCACGGGAAAGTGTCTAATAGTGAAAGGTCGCGTTGTACTCCCTACAGGGCAAGAGATACCACGAGAAGTACCCAGGCGCACTCTCAAGGACCATCTGGCATGCTGGGATCTAGGAAATCGGTCTACGGATCTTCAAATTCCTCCTTTGAGTCCAGGCTGGCTCATATCTCTGGAGGATCCCCACTTGTCAGTGCACCCCAATACCCCCTCGGAACAACCGTTGTGTGCGCCACTCTCAGCGGAAGGGCCGAGTCATCACTCAGCGCTGGTGCAACCCCAGGGCCCCACTCAAACACATACTGTGTCCTTGAGCTCGGGTGATGGCTTGTTGTGCCGCCCTCATTCACCCTCTTGTGTTCTACCTACAGGATACTCTCATGGCCGACCCCGCTCCCACTCTCACTCTCGCGGTCAATCTCAATCTCACTCTCGTGACCGTGGCTGCCCATATTTGCCTCGCTCATACTTTGAAAGATCACCAAGCCATGGCCGCCCACATTTGCCGCCTCGCTCGTACTTCAAAAGTTCACCAAGTCGTGGCCATCCCCGCTCGCCATCTCGTTTGCACATCGAGAATTCACCAGGCCATGGTCATAGGCATCAGTACTTGTATTCGAGTAGGCCGTGCAGCCATGATTCCCGTGATTCCCGTGACTACCAGTACTACCGCTCACCACCACCTGCACCGCGACTCACACACTCGTTACTAGAAATCTCGAGGGATGAGCCCACTCCAGTCCGGCCCACCAGCCAGCTAGTCGACAGAGTGGTGTCCTCCACCTCCTATGATACTTGACAGTCTCATAGCAGTCACGCATCAACCCACTCGAGAAGGTCACGCAGCCGCAGCTGCACACCTCAGCCTTTGCGCTGGCTGTACTGAATAGACAGGGGGCCGCTTTAGCCCACTGGGATCTTTTTATTGTGTTTATTCTTTTTTCATGAATATATCATTCTTCGAGCTTCCCCTTACCGAGTGTTAGGCTGCCGCACGCCTCTGTCATCCCCTCCCTCGCCAACTCGATATCTCGACCATCGCTCATCCACCCCTCTCGCAAATCGGGATTCAGGTTCTCCTCAATGAGAGCTTTCAAACGGTGTACTTTTTGTTGCAGCAGCCTCAGCAGTTCTGGAGATATGGCCCAATCCCTGGAGAAAGGCACTGTAGGACAAAATTTGGAATATCTCGGGATTGGGTGCGCCGTTTTCTCCGGTTCCTCGTTCTCCCAACTCTCCTTGTGCGTCCCTATCACCACTTGAAGTTTCATAGAGTTCCACCTACCGGTTCCTCACCGACGCGATGCCGCCCTCCTCCCCCCTACTGTGTTTAGACCATATCTCTTACAATTCTCGACCGAATCGTTCGCTTTTCTCAGACGCGACTCTACTAGACGACATCTACCAGACGATATAAAAGACGTAGCGCGCGCATTCACGGTCGTGGAGTTATTTGAGTTTTTGTGTCTGAACAGGGTAGGGAGGTCGAGATTGTGTATCTCGCTCGTTTTCACGCCGGAACTCTCGCTTTTTCGCATGGTGGCTCTACTCGTCAATGGCTACCTGGTGATACCTTTTTCGTGGTGACGCACTCACTTGTTGTGGAGATACGGGAGTTTTCCATGTACAGTGGAGTAGGAGATGGCTTTGCGGGTATCTCGGGACTGGATGGTCCAATCGGTCTGATCCCTTTTTCACCATCTCCTCCAGGTGTTCTCTATTGCCACCTACGGTTTCACATCGATTGCCTCAGTGGTTGCCTCACGGCGGCTTTTTCTCCTCCCCCTTCTTGCTGCCCCACACCGTGTCCACGTCGTATCTCCCCCGGATCCTTGCCGTGCCTCTCGATTTTCTGGGAGGTAAAACTACTCGGTCAGAGCTTTCGAATGGTGTACTTCATGTCTGGGTTGGCGCAGCCGTTGTCGAGAAATCAGGATTCTTGTGGGTAGAGGTGACTCAGATCAGTTTTGCGAATATCTCAGGATTGGGTGCGCGTATTCCCCCAATTCCTCATTCTCCAGGTTCTCCCCACTCCCCTTGAGCGTTCCCCTGCATTTTGTGCTGCTGCGCTGACCCATTATTCGTCGGTGCATACCCTTCCTCCTACCCCACACCGTGTTTGGGGCATAAGTCGTTCAATTTCTGGTCCGATCGTTCGCTTTCTTTTAGACGTGACTCTACTAGCCGAACCCTACCAGACGATATACAAGACGTAGCGCACGCGTTCACGGTTCCGAAGTTATTCGAGTTTTTGTCTTTAAACAGGGTACAGGAGGTCAGGAAGGCGTATCTTGCCCGTTTTCGAGCCTGGGCCTTTCGAATTTTTGCAAGGTGGCACTACTCGCTCACAGCTATCTGGGAGTATCTGGTTTACGGTGACGCGCTCAGTGGTTCCCGAGATATTCACTTTCTGTGTTCCGGGCTACAGGCTATCATTCTGGCAGCATATCTCCCTCGTTTCTTTGTCCACCCTCTCGCAAATTTGTATCCACCTTCTTGCCGCCGAGCTGACCCCGCTGAATGCTCTTTCGGCGAATTCTGTGCAGCCGCTTTCGAGATATGGCGAAGTCCGCCTCTGGAGGGGTATGAGACAACATTGGCGATAACTCGGGTTCGGAAGGTCCAATCGGTGAGATTCCTTTTGCGCCGGGCTCTCCCATTCGTGTAGAGCCGCCTTCCGAGGCTTCGTGTCCACCGGCCTCACCGTTGTTCGTCGACGCCTTGTTCTCCTCCTCCCCCCATTCGCGTCCAGCACCTTTCTCCCCCGTTTCGCGACTGACATTCTCGCTTTTCGGGAGGCATATACTACTCGACGAGGGCTCTCACACAGTGTATCTTACGACACTGTTGTCAACCGGGCTGTGGAGATATTCGAATTTTGGTTCGTGGGGAGCACTAGCGGGTATCCTAGGACTGGCTGGACTTCAACTGAGGACAGTTGGTATCTAAGTGATGGGGAGATGTAGGGAATGGGTTTTCCCTACCAGGAGATTTTATTTTTATTCTGCGTTTCTCATATTCTAACTTGATTTTCTATTTCCTTTATGTTTATTACTTTAGTGCGAGGTTTTATTGCTTAGTCAGCATTTTTTTACTTACCTAGCATGTACTTACCTTTCTAACAATCGAAGTAACAGTCGCGAGTTCAAGTTCGGGTTTCGAGTTCGAGTTGAGAAGGTCGAGAGTGGCCTTTCTCTGTGTTTAGACAGCCTCAGACAGTCTCAGACGTCCACAGACAGTATCTCTCACCAGGCTATAGAAGCCCCTTTGGAAGATCTCTCCTCCTTCAGACATCACCACTCTCCCCCAGTCTCTGTCTTCTTTTCCTACACCGCCCAAATGTCTTCATCAGAGGGAAGAGGATTGTTCACCGGGAAATCCTGAGGGACAAGAGTACTGATTGCTGTGATCAAGTCCACAGTAAGGAAAACCCTGATGGGTTTGTTGCAGACAGGGTTTGTGGCAAAGCGGGCAAGAGTATCGAGTACTAAAAATATGCCCTTCTTCAAACAATTCTCTAAGTTTGTCTGCAGTGAATGGCACCGATTTCAAGCGAAGGGGAATTGACGGCCACCAACCGATTTGCTTCTCAAGTAGGGTGTGGAACCATATCTTCAAGCAGTCGTAACAAAATGAGTGCCCACATTCAACTATACTGTGGTCGTAGGTCAGGTAGGGAGTCGGAAACGAGTCGTACAGAGGAACTCACGTGAAGGGCTGTTCCATGCCACGCTGGCAGATGACGCATTTAGTTATGTAGGCTTGGGACGTTGCAAACTACACAACGGCACTGTAAACGTGCCGCGAGTTGAAAATACTCTACAAACGTACTGTGCTGATATTGTTCTGGAGATCAGAACATCTGCTTTTCAGCAAGTGCTTGAGTTTTCTCGGCCCGGCACACTCGCTGCCTCAATTGCTTCATTTCCTGACGATGTAACTCGTGAGTGGATGATCCCGGTCCAATACCTAATAAATCACTCACTGAATGCCGCATTTTCATATCTTTCTCCACAACGTCCATGACCTTCGCAATCTTGGTCAGTAATTCCTCTGTTGTCATAGAGCGGGTATGGCGTGAACGAGATGTATTGGTGGTGTTATGGGACCGAAACAGATACGTGCGGAGAGTGTCTGAGAAGAGTCTGGCAGCGAGAGGGTGCCATTAGAATAGGGCGATTGCGAAAGACGGAAAGAGTTGGTGAGGGAATCCAGGCGAATCTGGCTACTGAACCTGACGAACTTGGTAGAATACTTATACTTCTGAGTGACAAAGAACATACCCATGATCCTGCAACTGCGACCAATCGACATGTCTTTACGGTCCATTTTTCGAAACCCCGATAGCTGCCAGGAAAGCATGGCGAATCAAGTCTTTGTTTCGAAACATGGAGTGCTTCGAGGCCAGAGGCTATGGTAGCTGGCCAATTGGCTAATCGTTCAATATCGACTTTATTGGTGCTGTGATGCTCAAGTCTTTGTCGCCCCTTTATTGGTGCTGTGACGCTCAAGTCTTTGTCACCCGGTGCAAGTGCGTCATAGTTCCCGGTAGGGGAAAATATGGAGTGCCTTGAGGTAAGCTAGCCGAGATCCAACCTTTGTCACTACTAACGTCGATCTGTGGGCTGCTGCGGTAACGGACGCTCGTGGGTCGTATTATCGGCCGAATTCTCCAGCAATCTTGGAAAGTAGCGTGTGCTCTACCTAAAGTGCCGGGTCTCTGTCTGGACTGCCTTTATGTCTTATCATGGTCATCAGTCACCCTCGATCCCATCACAGCACGTGCGGTGCGATCGCACGTCCTTTGTCGTTCAAGTGGCTGAAATTGTGTATCCAGAGTATTTAGAGGCAGCCATCCGTCTCAAGGACCTCACCAGTTTCGACGGTTCGTGCTCGCCAACGCCTCTTTCTCCCTCTCACACAATCTTCCCTCTCACATCGCTCTAACGTTCAATGGACTCCGAATCTACTTCTGATACTCATGGTGTCGTTTTGAACCTCAGTGGGTAAGCGTATATGAAGCTCGAAAAAAATGCACATGGCTTACCCATACTCAGTGTAAATATCCTTTATGCAACTGAGCACGCATTCGTCACTGTGTTGTGGGCCTCCACCGCTGTTCCCGTCTCCGAGCCAGGCCCGGCATCCATTCTCCTCTTGGCTCCGCAGGAAATCGGGGAATCTCGTAAGAATTCGGATCGTACTCTAATACGACATTCGTTACTTATGTCTCTCAATAGCATGGTTTCTCATCAAATCCCCTTTTGTCAGCCTCGGCCGTTCTCTCCGCCCAAATGAAGTTGAGCATGCACGAGGAGCTCTTCCGCTTGGATGGGATGACAAAGTAGGTTAATCATGTCAAATTGTTAGATTAGGCTGACAGCCAGTTATTAGAACAACACTGTCACATTCTCTGTCAAATATCGGGCCTTCCAGATTTCTTTCGCCAACTCGGCGATGTACTGGTGCTTCAAATACATGGCGAATTGCCACTCGTACCATGTTTCGATCTGCGAGGTATGCTTTTGACGAAAAAATGTTATTCGATGATTTCTTGCGGTGCAAGATCCCCGGCCAAGTCCCTGTTGGCATGCCAGGCCCTAGGTACGAGTGGATTCTTATTGCCCTCATGCTGACATTTCACCTACCATATTAACAGAGCAGAGGTAGTGGCCGTCACAGATCACCAGGAGGCAGTGTAATGGACGCATGGTGTCGTCGTCCACCTGTTCACTTCACTCTCGTACCCGGTGTGATTTTTTGAACCAAAAGAATGATAATTGACACGAGTTATGGCTACGCTTGCGGGAGGACTTATGTAGGGTAATTACTGTAATAAAAATAATCTTTCAGTTGATTACCGACGTGAGCTGATCTGCGACATGTCTCTCCACCATTAATGCCCCATGCAGTGCCGCAAGGCGCCCTGTCTTAGTAGTACTAGTAGTCTATTTGTTGCACTAAATAAATATTGATATTCTCCACCGTCATGACACCCGCGGTTAAGCAACGCTGCACGTGCGAAGTTTACCAGTGCATCAGGTCATTAGACCCAGATCCAACGACGCGGGTGCCCAAGCCTGGCCGCCTACTCCTGGCATCCACCAGTCCATCAACACCGGCGAGACGACAAGATATGCAAAACGGCCAGGCAGACTGGACAAATGGAGCTAGATGTGCTAATGGCTAATTCTAGCTCTGAGATGGAGACTGATGATCCCGTCGTATCATCTCGGGCTGTTCATGGTGAGGCCGGGAATCGGCAAGTAGCAGCGGGTGGACTAGGTGAGTCTCGTTGTGACATGTGCATTGTACCGACCCGGAGTTTTGTTACAGTTTTGTGCAACACACCCGTGCAAGAATCAGCGTCTGTGCACAACACTCCTGGCCCATCTTCTTCCAGCCACACAGACAGTAAGTCAATATCATATTACTCCTGCTGCCTAGCACAAGCCTCAGACCGTAATCCAGCTCCCATGGGATATTTAGTTTACTATCGCGACCTCTTCGATTCAGCTGTGCACACCCTGTCCACCGTCAGCTCAGCTGGTCTCGTATTCCTTCCAGTACTTTCTGGTGTATGCAAGGACACCCCGCCTGGAGTTGACCCAACTGCTTCACGGAATTTTGTCGTTCACCAGCAACTAGTAGAGAAACTAGTGGATCTTGTGAACGCTGTGCCGAGCGATGGAAATAAAGACATACAGATAGAAAAGGATAACTTTGCAGCTAAAATCCGTGAGCATCAAGCTTATCTTGAACAAATGGTGAGCTACGAATGGCTCCGTCAAAGGGACAGGAAAATGCACGGTGCAGGATCCCTCGAGTGTCCAGTAATCGTCAAATCAGGTATATGCGCGCCGCTATTGACTGGGACGTATACTGAGCACCGTTTCAAATCAGATCATATATTTTCTATTGTCGATTTGCTGGCTCAAACTGCTGTTCCCATATTGTTGAGCATTCTCGCAGCAAGTGCTCTGCACCTACTTTCCGGGTTATCAAGACAGAATTCGAACTTCCTCCTCGTTCTTTTTCCAGCTGTTGTTGTTTCAGCACTGGATAAATTGGTTGCCGATGCCTTTGGTGCGCCGTATGGTCGACAACGATTACAAGAACAAGTACAAAACTTCGGCTCTGCGTGGCCTACAGATATTCGGACGGCTCTGAATATTCTTCGCATAGATCCAGAACTGCGCCAGTACATTTGTTGTCCCGCATGCTTCAGTCTCTATGGTCCATTTCCCGAGCAACAGAGTAATGAATACACAGATATGCCGCTAGATTGCAGCTACCGTGCGACGCCCTCCAGCCACCCATGTGGGGCCCGGCTCTTCTCTCGGTCAGGGGAAAACAAACACTTCGATCCTTTCCATCGATACTGGTATCAACCACTGCCATCGTGGATAGCTCGTTTTCTCTCAAGAGCAGACATCATGAATTGCTTGCGTCATTCCCCTGCACAATGCCAGCCAGATATAATACACGACATCTGGGACGGTAGCGTGTTTCGAAATTTTAACGGACCCTGACAATTGCCCTTTCTTTGGTTCCCACAATCCACTGCATTGAGATACGTCTTGGGTTCAGCCTGTTTGTTGATTGGTTCAACCCTTTTGGAAACAAGCAAGGTGGCAAGCATGTTTCGTTTGGCGTCATCTACATGATTTGCAATAATCTCCCGGCTCACTTACGTTATCGCACCGAGAATGTCTATCTCGTTGGCATTATCCCCGGCCCTGCGAGAACCTTCTCATGGCCATATCAACCATATCCTCTCCCCACTTGTTGACGACTTGCTTATGGCCTGGTCGCCTGGTTTACAACTAACTCGCACTGCTCTCCACCCACTGGGGTGCCTTATACGTTGTGCAGTGATACCACTCATTTGCAACATATTGGCGGCACGCAAGACTGCGGGAATTGCTGGTCTCGGCTCTCACTCGGGCAAATATTGCGCATTCTGCCTGCAAGATAGTTCAGACCCAGCCAATGTCGACGTTTCATCTTGGAGCCTGTCGTACCTGGCAAGAGCATGTTGCGATTGCTACAATGTGGAAGAATGCAGCCACAGAGGGCATTCAACAGCAAATATATGCTAAGTTCGGTGTCAGGTGGACAGAACTGTTACGTCTACCATACTGGAATCCAACTCAGTTTGTAGTCATTGATTGCATGCACAATTTCTTCATCGGAGATCTTCAACATCACTGCCGCAATGTTTTGGGTCTCGACGCTGATGCCAGCCCGATGAAGCTTCTCGTGTGCAATCCCACACACCCGAGCAACAACAAGAAGAACTGGATGCCAGTGTCAATGCCATCAAGACTGGTTCAATGACAGCGCTGACTCGTCTAAGAAGAGGCTACGTTGTTGCGCTCGCACGTGCCAACAATGTCATACCTCTGATCCCTGTTAGCAGCAATCCCTTAGTTCGGCACAAAAGTAGTCCAACTATTGGCAAGACAGCGTATGCGCAAGCATTGATTGAGTGGGTATGTGATGCAGTGATTGCATCTCTGTACTTCTCATTTCTCATCTTCTCGCCAGTATAAACAGGAGCAAACCAGAAGTCAGATGTCCACTACCATTCCCTTGTCCTGTCGTAGATTTATCCACCGCATGGGAAAGTGCCCCAACAACTGTAATACTCAACCGAACTCTCCTCGCAGAAGTTTGGTCGGATATGTCCAAAACAACGCTTCCGTCTTGGATGACACATGCCCCCTGAAACTTTGGAAGTCGAGCGCATGGAAAGCTAAAAGCTGACCAATGGCGTACGGTTTGCCTTGTTAATTTAGTGATCTCTTTGTGCAGGATCTGGGGAACTGGAGGTGCCAGTGAGAAGGATCGATTGCTTCTTTGCAATTATCTGTCACTTGTCATAGCCATCCGCTGGGCCACAATGCGTTCGACTTCGGAGAGGCACGTGAACACGGTTGAAAAATTCATGGCGTACTACGTTCAGACTACAGCAGAAATCTTTGGTCCTCATGCCCTAGTGTTCAATAACCACGCGTCCCTCCATGTGCCCGAATGCCTGCGTGCATTCGGACCAGTGCATGGATGGTGGGCATTTCCATTCGAACGCTACAACGGTATGTTAGAACGTTATAATACAAACTCTAAACTAGGTCCATATGGCGAAAAACTTGTGCTTTGTTGAAGAGGATCTGATCACCACATGTCCGTCCCACAGGCGAGATGGAACTTACCATTTTGAAGGCATTTTGTCGAGGGAGTAACTTGAAGGCGCTTCTCAGACAAGACAACCTTCCAGATGCGTTTCGAGGAATTCAGGGAATCTTTTCTCAATACCTGAAGTCACCGCTCACAGGCGCAGCGGGAGAGGGTCTCGAGGTTCAGGCTCAGGCACACCCGTCCGACGACAATAGTGATACGCCTGAGATCTCAGAGAAGCCCAATAAACTTACAGAGCTTTCCGTGGATCAGTACAAATCCCTACTTGAATGTCTCAACGAAGGAAGGCATCCTGCGCCCTATATCTCCTATGAAGACGATCCTCGCCCATTTGTATGTGTTATCGAGCCACGCGTACAGGATTGGCAGACGGTCAAGCTAAAGGGCGTGTCATACGCGTGCATGTCGAGCCATGTTGGCAATAGTCGGGTATTGTTTACTGTTGGAGGAGAAATTTTCGAGCAGGGCTGGTGAGATCCGGCGCATTTTCACGCACCGATGGGCGGGTCCAGCGCCAAAGAACGTCATGGTCACCGAATTTTTTTTTGTTGTACGCCAGTTCCGAGAGCTCTCGGTTCAACAAGCCTCGTATGACCCATACCGACAGTATCCTCTTCTTTCGACTTCGCCTCTGTGCCGACGACTTTTTGGATGGGGAGAAAGTCATAAGGGGCCACAACATCATCAGTCATTTCGCAGGTTGCCCATACGAGAGCCCTGGAACTTTCGAAAGGAAAGTTCCTTGTTGTACTATCATTGAACAGGGTGAGTACTACTACATTCATGGCTCGTGCGCTTGCCAGTAACCGGATGATAATAGAGTTAGTTGCAAATGACTGAATTTCATAGCTCTGGACTGCTCAGATTAACCCAAGTAGTAGGTTCCCGGGGCCTGATTACCTAGGTAGCTGTTCGGAAACATGTCAATTATCATCCTTTCCATCTCTGAATCACAATTAACAATTGCGAGACTATAAATTTACACAAAGCTATTTTAAATGTTACAAGTTTGAAGAAGACCTGGGGACTAGTACGAGGTTATGAAGGGAGAAGTGATAAAGGTGGATGGCGCAACGACCTCGCCACCTCTATGGTTGGACCTGGACTCGTACCAGAGATCTTACGCTGCAAGGCTGCAAGGAGCAAGGGGCGCATGGTTAAATGGTGGCTGATGGAAAGTAACTTAATTAAAAACCGTACCAGGGTCAAAGCGAGTCAGCTACCGAGTTGGCTGCGCTGCAAGCGCACTGCAGAGAAGCCCTAAGTGCGAGTTGGATGATAGTCTGTATAATTTCGCGACTGCGGTGGACAGAAGACGAGATGTCCTGGATATGATGCAACCACGTCAGATGGCAGAAGGAATTTGAGATCTAGTTCAGAGTTATGTGCCACTTACTGCAGGCAAAAAACGTGATGCAGGTGAGCCTACCTTAGGCCCGAAAAGACATGCTTGCGACATGAAAATAAAGTGTCGAAACGGGGGTGCCGTACCTTGTGAGGAACTTCATCAGTGCGAGACGAGGAGGGCCTCTTATTTTGTGCTTAAAACTCGAAGTACTCGGTTCGTTGACAGAGCAAAGGCACTGCCACTAAACTTCACAAAGGCGCTGCAACCCCAACGGCTCATCACAGCTGCTATTTGAGAAAATTATTGCACCTCGACGAACCCACTTAATTGCGGTGTGAATATCTCGTACTCTTACTGAGACAGGACCACTAAGCCATCAAGCCGTTGTCATGTTCTCTCTATGGTTTTGATTTCTCGTATCAGTGGTCAAATTTTACAGTCCGTCGCAAATTTCTGGCTTGATTTAGAAGCCATTCCCCAGGGCCTTCGCCCGCCGTGATAGTATCAGTTGGTGAACAAACAACTATGTTTGTTATTCTAGACTCATCCATCCATCTATCCCTTAAAATACTCTGGGTGGGGCTACTATAAACTGATGTTCAATATAATGCCCAATGGCACAGCCCATGGCACCAATGCATTTTCTCCAAGTGCCTCCAAGTGCCACTCCTGGTGCTGTAGACCATATTGCTGAGAATTTGTCTGTACTTGATGCAGCCAAGCAGGCTGGGCCTATCACTTTTGTGCCCAATGCCTTGGATGGATCCATGTACCCTGTCATGATCATGCAACTCCTAGCTACTATATCACACCTTACTAATTGATACTACTTCCAGTAGATGACTCTTCTCTGGAGTTCAGACTCTGGCCCACTGCCTTTTCCTTGTTCTGTATATAGGTTTGTAAGACTTACCTTAGCTTAGTCTCCCATTCCATAGTAGATGTGTCAGCCACAAGTGGATCCAGCCTTTGGCTTCCTGGATGGCTGGTTAATCATTCAGTACATAGCTTTAGCACTATGGATTACCAAGACTACTGCATCAGTAAACTGACAAAACTCTATGCAAGCTTTTATGGCATTATTCAAGACTTTTTGGACTTTTGGTACTCAAATGAATTTTCTTAGATAGCTAGATCAACACACTCAATGAGATGTAACTTTTGATAGTTTAATTAGGACAAAAAAGATAGAAAGTACAAATTGTCACCACTAATAAGCATGCTATACTTCAATTCCACTACCACATAGTGCTCCCTGAAATCATCTCCCTTGTACCAGAGAGGAGCTATATTGTCTTGTTGTTCATCTGGGGAGTGACTGATGACACTCACATAGTTACTGGACATGGGAGATGAGTACATAATGTAGACAACAGTTGTCATCTGGGAGGGAGTGGGGTGATGACAGTTGCATAGTTACTGGACATGTGAGTGAGTGTGTAGTGATAGACAAAAGCACCATTCAAGTTGTTGTCTGGGGAGGAGGGAATGATGACAATTGCATAGTTACCAGACATGTGAGGGCATACTCTGCATAAGTTATCATCTGGGGGGGAGGGAGGGGCTGACAATTGCATAGTTATCAGACATGCAAGTAAGGCTGTGTGGTGTAGATGACAGCACTGGCATGGAGGCCCTCAATAGCTATGAAAGTCAGTGGGTGCATTAGTCATTAAGTGCTGTCCACTCACTGCAAACCAATGAGCCAGAAACACCAAATGCATGCTGGTTCCACACAGCAAAGGCACTGGGAGATTGGCTAGTGCCTGCTAGAATGCAATCTCAAATGCATGGTAATCAGCATACTTATTCACATAAAACAAATGAAACATGTCATAAGGTTGGTGAGGCTTGACATCTCTAGAGTTGATGTTGTGTGTGGCATAGACCAGGATGAGATGAGCAGCACAATATATTGTATCAATGTGAATGACAGTGATATTTTGGAGGTTGCATGTATGGTAGCCTGGGCAGACAATCCACATCCCAGTGGCTGCATGAGGGCCTTCTCCAACACAGTCAAACCAGTGGATAACAGCACATGGGTAGAGTGTTCTTTGATACTTGAAAAAAAGCACAGTACATGGGCAACATCTAAACCACACATGCCCTCTGTGTTATGGGATGTATCTCTCCTGTCTTTCTTTTCTCCTTTTCTTTTTCTGTCTTGTCTTATCAGGAGGTCTAGACCCTCAGTCTAGTCCTCTACCTCATGCCTCCTGTCTGTGCCCTAGACACTTCTGCTCCACTATGATGTCATTCTGATGTCATGGCTATGTCATACCCTGGACCCTGCCTTGTGGCTTCCTCATGTTGTCCTCACCTTTCCCTCATGTACATTAGTATAATATAGTGGACCTCAATAGCCCAGCTAGCCTCAAGCTAGTTCATTTGGGTCTTGACACCTAAAGATTCCTGCTTCTAAAGTTCTCTCCCTCTTTCTCTCTTGTCTGGTGCCTGTTTGGTGAGCCTATGACATTCATCATTTAGGTTTCATCACACTCTGCCTGTGGATCAGTGTGAAACTTCCACATTTGAAAGTTTGAACCATCATTTGTGAGTGCTTCTATGTCATACAGTCTGCTGGATGCATGTGCTACCTTGGCACTTCCAGAGGCTGAGATGTTCATGCTTGCAGATGGTCCTGTCTTCATCACAGACCCAGTAGGTCCAGCTGTTGAGGTGGAGGGTGTGGGAGTCAATGACATTTCCTGTAACTAGTAGTGGTACCACATCACTCAAATTTAAATTAAGTTAGAGCTTGGGGCTCATAACCTTTTGAAGTGAGTTGCAGTCTGGACCTATAAAGACAGGGACTCAGGCTTAGGGAAAGGAAGTCTGAGGTCCAAAAGGAAAAATGTTCAACCTAAGTAATGGGCTAGATTATGTAGGCTGTGTGATGATAAGTAACATATGTTAAGGTAAAAAACATTAAATTCCAACAGTGGGTTCCTCAGGTTGTCCTCACTTTAGCCTCATGTACTCTAGTATATACAGTATGGTAGCTCTCAATGACCCAGCTAGCTCTCAAGCTAGTTCATTTGGGTATTGATGCCTAAAGTCCCCTGCTTCTAATCTCATCTCTTCCCTCTGGTTCTGTGCTGTTGAGTCTGTAACATCTGTCATTTAGGTTTTGTCACAGGGGAGGCATGTGGAGACAGAGAGCCAAGAAGGAGGGACAGACAATGATGAAGACATAATGAAGGACTGAAGTTGGGAAGTCACTGGGGAAGAGGAAGATAGAAAGTGTGTTTACAAGATTGAAGGCAGGGGGGCCATTCTACCCACTTGAAGCAGGTGAAGGATAGTATAGGCAAGTTTGCAGACACCTTTGCATTGTCAGTGAGGGAGGTAAAGCTGGTACCATTCATAATGTTCCAATTGGATATACCAAAGGACATTAAGTTCCCACTGAAAGTCAATCAAAAGCCACTGACACAGGCACAGAACAAATGCTATTCACTTATCTGTGCATCTACACAGAGGGCAGGGGCTATCAGTGCTACATGCATATGTTCAAGAATTTACTAAGCACACCATCATGTTTCACAAATGTGACAGCAGTTGCATTACAGCTGTTTGCAAAAGTCTGTGGAAAAGCAAAAATTCAGTTTCAAGCTCTGGGGGGAGGACCCCAGAAGCAGCCCTAGACAACTTTAGTAGTGACTGTGCATGGACCTACACAGTGGTGTGCTGGATGGGAATGGTGTGCTGGAGGGGTAGGGTGTGAGGTAAGTCAATGGCAGGGAGAGGCTGGGATCCAGGGAGGGTATATAGTGGCTGGAGGAGGTTGGGGGTGCATTGGGTGGGTGGGGGAGGGGAAGGGAGCAGGTTGAGTGGGTGGGGGTGGGGGTATGTGGGGAGGGGGAGGGAATATTGATTGGGCAGCTCAGGCTATGTTGCATGCAGTGAACAAGAAAGCAACATTTGATAAACAAGTGCTATGCTCTGCTACAGGTGAGGTAGTATTCAAGGAGGGCCAACTTGTGCAGGTACATGATGTTACTCAGGAGATGACAGTTGCCAGCACTGATACACTGCATCATACTTTCTCCCCTTTTTTGGACTTATCTTTTCTTTCTCTGTTTCCCTTTTCTCTAGCTGTAAATGCAACATGTCTTTTGATGTCTATGCAAACCTATGATTCCCCTTTTTGGACTCTACTATATGCCATCCCTTATACAGTTTCCCCTTCCCTTGATTGGCTTCTTGTGATTGATGTGACTTGCACTTATCATTTCTAATTCCCTGCGATGAGTCACTTTCCCTTTTTGGACACTTTCATTTGACACATCCTTGACATGCCTTGTTCCCCATAGCTGGTATGTAGGCTATGTCTCTTATCTCTGACTTGACACATCTTTGCTCTCACAAGCACATCCTCTATGTGACTCTGCCAAAGACCACCATACAAAGCAGAGCAGTATATATACTTGTAGGGACATGCCTGTAAACCCCAGCTTTTAGCTACCTTGCAACCAGGATAGCTTTCTCAGAACTTTGCTTCTCTCAGAACTGCTTGCCTGGCCATAGAAGGGGTAAAACTATCAAGCCCTTGAGGGCAACCCCAGCAATACCACAAGAGTGCTGATTGCTTAACCACCTCAGCACCAACACTTGTTGCTTTTGGCAGGTGAGGTATTCCAGCATGTAACAAAAGCTAAAAGCTCCCTCTATTGAGGATAACAAAACCTCTTGAGAACTTTGGCTTAGCACTGAAGTCTTCCTAGGTTGACAATTGTCCCTAGCAAAGTCTTGAGTTCCCCATTACCATTCTGACTTCTATGAAGGAACCCCTATGGTAACCTGTAGCCTCTAGAAGGCCACCCCAAATGCTTGGAACCACTGTGGGAATTACCCCAGCCATCATTCACACACCCCAACCTTTCCATTCACAATGTCTTCTCATCAAGACATGCCACCCAATCCTCAGAGGCCACCCTCTGTCACAGGATCAACAACCTCTTATAAATTCTGACCCCCAGTTCCCTCAAGAAAAGAGCAAAGGCAAAAGGATCGACCATCATCATCTGGAATGTCTGCTTTACCCTTAAAGAGAGAACCATCCTCATCTCACTTCCATCCCTATCCCCTGGAAGAGAGATCCCCTTCCACTTCGAAGCCTGACCCTTCCTACATCCCACCATCTCTTGCACACCAACAACCTTCCCTTAAGGACTTTGAAGGAACACTGACCCCATCTTTCCTGGAAGGAGCTAAAGGAGTTTTTGCAGCTTTCAGACTTACGAGTCTACCTGTGGAGGGAAACCCTACTCTTTCAACACCCCAAGAGCCAAAAGAGGAAGAGGAGAGCTCTTCACTTGGAGGCAACATCTTTCAAGACATACACCCATCTTACCGTGACACTGAGATGTCAGAAAACCCTTTGGAATGCAAACCAAGGTACCAGTCACTGAATTGGTGAAGTGGTACTGGGAGAAGTTTTCATCTATGATGGACTTCACTATCCCAACCAAACCAACAGACCCTGGAGGCTCTGGAGGAGGTCCCAAGGAGAAAGGAAAGGGATGCGACTCTAACTCTGGAGAGGGTCACAAAGGAACTGAACCTGAATCATCCACAGGAGTATGATGGCAATCATGCCACATATGATGCCTGGCTTACATCAATCAAACCTACCTGGGCATCAACTCTCACATCTATCAGACAGTTGAACAGAAGATTGGCTTTACCCTTTTGTTTATGATGAAAGACTCTGCTCAAGTGTGGGCCAAGAATTGGGCCAAGAAATCCCTTCTGCTCGACACTGTCCATATCTCAGACACATGGTCAGGATTCCTAGTGAAACTTGACCAGATGTTCAAGGTTGGAGATGTATCCCAGATGGCCTTACTCAAACTATTGGCCATCAGACAAGGAGCAAGGACCTTGGAGGAATACATGACTGACTTCTTGAATGCAGTGAACAAAGCAAAACTTTCAGAAAGTAGCCCTGAAGCCAGAGTCTTCTATGGACAAGGACTGAAGGCTGAACTGAACAAATGGATCCTCAAGACCAACTCCTGCCTGACAACACTGGCAGAATGGATCCAATTGGCCACAGCAGCACAAACAGCTCTCTCTCAGTTATGCTTGTTCACTAGTTGGCAAACCAAAGAAGACTGGCACATCCTGGGACAAAATCTTATGAAGTCCCACTACAATCAAGCACCAGATTGGGATCATTATGCAATGGATGTGGACCACTGCCAAAACTCTGGTGGACCTCCAAGGAAGTCCTGGAACCAGAAGGGCAACTCATGATCATGGATCAGAGAGATCACATGCTGGGGATGCAATGAAACTGGACATTGAAGGGCTGAATGCCCAAAAGAAAAGAGAAGCCCTGATCAACAGGATTGCTGTCAACAGATCAGGCAACTTCTTGAAGAACTCATCAAAGAAGAGGATTTGCAAGGCAGCAAGATGCTCAGACTGACCAAATCCAACAACCCAGATTTTTAAACAGCTCCCCCATGGCTGCACAGGGTGGAGCTAAGAACTTTTTAATCTCTTTGACTTGACAGGAATGGACTAATAGGACTACTTCTGTAGCTATGGACTTTGAGCAATCAAAATCTGTTTCAAATTCCTCTCTGTTTGGGTCCATGTTCCTGGTCGATCGAGAAGACACAGAAATCAAAGCAGTGATTGACAGTGGCATGGAAGTCAATGTCATTCACCTGAAGATTGTTGAAAAATACAATCTAAAATGAACTCGTGTCAAACATCCTTGGATGGTGAGAAGCTTCAAAGGGCCTAGCTGGCAGAAAGTGACCCATATTTGCACTTTCAACACCTGTGTCTTCCACAAACTGGTGAAGGTTCATGCCTTTGAAATGGAGCTGAAATCTTGGGAAGATGTCCTGTTAGGGATGCCCTTTTTGGCTGAGTACAACCCCATATTCGACTGGAAGAAAAGAAAGATGATTGGGTTTGGAGACCCCTGTCTCAGGGAGTTGAACTTATCATCTGATGAAGAAGATTACAATGACAAGGACTTTGTTACACTTCAGAAAACCTCAATATCAACACAACTTGATGTGGCCATCCAGAAAGAGGATGTCACCCTGCTGACACATTACAAGAAATTCTCAAAAGTCTTCTCTGAGGAAGACACCCCACTCCCACCTCATTGCCAATACCTTGACCATGAAATCAAGCTTTCTGATGACTTCAAACCGAAGAAAGCCCCTATATATCCTCTCTCATGAGAAGAACTTCAAGCACTGGACGAGTTCCTGGAAGAAAACCTAAATGCAGGAAAAATATGCAAATCCAAATCCCCACAGGCCTCCCCAGTGTTCTTCATTGGAAAGAAGGATGGAAAGAAGTGGCTAGTACAAGACTACTGCAAACTCAACAAATACATGATAAAGGATTCTTACCCTCTACTGGATGTTAAATCCCTCCTCGACCAACTGGCTGAGTCAAAATATTTTGTGAAGTTCAACATTCACTGGGGATTTACCAACATTCAGGTAAAGGAGGGTGATGAATGGAAAGGAGCCTTTGTCACCCCATGAGGACTCTTTGAACCAACAGTCATGTTCTTTGGCCAATGCAACTCTCCTCCTACCTTCCAGTGGTATATGGAGACCACATTTGCCAACATGATGTTCACAAAGAAGCTTGTCATCTTTATGGATGATGTAATGATCCATGCAAAGACAAGAGATGAACTTTATTGACAGGTGGAAGAATTCTTGGCGATCGCCCTCAAGGAGGAACTGAGACTGAAGATCTTGAAGTGCACTTTTGAGACAGAAGAAGTCAAATTCCTGGGCTTCATTATTTGACAAGGCCTCATTAAACCATTGGAGACAAAACTAGCAGCAATCAAGGAATGGAAGAGCCCTAACAACCTACACAAATTATGACAATTCCTTGGGTTCTGCAACTTCTACTGACAGTTTATCCCATCCTTCTCCCAAATCACCATCCCCCTTCACTGCCTCTCAAAGAAAAACACCCCATACAAGTGGGACATGGAGCAAGCCAATGCATTCAAATGGCTTAAACAAGTGCTGTGCTCCCAGCCAGTTCTATGCCTCCCAGACTTCTCAAAACCATTCACTCTCTTCACTGATGGCTCAGCTGTTGGCATGGGAGCTGTCCTCTGCCAACACTTTGAGGACAGAGAGCTCCACCCTTGTGCCTATCTCTCGAGAGCACTGGTTGGTGCAGAACAAAATTACCAGGTGTATGATCTGGAACTCCTAGCCATCGTGTGTGCCTTTGAAGAATGGCAGCATTACCTCATCTCCCCAGTTGCTCCCACCATGGTGTACACTGATCACCAAAATCTCACCTACTATTGGTCACCACAGCAACTAAGCTGCAGGCAAACACAGTGGGCAGCTTTCCTTCAAGACTTTCCTATTCAGCTGGTGCACAAACTGGGTAAACTAATGACTATCCTGGACTCCCTTTTCCACCATCCTGACTACTCTGCTGACCCCTCCCCAATGACTATGGTGCTCCCAGATTCGTTGTGACTCGAGGGGGGGGGGTGAAACTCCCATTTAAACCCTCCAAACTGGCTAAGGACACCCCAAAATCAACCTCTACCAATGTGTGTCAACTGAAAGGAAAGGAAAGAAATGGAGAAGACCCACTTACACTGAAGCAAGATCAAAAGAAAAGCCAAACCCCTTCATCATCACTCCCTTCCACCCAGATGTCCAATCTCAACAACAAGTTGTCCAGCAATGTATGACAATTGGACAGAGGGGTGTTCACAGTATCTCAAGAACTCTTCAGCAAAATACAAGAGACAACACTGAAGGATGAAATGCTCACAAACAACAACAAGATAAAAGAGGAGAATGATCAAACAAAGCAATGTGAAGGTCAACTCTATGTTCCCCCTCCCCTCTGATGTGAGTACCTCCAGGACAATCATGACTTAGCAGCTGCTGGTCACCCTGGAGTGAAAGCGATGATATGGAAGATGAAAGATGAAGTCTGGTGGCCCAGAATGTGGAAGCAGGTAAGAGAGTACATGAAAGGTTGCCCTGGCTGTCAAGCCAATAAGGTAATCACTCACCCTCTCACACCCCCCATCACTCCAAATGATGTGGCAAAAAACCCCTTCCTGTTCAAACAAATCTCCATGGACTTCATCATGGATCTTCCAGAGTCAGAAGGATACAACTCCATACTTACCATTGTGGACCAAGGACTCACCAAAGGGGTGGTACTGGTCCTGTGCAACAAAACCTGTGACTCCATTGAATTGGCAAATCTCTTCCCGTGCTACATGTACCCCAGATATGGCATCCCTGATGCAGTAATATCTGATAGGGGCCCACAATTTGCCTCTGCATTCACCACCAAACTCTATGAGGCTCTAGGTATCCAACAAAAACTCTCTATGGCATACCACCCTCAAACCAATGGCAAAAGCAAATGCATAAACCAAGAGATTGAGACCTATCTGCAGATGTATTGTGATGCCTGACCAGAAGACTGGGCTTGGTTCCTACCTCAAGCCAAGTTCATGCACAATTCAAGGGTCCATTCCATGCATAATCAAACACCCTACTCCCTCCTCTATGGATATGACCCAGCACCCTACCCTTCTGTGTCGAAGCCAACAGATGCACCTGCAGTCAGTCAATGATCACATGCAACAACTGGCTGCCAATCAAGACTCAGCACTTCTCACTCACAAAGCTGCACAAGAGGCAATGTGCACGAGAAGCAAAGGAATGTACACTCCCCCAAAAGAAGGTGATCTAGTATGGCTAGACGCATCTACCTTAAAAAGGGATGTCCTGAGCACCAAGCTGGCACCTCAACAAGTTGGTCCACTTGAAATTACAAAAGTAATTTCACCTGTGGCAGTTTGGCTGAAGATCCCTGATATGTGGCAGATACACCTGGTGTTTCACATGTCATGGATCTACCCTTTCGAAGAAAATGATGAATATGGGAGAGCTGAAATGCCACCCCTTCCTGATCTGATCAATGACTTACCTGAATGGGAAGTTGAGAACATTCTCAAACACTGAGTCATGGGCTTGCAAAGGAAGCAAAAGGGACATGTTTCTGCACCCAAGAGGACTGCCAAACAACAAACTTACCAATACTTGGTCAAATGGACCGGGTATGGGCATTCCTCAAACACTTGGGAACTGGAGGAAAACCTATATAATGCCCTCAAAATCCTCCACTCCTACCAGAAATGCAACCAACTTCCCCTCAGCCATGTCCCATGAACACAACTCTGAACACCTCTCTACCTTCAATGAGTTCACCCTATCAGATTATGAAAATTCCCACATTGCATTCTCCAATGACTTTGACTTCACATCTTTGCCACCCCCTTCCACAGTACAACCTGCACCCTCAGATTGCAACATCACAGCTGTTCAGGAATACTGGGACCAGGTCACCACCAGTGCACCAGGACCCCTTCTGAACCCCCACACCCAGTTCATGATCTGTTCTCTCTCCCACTCCAAGGGGAAGAGAAGGGCCTGAATCTCTAAAACTGCCTGTGTCCCTCAACTCTTCAATGTCACCAAAGGCATCATCAGCCATGTCACAAAGAAGGTGGACCTAGACCTTTTTACCAGCAACAATATTGATGATGTAGGAGACATTCAATGCACGGTGGTAAACCTCACCTTCCTTGAGTTTGGAGAAGACTTGTGGAAGTCCTTTTGAGACTTTTGCCCCCACTCTGCTCAAGCCATTGACCCAGCATTGGCTCTTGGATGTGACAAGGGCAAGGGCACAGAACCTTCTGGATCTAAACCTCCTGTCACAGAGGAACAAGAAATGACTCTTCAGTTCAGCAGATTATCTCCACCATCATGGACAGAAGATTGGCCAGATGATTGTGACACAAGAGGATTGGACAAAGGAGGAGCTTCACCAACTGGTGGAGCTGGCCTCAAAAGGAAACCAACAAGCTCTGGCTTGTCTTCAGGTTCAGATGACAGCAGCACCACTTATGGAATTGATGCCAATGTCACCTCCCACAGATGCTCAGTACAGCTTGAAGGAGTGCACACCCTCCTTGACCACACTGCCAGCCTTCTTGCAGAATGCTCTCTTGGTGGTGACATTGGCTACATCGACTGGAGGAACTTCCTCCACTCGGCTTACTTCAACTCAGCTGTACAAGCTCTATGCCTACCCTACTCTCTAAATGCACACTCCCCATTCCCACTTCCACACCTCAATGGCTCCTTCCTTGTTGTCCCCTATGACAATGATCTCCTGAAGATCCTCTCAGGCAGAAAACAGATCGACTGGAGCAGCCCCTTTTGGGGTATGCACTGCTACAACTGTACTCACCTAGGACACATCAGGTGTGCAAACAGAAGAGGCTCCAAGTGGACCCTCCTGGGAACCATGCTCCCTTGCTGTTGTCATTGATCCCCCACCAATCCAATGGTAAGATGTTGGGGCCCCATCTAAACCCTTCCATCTGACAATCATGGTCAAGCTCCCAACCTTAAATTGAGCTGCCCCTGATCCTCTTACCTGCCTCTCCAGTGCTTCAGCCTTGAGAGGGGGGTAATGATATGCTGCATCATACTTTCTCCCCTTTTTCGGACTTATCTTTTCTTTCTCTGTTTCCCTTTTCTCTAGCTGTACATGTGACACATCTCTTGACATCTACATGAACCTATGATTCCCCTTTTTGGACTCTACTATATGCCACCCTTATACGGCTTCCCCTTCCCTCAATCAGCTTCTTGTGATTGACATGACTCACACTTATCATTTCTAATTCCCCATGATGAGTCACTTTCCCCTTTTGGACACTAGTTCATTTGACATGTCCTTGACATGCCTTGTTCCCCATAGCTGGTATGTAGGCTATGTCTCTTATCTCTGACTCAACACATCTTTGCTCTCACAAGCACATCCTCTACATGACTCTGCCAAAGACTGCCATACAAAGCAGAGCAGTATATATACTCATAGGGACATGCCTGTAAACCCCAGCTTTTAGCTACCTTGCAACCAGGATAGCTTTCTCAGAACTTTGCTTCTCTCAGAACTGCTTGCCTGGCCATAGAAGGGGTAAAACTATCAAGCCCTTGAGGTCAACCCTGGCAATACCACAAGAGTGCTGATTGCTTAACTGCCTCAGCACCAACACTTGTCACTTTTGGCAGGTGAGGTATTCCAGCACATAACAAGCACAAGAAAGTTACTACCAAGATGGTCAGCACCAAGCTGGGTCATAGGATTTGGCAGGTGATCATACAAACTAATGATGCTCAAAGGACTCCATTCCCAATCAATGGGTTGGTACATGTGAGAAGACTGAGGTTGTTTGTTACATGGGACAGAACAGTGCCAGCAGAGATGCAGCAGGCAGTAGAAGAGAGGAAGCAGAGTGGCAGGTGAAGGATGCAAAGACAAGAACAGGCACAGTCATTGGCAAATGGCATCAGGCAACATTTCTCAGTCTGGTGAGTCCAACATCCATCTTCTGTGGTGGCACAGTAAGTTGGTCATTGAAGAAACAAACCCTAGTGGCACTTTCAAGCACTGAAACTGAGTACATGGCCCCACAAAGGAGGCTATTTGGATCTGTACCTTGCTTGGAGAAATAGACTCTGTCTCACAAATTAATTACTTCCCTTCATGTGGATGACCAATCTGTGATTTCTCTTGCAAGTAATGCTATGTTTCATGATCATACAAAACATATTTCCACTCACCATCACTTCATTCAAGAGAAGATTGAATTAGGAGATGTCTTTGTGATGCACTTGCCTACAAATAAGCAAGTGACAGATGTTCTGACCAAAGGACTTTGCAGAAGAGAGAAGGATGCTTCTTTCTCTATGGGTATGGGCATTATTATAAGTTGAGATATTCACTGTTGAGTGGATGTGTTGTGACATGGTCCTCCTGTCCCCCCTTTGTTTGCACTGGTGACACCTATATAATTCATATGAGCCTCCTATCTGCTTGCTCTGACAGTTGAAAAAGAAGTAAACTAAATTCTTATGGTCAGCATATGGTTTGGACTGAGCATGTTTACAAAAAGATTGTTGTTTGGATGGTGGACTATTGTTTATGCCAATAATAGGTGCATGTGTACTGCTGTGTGGGATATGGAACTTCCTGTTAGACTGTCATTGCATCTCACCTGCATCCTTTATGGATCATCCTCTTTAAGTAGTGCTTGTGTTGGGGTCCATTGTACCATCTGTAGATGTGGAACTAGCCATAATGTTGGAGTATGACATTATTTGGTACAGCAAGCATCCATTACATGATCAAACACCTCAGCTTTGCACTAACAAAGATGGAATTTATTTGTGTAGTACCTCTGCAACCACAATGGTAACTCTCCACAAAACCTAGCCTGTACTTAATTTAATCAAGTCCCTTTCATTACAACTCCTGGCTCCATCAACAATTTCTTTGCTGAAAACATCTCAGAATAAGTGTCAAACTCTGAGAGATATCAACTTACACATGGAATTTTCCACAATGACTTTGATAAAAGCTCCACAGAGCCTATCTATATCACCACTCTCAGCATGAAAAACTGCCTGGACAGCCTTGGAAATAGTGGTCTGCATATTGGAGGGTTTATATTGCTTAACAGACAATGACAAAACCTGCTTCCACACATGTTGCCCATTCTGCATCAAAAAATAAGAATGCTCAGAAACAAGTAAGCATCCTGCAAAGTAAGCAAATCATGTGCAGACAGTAACAAACTCTTACCAATGGCATGTTCAGCTACTGATTGAACAGTTGGCAACTTTCCAAACAAAGTGACATCTTGGGATAAAGGTGGCATAGGGATGTCAGCATCCACATCAAATTCTGACTAAGTATTTTTAACTATGTTGGCCTTTCAATTGGAAGATGGCAATGCAACACCTACAAGCTAAAGAACAGTATGGTCAACAAGAGTAGATAAGCAATTGAGACAGTGAGGGCACATGTAAGGATGGCTACCTCCTGTCGCAGAACAGGTTACATTGATGACACAGTACACAAAGGAAATTAGACATTGCTCCAAAAGCCATCAAAATTAGCAGGCATCAAGTGCAACATAGCTTACACCCTACAAATAAAATCAAGTGAGGAGGGAAGAAGTGGAGATCATCAGGAAATATCTGCACTCACATCCTGTCATACCACCAACATCAACAGAACAATGAAAAACATTCAGGAGAGTTCCAGCTAATCATGCCATCAAATCACTCACATCCTGTGATCCTGCCAACACAGAGAGTGCAATTGAGGGCATTCAGTACACATCCAACTAATCATACCATCAATCACTCACTTGCTGTCATCCCACCAGCATGAACAGTGCAAGTGAAGGCATTCAGCATACATCCAACTAATCATGTCAACAAATCCCTCACATCCTGTCCCACCAACATGAAGAGTGAAAAAGTGCATTGAGCACACATCCAGCTAATCATGCCATCAAATCACACACTTGCTGTCATCCCACCAACATGAGGAATGCATGTGAGGGCATTCAGCACACATCTGACTAATCATGCCATCAAATCACTCACTTGTTGTCATCCCACCAACATGAAGAGTGCAGGTGAGGGCATTCATCACACATCCAACTATTCATGCCATCAAATCACTCACATCCTGGTATCCCACCAACACATAGAGTGCAAGTGAGGGCATTCAGCACACATACAGCTGATCATGCCATCAAATCACTTACAAACTGTCATCCCACCAACATGAAGAGTGCAAGTGAGGGCATTCAGCACACATCCAGCTAATCATGCCACCATCAAATCACTCACAACCTGTCATCCCACCAACACAAACAGTGCAAGTGAGGGAACTCAGCACATCCAACTAATCATGCCATCAAATCACTCACCCCCTGTCATCCCAACAACACAGAGTGTAAGTGAGGGCATTCAGCACACATCCAGCTAATCATGTCATCAAAGCACTCACTTGCTGTCATCCCACCAACATGAAGAGTGCAAGTGAGGGCATTCAGCATGCATCCAGCTAATCATGCCATCAAATCACTCACAAACTGTCATCCCACCAACAAGAGTGCCAGTGAGGGCATTCAACACACATTCAGCTAATCATGCCATCAAATCACTCACAACCTGTCATCCCACCAACATGAAGAGTGCAAGTGAGGGCATTCAGCACACATCCAGCTAAGTATGCCATCAAATCACTCACAACCTGTCATCCACCAACATGAATGGTGCAAGTTTCAACACACATCTAGCTAATCATGCCATCAAATCACTCACTTGCTGTCATCCCACCAACATGAAGAGTGCCAGTTTCAACACACATCCAGCTAATCATGTCATCAAATCACTCACTTGCTGTCATCCCACCAACATGAAGAGTGCAAGTGAGGGCATTCAGCACACATCCAGCTAATCATGCCATCAAATCACTCACATCCTGTCATCCCACCAACATGAAGAGTGCAAGTGAGGGCATTCAATACACATCCAGCTAATTGTGCCACCAAAGTACCCACATACTGTCATTACATGATGAAGTAAGCCCATCCAGTGGATCCAGCATGTCACAAATTCACTCACATCCTGTCAACATATCCAAGTGAATCAACAACCCAGTATGGTAGTAGTAATTCATCACTCACCTCACAATTTGGAAACCAGCTCAACAGATCAGTTTCAAGGTGTTTCACATCCACATGAAGCCTGTCCTTAAGGCCCAATCTCATGTAGTACCTCAATGTCCTTTCACACTCATCAGTATTTGTTCCACCAATCATTTGCTTACTTACCTATTCACAGCATACTTAACACATATCCCAATACTTGACTGCTGTGTTGATATAAGCAGCCTTTGTAAACCTTCCTCATTTAGAGCATTTGCTGTGCACTCCATGAAAGGAGTGCAATCTGCATCCTCTCGATGCATCTCTGCCATCAGGAGGTCTTAGCAATATTGTCTCCAAGTGAGGAAATACCCACTGTCAAGTGGTACATATCTCTTAGGTGGAAACTTGCACATATCAAGCTCACATTTTACATGTCCCAACCACTTTTCCAACAACTCTCCTTGCTTCTCTATAGCCATTGCTTCAGCTTCAGCTATTGTCAAACCCCCATCTAGAAGTTCCTCAATAGCTGTGAGGTACAGCACATCCACCTTTGTCACCAATACTACTATCACAGGAACTAAAAGTGGTGCTCAGTTATACATGACAACTGTGTCCACCCAACAGCATTCACCATGTCCTGTATCACACTCATTGAAGAATTTCCTTTCTGCAGCAGTTACTGTCCTGTGGGAATCAGTCATTGGGATGCAAAACCTAGAGTTACATATATATATTGCTTTAGTCTGCACTCGTTCATAGTGTAGCTCTTACCAGATAGCATGGATGCGCTCATTCACTCTTGTTGTCACAGCATGGTCAGCCACGAAGTGCTTCATCTGGTCAAATTGCTGTGTGGATCCTGCTTCAAAACCACAAGAGTCATGGAATACAAAGCCTGGGTTACTCTGAAACACAAGTTCATTCTGAATATCATGATAACCACGCTGGAAGTACTCAGTTTCAATACAAACTTCAGGAGCCATCAACCATGGCAGCTTACTGTCAATGTACCTTGCACGATGTCACTCTCCATCTGAGAATCGATCAGACAAGTATCACTGACCGTATAGGACTATACCTTATTTCCCTTCCCGTCAAAAATCTCTGGCTTATCTGTAGCGTTGCGAACCCTTTGAAGGATGGTGGTTTTACCTGCATTCGCTCTTCCCATGACCAAAATCCGAAAGCGCTTTATCTTTTTCAAGTATTCGTTCGCCATCTTAGAATCAAGACGGTAAGCAGGCCCAGAAGACGAAGTTGCTGCGATTCTGCATATGGAGACAGTGCGAGATTCACATAATGCAACAATACTTACCTTGAGGTGTGGCTTCAATCCGAGCGGGAACTGGACTCGCTGCATCGCCAGCGAGATTGCTAGCTATGATATTCCAGTATCAAGCGCCTCCTTCATCGGGGGCTAGACATAATCATACCCGCAGTCGTAGTTTCTGTTGCAGCAGGAACTATATCACTCGCATCGCCCCGATGAGAATAACTGCCGCTTGCTGGCGAGAGTGACTTTAACCACCTTTTGATACGGCGACCAGGAGCCATGCAGAGCCAAACTATGATTCTATATCCTTGACAGCGTAGAGCTTAAGGCGAGTGGAGGATCAGTGTGAAACCCGGGACCGTAGGGTCGGTATCAAGACACCTGCCTGCCCTAATGCCGCATGTAAGGAGGGTGTCGAGGTTATCTACTTGCTCGGTATAGGGTCTATCACGGGTAAGGGTTTCCCGGATACCCGCCCGGGTTGACACCCACGGGTACACATGGGTCGGGTGCTACGGGTCACGGGTAGGGTGGGTGCTTTAACCCAGGCGGGTATGGGCAAGGGGTCGGCTTACCTGTAGTATCCACGGGTTACCCGTGGGTTTTTGGCACTACTATAGGAGTTTAGTAGCTCAACTACTTATTGGCACTAGTGCTCCATATCAAACCCTACATATCATCTTTATCATTATCGACTATAATAGCCTGCATGCTATACCAGCCTACTATGGTACTCACAATGCTCCAGCCCAGATCGAGCACACTGATATAGCTTTTTTTTCAAGCTGTAGGTGGAACATGCCATGGCTTGTACTCACAGATTTAAATTCCACTCAGTTCAGCTTAGATTCCAGCAACTTGCAAATTTTCACCTCACAACATTTGAGCCTCATGACTTCTTGATCATAGTCGCACCCACTGAGAAAGTGGGGAGTCACCCCCCTGCCAGTTCTGGTTTCACTGAGAAAGGCTTGGGGTAGACAAACTGCAGACCTTACAGATATTGAAATCTGGGATGAAAGGTGTACAAAATACAGGGGAATCATGGAAGCATTAGAAGTCTGAAGTGTATGACCATTATCAGGTCTCCCTCATCCATCATACTCATGAAAATAGTCAGCTGGACTACCTTGGATCAGCTCTTAGCATCTGAATCATGCCATGACTGATTTTCACCTAGCAAGAGTGTCCCTGGACCAGTGTGATACCCGACTCAATAAAAGCTTATTTAGACTCCCCACCCCTTGCGAAGTCAAAAGTCAAAGCTGCACTGGGAGGGGTCTTGAAATACTGGGAAAACTGCCACATAACTTGTCCTCAAGTTGCTTGAATGGTACTGGAATTTCTGTCAGCACCAAGTTTGACCTTTTTGCACTGCTGTTCACTCTGATATTTTATGCCAATGTTTTTAGCATCATCTAGTGATGCAGAGTGTACCATTTCAGGTGGTTGCTCTGGATGGGCTCAGAGCTTCAAAGCACGAGTTGCTGTGGGACCACTAAGTACTACCTACCATGAGCTCTATCAAGAACAAGCTATCCAAAGGGAAAGACCAGGGAGAGCCTACTATTGAGATTGGGGATGACTATGATGACTAGTGATTATACCATCTTGTACTTAGCTAGATGAAATTTACCTTTCATAGCTTCACTGACTACTACAAGTCTACAACCCATACAACCCATGGGTTGGCCTGGGTACCCATGGAACTACCCATGGGTCAACCCATACCCATACACATCTGCCCAGGTTGGGTATGGACAAAGGCCCCACCTCTTCAGAACCCATGGGTATGATCCAGGTATTACCTGGGCATACCCATGATAGACCCTACTCATTGACATTGCAGAGCAACAGCAGAAAACTGATGATTTTGGTTGAAGTGTGATGATGTATCCCCCTTCACAGCACTCCTCTGTTCTTGTGATGTGGCATGTACAACAACAACCACAGTGACCACAATCTCAACCACAAGGGCCACCTAGCAGACTACCATTACTGACCAGACCATCCCACCCTGCAAACCTCGCAATCATAGTGTACACCATCTTCACTTGTCCCACCTGTGGGCTTACCTCCTGCAAACTCAACTTCAAGCACCACCCTTGCAACAATGACAATCTGCATCTCATCCACTGCAGGGACTGTCGAAAATACAGTGCCTATGAGATTTGCTGAATCAGATCCAGGTGAATCCCAACAGCAACCACCATAATTCCTCCATCTTAACCATGAGTACAGTTCTGGGATCTACTACATGCCATGCAATCCAGACCTGGTGTATGAGTAGTATTGCCCCATTGGGATTTGGCTAAAGATACTAGAGATATGTTCATCTGCTGCAGGTTAGTGGCCAGCTTTTGGGCAAGGGCCATGAGGTTAGCCATCTCCTCAGCCATTAACGCTCATCTGACAGATATATTGACTACAATTTTTGGATGACCTAGCACAGGACTACTTTACCTTGAGTGTGGTGATGAATATCACTCTATGGAAAGACAACAAGAGGATAAAACATTTGGCAAATGGTTGGGTCTCGTCTGCCACATTGCATTCATGCATCCCACTAAATAGAAATTGGTTATTCCATATTGCTCCAGTTTGTCTTGTGACAACATCAAGCCAATGGCACTTTCCCTTGACTGCCCACCCAAATGACTACTGAGCAGGATCATGGAATGGTAAAGTGTCTTACTCATACAAATATATCCATGGGTACAGGTAACTTTGCAAATTCCTCTTACCATTCACATATTATTATTCCCAGCTCTGGGTTGCATGCCAACCCCACTCACAACAGTTTCAGCATTCACTCAAGATTGAGTGTCTCTACTAACTCGACACGAACGTACATGGGACATCTGTCTGTCTATATGCAATTAGCAGCAATCACATTATTGAGTTATCCAAGGTGTCCAGTGCGAATGGTGCTCCAGACACCCATTGCACAAAGAAGGTAGGCAGTGGGAAGAACATCGGGGACCTATCAGCAATTCATCTGTACCAGGACAGGCTGTGATTGTCTTCGGCATCCTGTGGGTGACTGCAAAGCTTGGAGGTAAGTTGCCAACAGGCCTCAAATATCAGCAATTTCTGAGAATGTGACATTTTGCAGTTGGCTAAGGGCCTGAGTCAAATGACAGAGTTGATCATGTTTGCACAGAAAATGAGGCAATGAGCGATGGGTAGCTACACTTGGATTTGATTCTGGCTATCATCTTTCTGATCATTTGTTGGGTAAAGATTGCACAGGAAATTTGAGGTCATTGTCCATTCTTACTGGGGGCTGAAGGGTTTTTCCAGAATATGTCCCTGCTGCCTTACAACTGTAACCAGCTGTGACACTATACCCTGGCATGCCAAGAACAGTATCAATACACCCAGGTCCATCTGGCAACTTATCACAAGGTGCACTGCCTATACCTTTGGTCAAGTTCCTCCTACTCTCTCATTCCTTCACAAGCAGAACCAACAGCCATGCTGTTGATGGCCATCATGTCACTGAGCAGCCAGCCCGGCAATAGTAGCAGTTCACTGGCATCTGCTTGCACTCAGCCATGCAATGGAACATGGGAAGATTCAAAACAGCATGACTGACAATACAACAGAAATTTTCTATGTCAAACTCAACATTGGACATCCTTGTGACTGTTGCATCTGGGGAGAGGAGATGGAGGGGTGGGGCTAAAGGGGAAGTCATGTTGGTGCTTGGATCAATACCTATATACCAATCTATTATGATGACTTTTGCTTGGTGACTTGTCATTGTTGTCATGCATATTTCCTTGTGCCAAACCGACTTCAGCGAGTGGGCTATATACACTCGCATATACTACCACATTACTTAGGGCCCTACTGAGATATTTTGGAGCTCCAAGCAGATAATAACCCTCGCAGTGTGGTGTATAATGTGTTAGATGTGGGGTATGTGTGTACAAGGAGCTATTACCAAGCTAGGGTCTATCATGGGTATGCCCAGGCAATACCCAGATCATACCCATGGGTTCTGAAGAGGTGGGGCCTTTGTCCATACCTCACCCAGGCAGATGTGTATGGGTATGGGTTGACCTGTGGGTAGTTCCATGGGTACCTGGGCCAACCCACAGGTTGTATGGGTTGTAGACTTGTAGTAGTCAGTGAAGCTATGAAAGGTAAATTTCATCTAGCTAAGTACAAGATGGTATAATCACTAGTCATCATAGTCATCCCCAATCTCAATAGTAGGCTCTCCCTGGTCTTTCCCTTTGGATAGCTTGTTCTTGATAGAGCTTGTGGTAGGTAGTACTTAGTGGTCCCACAGCAACTCATGCTTTGAAGCTCTGAGCCCATCCAGAGTGACCACCTGAAATGGTACACTCTGCATCACTAGATGATGCTAAAAACATTGGCATAAAATATCAGAGTGAACAGCAGTGCAAAAAGGTCAAACTTGGTGCTGACAGAAATTCCAGTACCATTCAAGCAACTTGAGGACAAGTTATGTGGCAGTTTTCCCAGTATTTCAAGACCCCTCCCAGTGCAGCTTTGACTTTTGACTTCGCAAGGGGTGGGGAGTCTAAATAAGCTTTTATTGAGTTGGGTATCACACTGGTCCAGGGACACTCTTGCTAGGTGAAAATCAGTCATGGCATGATTCAGATGCTAAGAGCTGATCCAAGGTAGTCCAGCTGACTATTTTCATGAGTATGATGGATGAGGGAGACCTGATAATGGTCATACACTTCAGACTTCTAATGCTTCCATGATTCCCCTGTATTTTGTACACCTTTCATCCCAGATTTCAATATCTGTAAGGTCTGCAGTTTGTCTACCCCAAGCCTTTCTCAGTGAAACCAGAACTGGCAGGGGGGGGGGACTCCCCACTTTCTCAGTGGGTGCAACTATGATCAAGAAGTCATGAGGCTCAAATGTTGTGAGGTGAAAATTTGCAAGTTGCTGGGATCTAAGCTGAACCGAGTGGAATTTAAATCTGTGAGTGCAAGCCATGGCATGTTCCACCTACAGCTTGAAAAAAAAGCTATATCAGTGGGCTCGATCTGGGCTGGAGCATTGCAAGTACCATAGTAGGCTAGTATAGCATGCAGGCTATTATAGTCGATAATGATAAAGATGATATGTAGGGTTTGATATGGAGCACTAGTGCTAATAAGTAGTTGAGCTACTAAACTCCTATAGTAGTGCCAAAAACCCACAGGTAACCCATGGATACTATGGGTAAGCCAACCCCTTGCCCATACCCACCTGGGTTAAAGCACCCACCCTACCTGTGACCTGTAGCACCCGACCAATGTGTACCCATGGGTGTCAACCTGGGTGGGTATCCAGGAAACCCTTACCCATGATAGACCCTATCGATGGGGGGTTCACAGCATTGGTCAGCCCATCAGCCATTGACTGAGACATTTAGATGCCATCATTCTGGGGGGCTCGAGCATGAAGAGAAAATGTGGTACTACATGTCCCATCCATTAACAGCACCTGCCTTTCCATTATCAAATGTAGACTCATCAACATCCCGATCTTCTTCAGTCTCTACACATGCTGGAAAATCATTAAGTGGCTGTTTTGTATTCAAGTTGCACCAAGGACCATGGAAGCATTGATCAATGTTATGACTAATAACATGAAAAGAACATTGAAAACAGAGATACTATGTGTAAAGCATGGTATCCAAAATAACATGTAATATAACATTACTTGTGTTCTAATATAATTATCTGTGCTAATTACAAGCTAATAACATTGTAAATGTTACATGCAAAAAACATAGTATGTGTTCTTGTAGTGTTCCATCTAAAAAACATTGAGTATCAGAGTAATTATGTTCTTTACCATGTTATATCATATGTTCTCTACAAAGACATTCATTATGTTATTTCCACATGAAATTATTGGATTAGTAGTATTGACCTATTTGCTGATTTGACAATTTGACCATTTACAAAATTTCACCAATCTACCATTCAACCAATTAGCAATTTAGTGAATTGCCCATTCCTACAAATTGCCAAATGGCTTCAGACTGAGTCTTTGAAATTCTGCCATAGGTAGTTTTTGAACCACTGACATAGGTACCTCAAACTTTTCAGACCCTGCAGTAGCTACTGTGGAGTTTTTGAACCATGATGTAGGTACTTCAAATGTTTCAGATCCTGCAGTAGCTACTGCAGAGCTTTTTGAACCACCAACATAGGTACTTCAAAATTTTCAGATCCCACAGTACCTACAGTGGAGTTTTTGAACCACTGACATAGGTACTTCAAAATTTTCAGATCCCACAGTACCTATGGCAGAGTTTTTGCACCACCAACATAGGTACTTCAAATGTTTCAGATCCCACAGTAGCTACTGTGGAGCTTTTTGAACCACTGACATAGGTACTTCAAAATTTTCAGATCCTACAGTACCTATGGTGGAGTTTTTGAACCACTGACATAGGGTACAGTGGAGTCTTTGAACACTGACATAGGTACTTCAAATGTTTCAGATCCCACAGTAGCTACAGCAGAGTTTTTGAATCACTGATGTAGGTACTTCAAATTTTTCAGATCCCACAGTACCTATGGTGGAGTTTTTGAGCCTCCACTGTAGCTATGTCAGAAGGGTTTCTGACTGTACCACTGGTGTGTGATGGGCCCTGGCCCACTCTCATTTCCCCTTACATCCTCCATTATGACCTTCCCAGTTACCCCTCATCATTTGGTAATGATATTGCTTTGCCTTTGGTTAAGCTTAGTGTGTCCTGGCTGATCTCTGCCCCCTCTGTGCATGCCAACTCATGCTTTACTTCCTGCAGGTTCATGTGATTCATTCAGTGTGCAGTTTAGGACAGTTGTTGTCAGTGCCAAGGTTATCCTGTCATGTGTCCTGACATGCTGAGTTCCTTCATTCTAAGCATACCATGTTCCCCTCTGTCCTATCTCAAAGTTGCAATGACCTCTACCATCCTATCATAATTCCATCTCCAGGACCTTGTTCCCATTACAGGTTGTGTATGTGAGCTCAGTGTCAACCCCTACCAGGTAGAGGCAGACTGCAGACTTGGTTTAAGATGTTCATCATTTCAATCAATAGTTGCCCTGTATGAAAGTGACCCTTTCTGTCTCCAGCATTGTCCAGTGAAGGGTACCTCCAGTCAACACTTGATGACATCCAAGCTGACCATGACATCTCTGCTTGTGAGGTGTTCCTTGTCTTGATATCTGGTTAGGATGTCATGGGATGCCCATAATGTAATCCATTTCTCTGACCATGTCCTTGAATGCTTCCATGAATTGTCTATGATTTCTATAAGCATCAATCAATCAATATCTGATTCATGTTACAAATTTTTGGATGGTGTGTCTTTCTTCTTGGACATCATTGGTCATCCTGCCATGGCACTGCCTACCCCACCCAGCACCCTTACAATGACTGAGACATCAGACTGCCTGGCTTGCATGTTGTGTGGTCTCAGCAAAAACAATATTTTATATTTATGACCAGTCCCAAGGGCAATGTACCTTCCCCAAGACACCTCGAAAGCCCATGCTGGAGAAGTATGCCCAGACTTCCATTCCCATCCCAGAGCCAGAGGACCCTCTGGTCAATTTGATGTACCTGGCATGGCCAGTCACTCAGATTATCGACCCACAGTCCTCCTTAAGTGACCTCATTGAGGCATGCATAAGAGCTGCCATGACAGATTTGACAGATGGTGACATGTCATGGCCTCTTTTCCAGCCATTGCATAAACATACCCAGGCACTCATTGATGGCATCTGTCTTGACTTGGCAAGAGCACCCATAGAACCAGACACTGTCATGATACCAAAAGATGGTGAGTCTTCCATCCTCAACTGTGGGGATGAATGCAATATGGAGGAAACCTCCTACCCTTTCCCAAGAGAAGTCCCAAGAAAAGCAAAATTGGAATGTCCATGGCCCAGGTCAAACTTGCACACAATCTGTGCATGGCACCACACATGGGTCTCCAGCTCTTCAGTGACATATTCACCTCATCTGCCAAGTACCAGTTATTTGGTAGTAAGGGATTTTTCATCTCTTGCATATTTGAGTGCTAAACAGTCACAGAGGCACAACTCTGGGATATGCTAACACATGTTCTTGCTATCCCTATGGATGAGGCATTGCCTACTCTTAATGCATGCAAGGCATGCATGCTGTCAATATGGCTTCTGCAAGTCCAATGCTTAGCTGTAAAATTCCTATTGCCTGTGCAGGACAGAATTGCCTTTGCCTTGTGCCAGAGCATGACAAGTGAACTTGGCAAAGAGGGGGAAAAAGGGTCTGCTTGTGATGGTCTCAAAGTAAGCAGGACAAGTAAGCAGGATTTCATGCTTTCCAGCATAATCACTGACTGCTGCATTTTGCATTTCAGGCCATGATCTGTCACTATACCAACCCTCTACCTTCACCCCTGCTCTCATCAAACTTCTTCCTTCAATATTATTGAATCTGCTTGCACCTATACTGATACTATGAACACAAGCATGCCATGCTCTGGGAGGGTTCATCCTTGGAGCCATTGCTCTGCCACATTTGACCCTCCACACACACATCTCCTGAACAGCTGCTATGTTCTTGACAACATCAACTTCCTCCCCTCCATGTACAATACCCTGAGGTCCAAACCCCTCATCATCCACACACTACATTCAACACTGAGTGCTGCTGACCCCACCCACATAGCTCATGGCCCCATGTGGGTTCTCAATGTGCTGGCATCCTTCATAGTTCTGCTAGGCCTGAAAGTTTGCACAGACATAAAACTCACTCACATAGTGTGTTCCCTGCTGACACTCACAATTGGCAGCAAGAAGAGCTCTGTCAGAGCTTTATGGTGCCTGTTATAGCAGTACATTGCATTGGCCTACATGTGACCCACCTCTGAAATCTGAACCCACTATGCAGAACAAGATAACAATTGGGTGGGTATGCAAGACCAGGACATCCAACCAATGCAGAAAAACTTTTTGGAAGCTAGTTTGATCCATTTGGATGTTGGTGTTGTAAAGATTGATGTTAAAAGAGTGTGGGAGGAGATGCCAAGAGGTCTCCTGTTGGAAGGGGTCTCAGTTTGACCCAGGGAGCTAGAATTTCCTGGTACAGAGAGTCAGAGAGTGGTGAAAAACCAGAAAATGCACCCAAAAGTCCTAGAGAGACTCAAGAAAACAGCTATAGCACATCAGGAATGGAGAAATAATATTCCAAGCACTCTGGCTTGGAATTCTGTCTGTTTCGACTCTATAATGCATCTATTATTTTTTTAAGTATGTACAGTGCTCTCAAAGTGGTCGTGCGGGCTTACATAAGCCAAATGCATGCAAACACAAAGTAAAAAAAAACAAAAGAAAGAAGAGAAAACAAATCAGCAAGTAAAAACAGTGAAATAAAAGAAATATCCTAGTAGGGAGGATATTCTCCCTACAGCATTTCAACTGTTGCTGCACTGATTACTGATGAACACAATGATTCAACTAATGAAGGCTATTGAGCTTGTAAAGAGTATGATCCAAAAGGGTTCCCAGGCATGCAAGAACAGCATGGAAATTGTGACAATTTTTGTCTGCTTTGAGAATGCTGGACAGTCATGGATGCTGAACAAATTCCTACCTCATTCTCTCTTTTTGTCTAATCTGGGTCTACTTACCATGGAATACAGTGGGTTGTTGAGTGTAGTGAAACCAATCTTTGACAAATGTTCACAGCTCACTGATGTTTGCTCACTTACTCAGGAAGAGTTGTCACAGGATTGGGTGTTCAATGAGCTGATAGAACTCTGGAAGATCACTCTCTGTTGTTTGTGGATGACTGGGAAGTATGACCTTCCAGTAAGTCATATACTGTGAGCCTACAAAGGTGTGGCTAACATTAGACAGTTTGGAATCATGGGTCTCATGAAAGCCAACCTGGCTTTCCTATTAGGTACATAAGATCCCTTTTGTCCTGACTCTTGAGTTCATCAACACCACCAGATGTGGGTGATCATGATGGCACCATCAGTTTTGGTGCTCATGCAGCAAACTTGTTGGTTGATATCCTTGGTAATTATATGCTTGACTTTATCTTGGCAGTGTAGAGAAGAGAGGGAAAGGACCCTAGGAATAGGTCAAAGGTCTCCTAGTGAGAGAGGGGGGTGAATTTGACCCAGGAGGCTTGAGTTGCCTGGTGTAGAGTCAAGGAGTAGGGAAAAGACTGAGAAACATGCCCTGAAATCCAAATTAAAAAAACCAAGATACTGTAGCATCTACTGAGTGTCTGGGGAGAGGGAGAAAATATTCTGAGTCTGCTTCATCTTTATTTCCAGCTTTTCTGTCTGACATAGCACGTCTCTTTTTTTTTAAGTATGTACAGTACACTTGAAGTACTTGCACAGGCTTACATAAGCCACAATGCGTGCAAACACTAAGTAAAAAGTGAAACAAAAACATAGTAGAAAGAAAACATAAGCAAAAACAATGAAATAAAAGAATTATCCTACTAGGGAGGATACTCTCCCTACATCTGAGGGGGGCTTTAAATAATGACTGTCCCCAGTCATCACCCACCAAGCTGTATCATAAAACGAGGCAAGGGTATCATCCTCAAAACAAAACTCTAGCTAGAAATGTGAAAATGTGAGCTCGAAACAAAACAAATCACATAAAAGAAACAAAACTACTACTCAGCTGAAAGGGGGGTGCAGTTTGAAGTGACCTGAGGGTGCTTCAAAGGGGGAATGAAGCTCAGGGGGAGCTCAAAGGTAGCTCAGGGGGAGCTCAAAGGTAGCTCAGAGGGGACCACCTGGCTCTTGAAGGGGACTGGGCAGCTCATGACCTTGAAGGATGCCTCAGAGTCATCTCAGGTTGAACTTGAGAAGTGGTAGGGGGCAGGGCTGAACCTGAACTTGAAGGGGGGAAAGGTAACCATGAAGCCAACCCTCCTGGGCCATGAGCAAGGGCCCAGAAGTCCAAATGAGCCTGTAATGTGTGCCTGAGTGCCTCATGAGGGATCTCCTCACCTGTAGGTAGCACAACACAACCTTGAACCACCCCACACCTTCCTGCAGCTAGATATGAAGCAAAAACTCTGCACTGTGCTCGAATGTGCCCCTCATGACCACAGAAGAAACAAAACCCAAACCTTCAAGGCCAAACTTGGTCCCTCAAGACCTCTCAGTAGGCTGAGGGATACCTACTCAAAGCCATAGCCTCTCAAAGGGGAAGCAAGTGACCTGACACTCTCAAATGGGACTCAAAACTCACAGGGGCAGGGTTTGACAGTGAAGCTGGGGTCCCTCAAAGCAAGCATGACCTCCCTGGGCATGACCCACAACAAGGGACAGGATGAGGAGAGTGCATTGAGGGAGGCATGAGATGGGACAAGCTCTTTGAGGGGGTGCTTGAGGATTCACAAAGTTGACAAGAGCAAGTTGAGGCTGAACCAAGGTCATGAGCCCTAGTAGACATCAACTGGGAATGAGGGGGGCAAACCTTTGTACTCTCCAAATGGTCAGCTTGACATGGGCATGACCACTGGTCCTCTCTTGAGCCTCAAAGTGAGTTTGAAGCTGACTCACCAGCCTGCTGATCCATGACACACTGCCATGGCTGAACCACAGTGTGCCATGAGCCTGCATTAGTGACTCAGCAAGGGGATGAGCTGCTCGAAGCATGCTTGGGGGAAGGAGGGGGAGTCTTCAAAGGTTGAGGGCATGCCTCAAAGGGGGAATGAGGGGGGAGTTTCAAGCTTGAGTGTGCTTCTCCCTGGGAGCATCTTCTAGAATGAGACTGAGAGTACTCCACAGGGGTGTCTGATTGGGAACTGATCAAGGGTGAGTGTGAGTACTGAGAGGGTTCCTTGGGATACTCATGAGCTAACAAGGGGTCCTTCAAAGCTAGACAAGGGGGTGAGCAGCCTACCCCCTCCTCGATAACCTCCTTTGTAATGTGAATGATGACCTCAATAGGCCACAGGTGGCCCAACTCAAACAGAGGGTACCTGGATGTGAGCCTCCTTGAAACCTTGAGCTTGACTTGTGGTGGGAGACCTCAAAGGAATAGCTGGCCTTGATGGCTCAACTCCAAGACATTCCAACTCACCAGGGCCAAGAACAAGACCTGGAAATGATGAAGGTAGTCCCCTAGGGCTGCAACTGAGCTCAGTTCACTGTGATGAGTCCCCTCAAGGAAGGTATAGAACTCCTCAAAGTACTTGAGGACATCCTTGGCTGGCTCAATCTTGGGGTACTGGAGAGTTATGAGTGCCTGGAAGTTCTCCCATCACTCAAAGATTGGGGCACTGGCCATGAGGTAACTCCAGAGCCTTCAAGTGTGGGGTGGTGCTCCATTGATTGCAAACTGGATGAGTGATGAGGTATCTGTTGCCCCCTGGGCCTTACCATGCTCCACTATGTCCTTGAGGTAATGTGGCAAGTCCTCAGCCTGCCCCAAGAACTCTGGGGGGGACTTGAGTGGGGCTTGAGATGGTCTGCATGCTTCTTCCATCATGAGTAGTATATACAAAGCTCAAAAGAATATATATCATGTTGCAACTGATAATTGACAGTGGTATCGAGGGTAAACACGAGGCTCAAATGTCAACAGTCAGTCTCGAAGGGTAAAACAAAGAGGTGGGGTCGCCTTGATGCGACCTTGAATGTCTATGGGGAAGTGAGGGTGTGGCAACAAACCACAAAGAGGGTAGGAGGATGCAGAAACCTTGTATGATATGTCTCAAGGTGGTTTCAACCACCAAAACTGAAGCTAGTCACCTTTGTGACTTGAACACTTAACTCTCAAATTGGCAGCCTTGCTTGACTGCAATATGCACAAGAAAAACGATGATATAATGTCTGGTTATGTCTATGAATGAAGTGGGTGTGTCTAACAAAGTGTCTGTGTCATGAATGTGTCTCAAAGGGCTCAGAGTTCATCTGGGGGTCTCAAAGTGTCTGGGATCTCAAAGGGGCTGACAGTGTCTTGAAGGGGTCATCTACTGACTCTATGACAGTGGGAGAGGGCTTCCAACAACTCAAAATGGCCTGAAACACAAAGGGGAGGTGCCAGGGAGCTAAGCTGTGGCAGGGGGGGAGGATGGCAGTGCACTGGGGAAGAACTGCTCAACAGAATTCTATGAAACTTTGGGAGATGGTAGAGGCATGTGGGGAGAAGTGGGTGAATGAAGAAATATGAAAAACAGCACACCCAGTCCTGAGTTATTCCAGTTTTTGTCCTACAAAGCCTTTCTCCACAAAAATAAGAATATCTCTGGAAGCACTGAAGCAGATGTGATGAAACAGGCACCATTCGAAAGGTCCCATCGAGTAGAATAAGAATCCCAAAAAGTGAGAGGGTTGGCATGTCAGTTCTCAAGAAAATGCATGTACAAGCTTGAGGGGAGGGGGAGAAGTAGGGGTACCAAGCAAAACAGCCCCCTCATGGTGGGCTCCAGATGTAGAGAAGAGAGGGAAAGGACCCTAGGAATAGGTCAAAGGTCTCCTAGTGAGAGAGGGGGATGAATTTGACCCAGGAGGCTTGAGTTGCCTGGTGTAGAGTCAAGGAGTAGGGAAAAGACTGAGAAATGTGCCCTGAAATCCAAATAAAAAAAACCAAGATAGTGTCTACTGAGTGTCTGGGGAGAGGGAGACAATATTCTGAGTCTGCTTCATCTTTATTTCTGGCTTTTCTGTCTGAGGTAGCATGTCTCTTTTTTTCTTTTTTAAGTATGTACAGTACACTCAACACTGGAGGCATTATCCAATATTTGAGCCACAAACAGCAAAAGAACATGAAAGAAAGAGATACTATGTTTAGGAAGATTAAATATTTTTACCATGTTCTCTTTGTGTTTTGAAAAATAGTATCTGCTTTTTCAATGTTTTATTTACTAAACATTGGTTTTTGCCCCCAGTGCAAAGTACTCATGCAGGCTTACATAAGCCACAATGCATGCAAACACTAAGTAAAAAGTGAAACAAAAACATAGTAGAAAGAAAACATAAGCAAAAACAATGAAATAAAAGAATTATCCTACTAGGGAGGATACTCTCCCTACAGCAGCTGGGGTGCCTTCACCACCACCATCAACTGCCAGAGCCTATTACCATTACATGCAGAGACTCGAATGGCTGTCATGCTCAAATGCTTCCATGAAGCTCAAGGCAATAACAATCATCCATGAGCTATGGGCAATGATGCACACCACTTTTCTGCTTGATAGAAGATGAAGAAGCACTCACCAAGCAGCAAATGGAACCATATGAGGGTACACCAGAAAAGGATCATATCATACCTCCAGCTGCAGCTTTTATCCATTCATCCATAGCTTTCCCATCTTCAACTGAAAATGACTTGGAAGATGAATTGGCCATCAAAGCTAGCCTCATCACTCCTGGTAAGGGGCAACTCCATCATGGCAGTGCCCCCTGTCCTGAATCATCCTTCTATCTGTCAGAAGTGCAAACATTTGCATGATATTTTTGATGCAGTCATTATTCCTCCACTTGCCAATGTATGCCATCAATGGCAATTGCAAAGACGTGCAAGCACTGAAGATGTTGTATCCCCAATGAGCCTTCTTCCCTACCTCACACTGTCACTCCCTCACCTTCGTGGTTCTGATAGTGACACTCTTCTGCAGACTAGAGCAAAGTGATTGAAGCAAATGGAGGATGCCAAATTATCTGATACCTCTGCAATCTTCATTGAAGGCACTTGAGGACATTGTCATAAGTAGCAGAAAGTGGTAAGTTACAGTAATGTTTACCCTATCTGCTGCTCATGCTAAACCATTTTACTTTCAGATTACAGTAGGCTCACAACCTGAACCACCAAGCCTGGATGATGACCTACATATGGGCCAAGTTTTCCCCTGACATCTAGCACCCCTGCCCCTGCCATCATCTTGGCTTTGGATATGGCCCTCCTAGCAATGATTTTTCCTCCAGCCCTTCAAGAGACCTTATTGCATGCCATGAGCATCATGTTGGCAGTGTGACATGTCAGACTTCATCCATAATTCATGTTACAAATATCTAAGCACATTTTTCATTCACTGTACACCAAACCTATTGCATGCATGTCCTATATGCTAAATGTGTCATCTTGCAAAGCATTTGTTTTATATCAATTTAGATTTCTCAATACAAAACAGAGGATGACTTGTAAAACAAACTTCTCAATCAGACTTCCCCAATCTCTTGCCTATGTGCTTGCTCATTGCAGCACCAATCTGATGAGCAAGCACTGTCACCTGTACTAATTGTGTTACAGAAATTTGTGATGTGCTTTCCATGACTGTGGCATATGCATCCCATAGCATGTCCAGTCTCGCAGATGTCCTTGACCTATGCAAGGGTGCTGGACTTGGCCTAAGTGGAGAACTTTCTGTCTGCAACCTTGAATGTGTGCTGATACAGATGATGATCTACCATTACTTGAAGGGCAATGCAACCACCACATCACTCTTAGTATGACTCACCTTCAATGCTAACTATGCTACTTTGTAGTCTGAAACAGCACAAGTTTCAGTATGTTAGAGTACCAGTAGTATTGCCAAACTCACTTGATATTCTTCTTCTTCTGGTGGCAGTGTGGCTCTGCAAGTAGGAAAGGAGTACAAGGAGGTGAATATCACACTACATGAAGTGCAACAAGTGAGCAAACCTTTAGCAGCCTTGATAACAAGAGAAGATGTTGCATGGCACCAGCAATGGCTTGCCAGCTCTGGATCATGGGCTGGACCTGCCACCCATAGACCCTTCCATGTGGACATTGCCTTCGCAACATCTTCTCCAACCTTGAGCAACTATAGATGGGTTCAGTGTGTTATAAAGCTGGTAGTAATTCCGAACTCACTTGATATTGTCCTCCTTCTGGTCATGAGGTGGGTCTCCAAGCATACAAAAGTTGTAAGGTGTGAACCACCTCATGCACCTGTACAGCATCATCATCAGCAAATTTGTGACTAACAAATGTGTGGACATTGCTGCTTGATTGATGCATGTGCACTGACTAGTAAGGATGGACACATGTGAATGTGAGGGGAAGGGGACTGTCTCCTTGGTTTTCCTGTTCTTACTGGCAGCCCCCAATGAGATATGATATGGTGAGTGGGGATGACTGTGTTTCCCTGTGACCTTGGCATGGTTGCCCTGATGCCCATGCATGTGCTTGGTGTGAGGCACTACTCCTGGGGAAGAGTGTATGGGAAAAATAGAGGGGGCTGAAGGAACAAATTCCTAGGTCCATCCCAAGGGGTGCTGAGTAGGGAAAGGGATGTGCAAAAAGTGAAACAGAATTGGTGGGGGGGAAACTCCATAGGAATAGGTTGTTAATGCTAGAACAGGCCATGGGCTGGTAGATGCAGGGCTCTGTATGTGATTTCTCTGATACTGAAGAAGCTGATAGACTCGATGATGATGCTGGAGACATGGGGAAAACTTGAAAGACTCGATGCTAGGGACTCAAGGGCTCTTCAATCACTCAGAAAATGACTCTAAAAGGTGGGATCTCTTATTCTGATGCTCAGCCAGAATACTTATGGTGTACAGGAAGTGACTACAGGTATGGAAAATTTTTAGAAGGAGTGATGAATGAAAAAAAAAGATGACACCTGTCAAATGTACAGTATGTACAACCCTGCATGTGCAAGTAAGTAGGGACATGCACAGATGAACCACAGAAGGACAAGAAGGGAAACCATAGCAGTACCAAAATCGACAAACTGGAATAAATGAATGACAGAAAAACCTCTCTTGTGCATGCAGCTTGGCACCTCAGAGGTGGAGCAGATCATGGAGGAAGCAGTGGTGGTGGCTGTGCAGTGGCTACAGTGGCAGTGACATGACAGGTGATGGGCACTTGGAACCTGTATGGGGTTGGAGCATGGCATACAGTGAGTGAAAAAATGTGTGCAATGTTTGGCTGATTTGTACTAAGTCCAGTGTAGTACCATGAGGCGTGGGAATCCTGCTTAGCCTTGGTGAGATGGATGGTAGCACTGACTCCTAGCTACAAAATGGTCCCAGGGTCATGTGATTTGGTGCAGTAGTCCCTGAGATATGTCAATTATAAAACAGGTACATCATTGCACATGTTTATTCACTTTTGGTTTGGCAGTAGAATCTGGGGGAAATAAAGGAATAATTGTGGTTGTTTGGTCCTACAAACAAAGATACACACATAAACATTATGTCTCAGTTTGAATATGTTCACACACTTCTTTATTCCCAACCTTTACCACCATGAGATCTCTCTCTGCCACCCAAAGGAATACTATCCTGACTATGCTTGATTCTGGTCATTCTCCTGCTTCTATTGCCTCTAGTACTGGCCTACATCACTCCACCATATCTAGACTTTGTTCCAAGGAGCATTCCAGCCTGCAAAAGTCCACTGGAGGTCATCCATCCAAGCTCTCCCCTGCTAATGTCCACCATGCCATCCACCTCATCTCAACTCAGAAGGCAGAAAATGCTGTGCAGGTGACCAAAACCCTCACCAATATTATCAACCAACCCCTCCACCCAAATACTGTCCGCCAGCACCTGAAAAAGACTGGTATGAAGGCTGTGGTAAAGTGAAAACGACCTATCCTCTCTGCCAAGCATCGCAAGGCAAGGTTAGACTTTGCCTATGCCCACAAAGATTGGACTTTGGAGGACTGGAAGAGGGTGGTATGGTCTGATGAGACTAAAATTTCGCCTGGGGTCAGATGGGTGCAAATTGGCATGGAAAAAGCCAGGGGAGAAGCTGAGTGATAGGCTAGTAGAGGGGACACTGAAGTTTGGAGGAGGTTCTCTGATGATGTGGGGCTGTATGACTTGGGAGGGTGTTGGATATGCTACCAAGATTGATGGTAGGATGGATGGGGACCTATACCTTCAAATTTTGAAGGATGAACTACAAGAGTCCCTTGAATATTATGGTCTCCATCCTCCTGACATCATCTTCCAGCAGGACAATGACCCCAAGCACACCTGCAAGCAGGTCAAGGAGTGGCTAGAAGAGCAGGATTTTAGGACCATAGTATGGCCTGCACAGTCCCCTGACCTTAACCCCATAGAACATGCCTGGGGTTACCTCAAGAGGAGGCTTGCAGAGTATGAGCACCCTCCCAAGGGGATATTGGAGTTGTGGGAGAGGACTCAGGTGGAATGGAACAATATACCAGCTGAGGAGTGTCAGAAGTTGATTGAGAGCATGCCTAGGAGGGTTGAGGCAGTGCTTAAAGCAAAAGGAGGCTATACCAAGTACTGATATCCCTTAGATACCCCTCACTTTTCAAAAGTGAATAAACGTGTGCAATGATGTACCTGTTTTATAATTGACATATCTCAAGGACTACTGCACCAAATCACATGACCCTGGGACCATTTTGTAGCTGGGGGTCAGTGCTACCATCTATCTCACCAAGGCTAAGCAGGATTCCCATGCCTCATGGTGCTACACTGGACTTAGTACAAATCAGCCAAACATTGCACATGTTTTTTCACTCACTGTATTGTGACTGGCTGAACTGGACCAAGGCCTAGACCCTTAGCTTGAGTCTGTATGATCAGCTTCAGAATTTTGGGGAGAAGACAGTGAGGCAATCAGGGAGTCAGCATGATGTGGAGCAGGTGACGAAATTCCTGTACAGGGCTCTTTGAACATGAGGATGGGCAGGAAGGCATGAGGCAAGACCAGAGAAATGCCAAGCTCAAGCATGCATGGTTGTGAGTAGAGATGTAGTGCATGGAATGTTACTTGTATGCTCAGAGGATTCCTATTTTCTACATCAGCATCATCATCATTGGTGTCCACACTCTCCCCATTGATATTTGGAGTGGTCAATGCAAGGGATTTGGTACCCAGTGCTTGGGGTGAGGGGCCCTCATTACAGAAACTGGTTGGGGACATGAAATGTGCAGCTATGGGTGGGAGGGTATCCATAGAATCCTGGGTGGCTTTGAATCTGGACAGAGCAATTGAATAGTCATCATAGTTGTATGGTGTGGGGGAGGTAGGAGGTGGTGATGCATATGGATGGAGAAGTGGGTCAATAGTTTCCTTCATTTTCTGCAATTCACCAACATATCTATCATGGGGCACAGTATGAGCCTGTCTGGAGTTACAAGTGATGCATCTCAAGATAAGCAACATACTGCTCTTCACTGGCAATGATCTCCCAGAGGACCTCCTGTCTCATCCATTCATGGGGACCAAGGTTGCTGATGAGATCCTCTTTTGCACCTTTGCTCCATGAGGAAACCACAAGGATATGGGTGCTGCACATGGACATTTGGGAGAACAGGGTCTGAGATCACAGGGAGACTGGATATGGTGAAGTGGCTGTGTGAGTTGATGTGGCCTTGATGCTCAGTGCTGCACTAGTTGTGGTCACAGCAGAGGGTGCAGCAGCTGCAGGGGATGGGGTGGAGGTGGTGGTTGATTTGGAAGCAGCATCTGTACATGAGGTTGATGTGGCAGTAGAAGTAGAACCACATGTTTCCCTGCCATGTGCTGCTTAAAAATGGGCAGGGCAGTTTTCAATGGAGGACCTGTAGACAACTGCTGTGACACAGTGGCAGTTTCAATGTTTTCACCCACTCTAAAGAGTATTCAAAAGTGAAAACACAATGTTTTATTATGATTCAAATTAACAGGCGCTCACAAGATTTTATTCTGAGAAGATTTATAATTTTTATTACCAGTCTATATTGGGAGAAACATTAGATATTGATCCAAAGACAATTGAAAATTATATATTGCATGAATGTCATAAGGTTATTGACAATAATATCTGCCCAATATGCTTTAGAGCATGAGAAAATATTGAACCCTCACTTGCCATTGGCTGCTTCAACATTTTCTCACACTCTAAAGAGTATTGGGCAGATATTATTGTCAACAACCTTATGACATTCACACAATATATAATTCTCAATTGTCTTTGGATGGATATCTACTGTTTCTCCCAATATAGACTGGTAATAAAAATTGTAAATATTCTCAGAGTAAAATCTTGTGAGAGCCCATTAATTTGAATCATAATAAAACATTGTGTTTTCACTTTTGAATACTCTTTAGAGCATGTGAAAACATTGAAGCCACCACTGTGTGATGATCTGGTATTTGAGGAACTGTTGGTGTCTGGGAGAGGCTGTGTCATCAAGAGTCCTGAGGGGGTTTTCAGGGGGGACAGGAAGGTGACCTTCTTCTGCATGTCCATGTTTGTCATGCTTATGGAGCTGCTGGATGATTTGAGTGCACTGGATTTGATGGCAGGGTCTGCAGGGTTAGGAACAGGGGAAGACATGGGGAGGCTGACAAGTTCCCTTGCTCAACCACCCCCTGACACATCACGTGATGAGCCAGTGGCATTTTTGGTGCAAAGTGGCACTGTAAGCCTTAGTATATCCCATTTTGGCAATGTATGCTTGCAGTACAAGTTTAAAAGCCCTATATACATATTTTGAAGGCCTATACACAAGTTTTGAAGCTATGACACTATTCAAAATAAATATATTGTGCTCCATACAGTTTAGAATGATTTGGGCCAGTAATTTAACTGTTTTGCATGCACCTGCTAGATTGTTTAGTCTCTTTTGATACTCCATGATCTATTGCAGATGCTAACCCTTAGTACAACTCATTAATCATGTTCCCACAAACATTCTTCTTTTGTCCTTTGTTCCTCATGTCAGCTATGAAGGATATTTTTCTACTTAATATTCCAAGTAGTGTGCATGCATGTGGCTTATGTAAGCCCATGCATGCACCGAAATTTTGTATCTTCACACAAAAAAAAGGAGATGGACAATAGCTACAGACCAGAAAAGAGAAGCCTGGCAGAAGGTTTATCCTGCCTTAGGCCCTCTTTAGACATCATATATTGAGCACTGCTTGTGCTGTACAAGGGAATATTCAATCATATTCACTCATTTCACTTCCCTCTCACCTCTCTGGTTCTAGCAGCAAGCTGTTTGGGTTGAACTGACCCCAAACACCACTCTCTAGGAGGCCTAGCTGACCTCTTCCAACACTCTTTTTAGATATCCTTCATCTGGAGCCCACTGCAAGGGCTTTGCCTTGTCTGGAACCAACCCCTCCTACCTCCCTTCGTATCAGACACATGTCTCAGGCACCATTGTGCCAAGCCTCTCATAAATTCTAAACCTGATCCTACTCAAGAAGACCTTTCGAATGGTACCTTTCGTGTTGTCACTGTCTGTGTTGTTCTGGAGATATATCTCATTTTGTGGAAAAAAGCTCTGCAGGATCGTTTTGAGGATAACTTGGGATTGGGTGTGCCAAATCTCGTGATTCATTTTTCTTCATGCTCCTCACATCTCCCCGCTGTCACCCTCCAAGGTTTTGTGCTGCTGCGCTAAGCCATTGTCTGCCAGCACCTTCTTCTCCTCCCCCAGTTTGTGTATAGCATGTTTCCCAGTCAGTTTGTGGCTGAATCTTTCATAATTTTTGGATGTGAATCTGTAGAAAAGGGCTGTAGGCAGCCTCAGTAGTGACTCAACTACTGTATATATTGAAGTACCTGTAGGCAGCTACAAGGTATCAGTAAGTAGTATACTATACAGAATATGTATGCTTACCCTCAGTAGTGACTCAACTACTGAGGGAATAGTACCAAAAGTGTAGTACTATGTGCGCTCTAAGTGCTTATGTAAGCAAGTAAAACTCGCACCAAAATGTACATCACACTGGGGTGATTCAATCTCCAACAGAATCTACTTGATTCTGTCTACCTGATGACACCAGAAATGTACCTGTGTGTCTCTGGTTCCAAAGTTATCATGATCTTTGTCTGACACAGGCTAGTGCTGGTCTGTGTCCTGTATCCCATCCATTTGCATGCAGTGCTTCCTGATTATTAGCACAGTTGTACCCCTCAACGATGCCTTCCTGGCGACACACTCCATGTTCTGACACCCCCCCCCCCACTGCTCACAAGATATCCCCATTTTTCACACAGTGGTTGTTTACCCTTGGGATACTTTTCTAGATGCTGAAACTCCCCCTAGACATTCAGATATGATTATAGACATAACACCACATATTCTAGACATGTCCCTGCCAACCATTTGAGCACTGCAGTCGAGAGTGACTGCAGAGGTTTAGTTTCTGTGTTTGAAGTTGCATGAGGCAACTCCCACTATTTAATGGTTTGAGACCAACACTCTCTGAGACATTCAAGGTCATATCAAGGTGACTCCACCCCTGCTTTCCCTGTTTTTCCACACTCCCCATTTCAGACATTTGTCATGTTTGCTGGACATTCCCCATTCCAATATCATCTATGATTGCCTCAGCTCCACTGACATATGAAGAGGTATGACCTTGTAAATGGGGTATGTGCATTATGTGTATGTAGAGTGAATAATGAGGCAGCATTACATGAAAGACAAATTTAAACCTAAAGTGGATGATGGAGAATGCTCTTCTCACTCAGAAGGCCTAGAATGTATCCAGTAATATATGCAACAAGAAAGCTGAGGATGATGAAAAGTAATTCAATGTTGGCACTGATTGGCTATATCCACTTAGTCATGCACCACTGGCAGGTGAGGACTCAACATACCTTTGATGCAGTACTCACAAGCCCCACAACACTTCCTTGTCTAATTTGACCTGGAACTACTATTGTCATTGAAGTAAATGTGTATGAAGGCAGAAGTGACATGCCTACCTTTTATTGCATGCCACAGGTATATTCCAGGTTGACTGTTTTCTCTCGTGATTGTCCCAGTTGCAATAAGGAAATGGTCGCTTTCCCATTCAGCATATGCCTAAAGAGAGTCACTTAGTGCAACAACCCTGATGAGGACACCAATAACTTCACCACAGCTGAAAGAACAGTGTCCATGGCTACAAATAAATGTGGATAAGTGAGACATTCATTGGGTGTACTCAAAAATTACCTTCATGTTTGAGAACTTGAAGTAACACTCTTGAGCTAGCATCCGAAATGCTCACTTGTCCAATTGGGCTTCCACTTAGTACAGCAAAACCACCATGAATAAAAGCAACAGGGATTTTATGACCATGGCAAGGATGCAAGATGGATCCATCCAGGGTGCAGTTGTTAAGGTGGTAGACATCAAAACCACTATCAAGATTAGAGACCACCAGTGTGTTCCTGTCAGGGGAAATATGCATTGCACTGCTGGGAAACTGTGTTATTGATAGAACATATGATGGAAGCTGAGTACCAACACCAGCATTTTAAGGTAGAAAAAATGCACTATCTTGGCTTTCTTGACATCCCAAAATCTACACAACCAACATCAGAACAACACTGTAACAGGGATTAGGGTATGTAGTACAAAATACCATGGTGGAGGTATGCGATCAATAATGTATTGTCAGAATACTTGGTCCATGCCCAGTGAAGTGAAGTCATGATAATTTCAGAGTTGCTGTTCACCACAATGGACAGAGGTGGTGTGATGATCCCACAAGACACTCATCAATCTGATATATTATGGGGCAGATTTAGCTCATGAGTAACCAAGTGGTGACAGATATGCACTGCTACTGGCACTATGATGCCACAATGAGACTTCTGAGGTGACACCAGTGACAACTGTACTTCCAGAAATGCTCAGGCATTCCACTGGAAGGTTATCATGGGCATGAAAACCTGTGACAATGATCTCCTGAGATAGTGGTAAATGTCAGCCAGAAAGCACCATTCACTGCACTTACATAGGTGGCAATTGTTACTGAAATGACAACACCATTCCCCAAGCCACATAGTAGTTGACATTCATTGTTTGCAATCCATAGTATGGAAAGCAAGGATACCCCACTGGCTACATACACTTCATGCAGCATTTCACCAGAAAATGCTGAACAGATCAAGAGGGTGCCATCCAGGTGGCCAGCAGCCAGGTAGGATCCTTTTGGGCTGAATGCTAGTGTGGTTACAGTGCTTCTGCAGTCACAGTCAAGCTTTCGAGTTAGCTTGTAGCAGAGGTGTGTCAACATCATGCAAAACTGGGCATGTTCAAGTGGCTCAGAAGCTTCCCTTTGGCAAACTGCAGAGTCTTTGTCCATAGTGTGCTGCTCCAGAGTATGCTGAGATATGGAATAGGGGTTTGTGTTCATGACAGTGGACCCATGTAGCAAGATTTCACTGGCTCAAAGTAAACCAGACAGAAAAAAAGAAACATTGGTGCCAGTTCACCCACACTGTCTGCAGAAAAACATTTCATAATGGTGTTCATGTCATCATAACTATGGATTGGTATAACAAAATTCCACAATGTCCCCTAAGTCAATGTTTCTGTATCTAATCTTGCGATTGCCCTCTGCCAGCAGTTCCAGGGTATGGATAGACAAAAACATTGTGTCATCGAAGTCTTTTAGTGATAATGGTCTGCTGACCCAGGCTCCTTGAGAGTGTGCAACATATGACTGAAATTGGACAGATTTAGTGCACCAGAGGGGGGTTTGGCTGTGTTGATGACCTCGTATGGTATGGTCTGGCCCTGTGACTGATAGTCAGTGAAAGTGTATGCAGATGTGCATGACTGACAAACATGCAACTGCATGATTAATGACCCCCAGGCAAAACTTTGTATGATAAGGGCAGTTCCAGTCAGATGAGATCAGATACCCTGAGAATATCTGATGTGATCAGATGAGACCTGACCACATTGGATTCTTTACATGTGGAGGCAGGTCTACAGTGGACAACATTGGATTTCTCTAGTTACAATCATATCTTGTCCAATCTCAATAGATGCTTTGTTTGTACATAGAATATGATGATGACCAGCCTCAGTAGTGACTCAACTACTATATATTAGATGTACCTGTAGGCAGCTACAGGCTATCAGTAAGTATGGAAATGCTATGTAAATAGTAGACTTACCCTCAGTAGTGACTCAACTACTGAGGGATTAGTACCAAAAAGCATAGTACTAAGTGCGCTCTAAGCGCTTATGTAAGCAAGTGAAAACTCGCACCAAATATACATCACACAGAGGTGATTCAATCTCCAACAGCTTCATCTGATCCCATGGGATTTTATTGTTCCAATCTGATCTTGTCTCATTCAGACTGATATGAACTGTTCACAGCAGATTGCATTCTGTCTGAATCAGATACAGTCTGGTTACAAAAAAGTACTGCATTACAGGTGATCTGGGGGAATACACACTTGCTCCTGGGGTGGGTAGCAGGCAGTAGCAGAGTCCAGTAGATGAAATACATAGTGGTACAACTGGGGAATGTGGGGTGTTGAAGATGAGAACAGCATGTGGCTCGAAATATTGCACATGCAGGCAAGTAGGAGGTGATATGCATAGTGATGGGGTGAAGAAATGTGGGCATTGAAAGCAGGAAGAACATGGAGTATGGCAGAGTAGTAACACAAATTCTTGAAGTATTGTGCAATAGGTCCCATGGCCATGGAGACATTTTGAAATATCTGGAGTGTGAAGAACTAAATGGAGAAGTCAATAGCTCATACAATTTGGAAGAGTGATAGGGCATCCTACCAAAGATACCACAAACAGGAGAGGGTTCAGCATGATGAGGGTGAAATGAATAAACTGTCTGTCTAGCTGCCATTCTTGCATCAAGAATTTGACACCATTGCCCATAAAAACTATCAGGCATCAGGATGAGGTGTTGCATAGTACAGCATACACACACCAATGGCAAGACCTGTGGCAAGGCCATTGTATATAGAAATGAAGAGCATGGTCTAACAGAGAGCATGCTTAACAGCCTCTATTTCTCCAGAGGAGACAGATGATATGGTCCTCAAAGTCACAGGCTATTGGCACTACAGAATCGAGTGAGTCTGACCAGACTGCAAGTACGTGCTTGTCATGCTAGGAGAGGTCAGAGGTGTCTGTGAAGAGGAATATATGTGTATATATTCATGATGAATACAGAGCTTTGCTCCTTCAGCCTGAAGGGGTCATCCTGCAGAGCAACATCATACCCATATGCAACAGCCATAATCACTGCTGATAGCCTAGACACTTATCAGAACCTTTGCAGCCATTAAGACATCCATGACAAATGTGTAAACATGCTGTGAATATTCTGTTGGGGATGTGACAAGGTTCCAAAGCAATTGGCAGATCTTCTGCAGTTCCAGTAACTTTAAGTCACTGTACCAACCAAAGGTATCCTCTGCAGAGTGGGGTAGCCCACCTCACAGAGTCTGAATCCTCCATGCATAAAGCAAGCCCACAAATCAAAATGTTGAGGGGAAGTATGAGGAAGATATGTCACCCTCAGTATTTCATCACCTTCATTTTTGGCACAGCAGACCATGATAAACAGTTGAGACTTACCTATGTATATGTGATTGTCAATCTTATTACATGCTTACACAACTAACCCAAGCACCCCAAAAGATGACTGGAAGAAGATGGGAAGGGAAGGGAGGAGCAGGCTAAGGATGGATGAGAGGGAAGAAAGAAGAGGAAACAAATGCACAGCAGCTCCACAGCAGCCCAAGTGATGGGGCAATTCACACAATGCACATTTCATTGGGGTTAGTGATGTGATGTGTATATGATGCATTGCAGTTTTATGTTGAGATGCATACCATGTGCGATGTCAATGTAGTGTTACACTCTGCAATGGCAATGTAATGCAATACAACACATAACAAACTTTCCCATGGATCCTGTCTCATCTGATTTCTGCAGACCAAATCTGATGAAATCTGACCTGAGCAGCTCACATCCCACCTGATCTGACACAGTTTTTACTGGGAATGACCAAGTATGTGGACAAACTTCAAAACTTTGAAAATTGTGTTGCACAGTCATGCTGCCAAAAAACTTGCCACATTCAGATATGCCAAAGCATGATTGTCTGGCTTTCCATACTCTTGATGGTATCATGCAGAATCTTGGGTTGATAAGGCATCTGCTGGCCGAACAATGATTTCTGTTGCTCACAGACTCCTGACAATCAACTTAGGGTGCCAACCAAATCTTTGTCATGAGCGAAAGTGCTGTCCTGGAATGAGGAGCCTGTCATGGAGTGAGGAACCCATCATGGAATGAAGAACTCATTGCCTGAAACAGGCCATGTGCATGTCTCATCCAAAGCTCAAAAACTCTAAGAAACTAAGGAAGTGCAAAACAACACAGACATCACTGTGGTCAGCAACTGGCACAGCAGACAAGGAAAAAGTCATCAAGGTTGAGGTACTGCTTGAATGCCATGATTCTCACCATTCAGTGATGTTAGATCTGGCCTGTCAGAAGAGTGAAGACAGAGGAAAAGCTGAAGTTGACAAGAACTCATACAGCTTATTAAATAGTATTGTATCTTTTCAGGTGCACATCAGTAGTCTGAATCCAGATATCGCTATCATTTTTACATCATCGATGCAATAGCCACAACAAGTAAGTCCTCTCCATACTACAGGTGATTGTGGATACTGAATATGATTTAGTGACTGAGATGATATTCCCAGAGGTTGCTATCGACATTGCCCTCGAAATGCATGTAACATATTACAGGCTAGGTCACCCTCACCAGTTCATGTTGCTACTATTGATGAATGGCATGTGGGTACAGCTGGTTTCCTGCTGCCCTGTGCATCACAAGTCTGGTGTCATATATCTGGCTGGTGGTGACCTGTGGTGCATCTGCACAACTATCTATATATGGATGTCTTTGCTCAATCAATGATGCATTCACATCTTGCTGCTTTGAATATAAATTTTGTGGTGTGTCCTGTACCCCCTTCACATCGCATTTCATTCATGCAACATTATACTCAGAGGATAGCTGCCAGCCTGGCCTTCAAAATACTTATAGGATATATGCTGGGATCATTTCTTGGAATGAGGATCTTCAATATAATATTAGGCTACCTACACTCGATTGGAGTGTTGAATGGTAATGTATGCACAAATAAGCCCACACAGTTCCTTTGATGATTTACTCATCCATGACTTAGAAATACAACTGCCTACAATATCTGTCATATAAACTGATCCCACTCTAGTGGAATTGCATGCACCTGAAGGACCCAGTTTATACCATTCCCAGCCTCCTGCTTCCAAGATTTAAGTGTGACACTCAGTAACCCTGCCAGATACCAGAGTGTGATGTACATCAAGCTGGGATGAGGTACTGAATTGATACAAGTCCAAGCCCAGAGGAGAGTCAACTCTTTGTGTTCGATGCTTGGCACCCTCACAAGTGATGTAGGGGTATGCAATAAAAATCTGTGGAGGTAAGGGAAATGTCTCAAGTCATCCTGCCATTCAACAGAGTGTTTCCAAGGACAATGCTGGTGAAGAGGACAGCCCTGACACATATGTTAGACTACATGATGCCAAGATCAATCAAAACACAAACCTGAGGAAGGAGTTCCCTTTCAATCAGCTTAAGGGCAGTAAGGTTAGGTGCAACTTCACTGATATGCTTCAGTTATATCATGATCACCTGGATCAAAGTCAACATGTAGTATGGTTAGTGTCGAAGTGGATGAGGCCAATGACTTTAACATCTGAGGGAATGCCATGCTGTCCTCAGGCCCTAAATCTATGATGCTGAGGTGTTCCACACATGCATGATTGGTGAGGGGTGCAATGCAAGCTGTTGCAGCAGTTACATCCATGAGGTGTGGGAAGGGAACATCATCCAATTGGCACATATCACCACAGAAGGAGAGTAGATGTAGATGTTGCACATTTGTTGCTTCAGGGAGGAAGTGGCACAGAATGTTGTGTGGGGCATTTGTGGACAAGTTTTGCAGGTTTTTGAAGTTGACAGAATGTAAGATATGAACCCAGGACAAATGGGACAACTTGGCTGGATGAAGTTCAAGATCTTCCAGATGCCAAAGCAGTGCAAGACACTGGCAGAGTGCTTGAAGGGGGGCAAGACCAGCCTTGAAGTTTACATGAAGAGACTTCACTCCAGACACAATTACATGGCTTCATGATGCCTGAGCCATGAAATTGCCAACAGAGACCTCCATTGTGAGGGTGACTATGTCCTACAGCAGCTGGATACAATGAAATTGTCAAAAATGGATCAATGAGTGATATGTACCCTTACAGGGGCAACCTCGGAAAGCTATCAGGTTCATGCATCATTAGTAGAGATCAGAGACAATGTGAAGGCTACATACGAGCCTGGCTCATCTGCGAGTGTAGTGCCTCATGATGGAAGGTAGGGATTGACTTGATCACCCTTAGAAACTTCAGCATTGCATTCATATAGTGAGGTAGGTTCTTTGTCTGCAGGCCTCATGGCAGTTATTGGCAGTCATCCTCGAGTAGCCCTGCAGTGCACCCCCTAGCCATTAGCCATTCCAATGTCTACCTTCTTCCAGGGATTGTGAAATGGCAATCATATGGAATAACACCATGGGCATCTTGAAGATTTGTTGCACATATGTTGAACAGGGATCACATGTCATTATTGGTACTGCAAGTGTAGCAGAGGTGTAGAGTGGTGGAGCTACAGGAACAATAGCTCTGAGTTGAATAGACAAATGTTGCAGTCTTACACACTTGGCTGAGTTGGCTGGCTGTTATGAGCTGTCAGCCCTGGGCTTGTGTTCTTTATCCTACCTAACATCCCATGTCATCCCAGCAATGGTTGTTTCGCCATAGTTCTCCAATCTGATGTGGAGGGATCACTCACATCATAATTGCAGAACTGCACAGTCACCAAGTCATGTCTCCCATTGCATCTCAACCTGCTACACTGGTACCAACAGTTTTGCAAACATTCACTTCATGCACAGAACACATGAAATAGGCCCTATAATTCATTTGGAAAACCACAGCTTACCATGTTTCCTACCTAGCCAGGATCACAATGACTTGCAGTCACCCCAAGGGTTTGCCAGCACCAATCCATCAGAGAGTTCCATGGCACCCCTGTAACTACCTGCAGCCACATATACCATGCAAATAGCCACTGATGAAGTCCCCAGGGGTTCCTTGGTAGATACTCCTGACCAAAGAACACATGTGGACTCACTGTGGCTGATAGTAAGAGATAATGATAACTGACTTATGTTTCTTCCAACTGACCACACATTTAGATATCCCCATGAAGACATCACAAGTTCCAAGATTCGATGGGATATTACTGTTGGTTTGAATCGCAAGGGGACTCACCAATCGACCACCCTCCAGCTACTATGAATGATATCCAAAATGATGTCATATTTTTTTATTGGATCAGGAGTATTGATATGTGTCAGATGTGGATATGGTGTGATTCTGAGGATCACTGCAAGTGGGTTTCCATGCAAGAAGGCTCTCAAATCAAGCAAGATGTACTTGTCTGGTACCTCATCATCACTGACCACTGTCAGCCATCCCTAGTACTCCCAACAACTTGGGAGAAGCACAAGTGAAGGCCAATTTGCTGGACCACTACCTGTGGAGGTAACTGAGGGCACATAGGGTAGCCCATACCCAAGGGCTTAGGCAATTATTTAGCTACCAACAGATACTGGAATAGACTTAGATTTCCATGACAAGTATAGTTATCCCATAAGCTTTATGAGCAGTGTGAAATGTACCCCAAAAATCATGACTCTGTTACTTGACACTAGCTATGCCTGAGTAGACTGCCTGAGTAACAAAGAAACAGTATGCTGGTATGTTCTTTGTTCATCCAAGCCAGACAGAGTTCTGTTTCTCTTTCAACTTCTCCTCAGTTCACTTCCTTTAGCCAACATAGTGCTCTACAACATCAAAAAGTCAGTGAAACACACTTGTATTGTCCACAAACAGTACTCACAAATATCTGCAGAACCTTCCATGAATGCCTCAGTCTCCTCTGTTGTCTCTCCCAATGAGCTGGCTGCTATACTGGAAAGTGCAACGTTGGAAGAGCTTGACAGAGTCTTAGCCAACCTCTCCACAACCACTCTGCTGGTTGTGCAAGAGAGAAACAAACATATTCTGGCCACATGCACCAACCAAGATATCCTGGAAATAATTTTCTCCATGGTTATTGACTTGCAGGGTAGCATAGGGATCAGGTCTGTCAGCCAAGTCTGTCAGGAGTGGCAGAAAGTTGCATTGGGGTGCCCCTGCTTTGGCACAAAGCACTGTGTCTTTCAGTCAATCCAAATTGGATGTTCAAGATGCTTAGGTGCACAGTGCACCTGCCTCTCACTATCCATATCAGCCATCAAGACTTCCACAGGGATGTGGTGTATGCAAACCTATTGAGCATAGCCAATCAGTTCTGGAGATTTGAAACACTGGAGATCGATGCACCATGTCCATACATTTGTGAATTTTTTGGTTTTGTACCTTTCAATGGCAGTGAAGCCCCTCAACTCCATGTCCTCTCCCTCTGTGGTCAAAACTGGCAGGGCCTCCTAGACAATGATGAAGTACTCCCAGATGAGCTTCTAGCCCTTAGTCCTCTGAATCTGGAGCATTTGGTGCTTGAAAATTTCCCTTTCAGTTGGGATGTCCTAAAATCTGGACTTGTTCATTCCATCAAGTTGTCAGTTTTGCACATTTGCTACCCTGGAGAAAGTGACACACCACACATGCTGTTGATTTCCAAACTACTCACTACCCTCGGGTCAATTACCTCGCTGCAGGAGCTGAAGTTACATAATGTCTTGAAAGCAGTCAATGAAAACCTACTCATGGAATGGGTTGTGCCTGCCACTCTGCTCTCAGCACTGCAAACTCTAGATCTCCAAGCAGGCATCTGGTTCTGCTCTGGCTTCTTGAATGGAGTTGAGGCACCAGCACTTGTCGAGCTTGACATTGAGTGCAATACCACAGATGAAGCTGGTGATGCACCTCTGCTCACATCAACCATGCTCATGATCAGTATCAGCAGGATAGTGCCACATGACCCATATAACATTTTCACCATGTTACACCAGAAGGGAAATTTATGGATTTTGCTCTGTAGTAACCAAACTGGTGCATTCTGCCAAATTCTGGTACTGCAGGTGAATGATGGCCCAACTTTGGAATGCATCCTGTGAAAGCTTGCAGACATGCCATCTGTGCATAGCACTGAAAGACTTGAAATTAGTCTTAGCAAGGCCACCCACAGAAAGGTAATGAGAGAGATGTGGGTGTACCTTTTCAAGTGCCTAAACAAGGTGTCCTGCCTGGACCTTGGCAACTACCCAGTCCCATGTATTCTAAAAAACCTGTATTGGAATGTGAAAGGCACTCTTGAAGCAGAGAAGCAAGGCAAGGAAGTTATTCTCTTGCTGCCTTCGTTGGAGACCATCACAATTTCCATGTCCCTAATGCTATGCATACTGGTGGACATGATTGCAGAGCTGCGAGAATCAGTAGGCACACCGATTGACCACTACACAATGCTTAGAAAAATGGATACATATCAGGCTGCACAGGAGTGCATCACAGTGTGGCTGGAGGGAAGCTTCACTCAAGCAGAGGACAAAGACAAGAGCATTGGGGAGTCTGAAAACTCTGAGGATTAATATATCTTCCCACACCTTGACATTAGTATAGATGTAAAAAGTGTGCAGTGAACTGGTTTTGCAAGGAGGATCAGACAGTCTAGTCAGAGCTGCCAAGGAGACAGAAAGAACCAGCTGCAGATAGAGTCACCTTGCTTGCAGCAAGTGAGCAAGGTCACCCATTGTTGGCTTCATGTGCAAAATGGCCACATGTAGAAATCAGCGAGTGCACAAATAAAAGTGCCAAGATAAAAATGTGGGACCTGGGTCTTGGCCAAGATGACACAAGGGGGTAGCAAGTTCATCATGCATCTTCTGGCTTGCAAGGTATTTACATCTGTTAGTGCAGCTGAGCTACCTTTTGTAGCATAATCAGCTGAATTTATCCCATCCCACTAGTGTTGCCACAAGCTGGACCAAGTCGAATTGAAGTGGTAGTTCAGGGACACTTCAATGTACCAAGATGTAATGAACTGAGCTTGAATGAAGTCACTAAACAAACAGACAGATCTACTCCAAGCTATACTTGATGTCTTGAAAGATGGGAATGGGAGGTCTGGGTCAAATAAATGTACCATTAGTATTATGCACAAGTAGCTTGAGCATGTATGGTATGAAATCCATGCTTGTACTTTTACACAAGTGTAAAGTATGTTGTCACACACTGTTGCATCTTCGTTGTGACTACTGCCCTGAACCAGCACTTGCCACACTGAGTCACATGTAGTAGCTACTGATCTATGGAAGAAAATTGTGCATGACTGGCAAGCTGGACAGTCAAAGTGTTATGGAGTATTGCAAATTAAAATTGAGGTCATATACAGCAGTAATGTCAGATGATGCAAATCAATCAAACTGGTCCTTCTATATTCCCATCTGTTTAATCCACCCCTTCACCTTGTTATCTTTGGCTTTGGTTTTCATGATCTCATAGGGAGTTTGAGGTTGATATGAGAATATTTTGAAGCCACATGTTGGAGATTGGCATGTGCTGATGTGCCCAGGCATGCCAGATTCATCTTGACCTGACTTTGATGGTGGCCACAAGCAGATGGAACTGCAGTTTGGACAGCTCATTGGGAGGGGGTTCCCCCATGGGTGGTGATGGGAGTGGAACCACATATAGCAAGTACTGCTTACTTGGATAGTGCTACTGGGGGCACCAGCAGCCATTTGTTCTTTCACTTGGAATATATATGCATCAGTATGCATGGGGAGCTCAATGGAAACATCAAGCAGGTCTTTGAAGACCTCTCCAAGATCGTGGCCTTGAATGATGACTCAAATGCCAAATGTGATGATAAACAACTTAATGACCACACTGATAAAATGCTTTGCACCAAATGCAACTGTATACATGGGTCTCAGCCTATTGCTAAGTCTCAGATGGGAATCACCACTGCAAAAAAGATATGGCATACTCAAGTAGTGCTTTCTTCAAGCTGCAAATGGATTCCAAGGATGCAATGAGCAGTCCACATGACAGCATAAAAATAGTAGCACCACTGACAAGGGGCTGAAGACTGCCCAAGAACAAATAATTCATGAACTGTATGAATGAGACTCAATCAGTGAACAGCCAAACCATACACTCACCTCCTCTGGCCTTACCACCACATCACTCCCATCCCCTTCCTTCCCTGCAAATAGGTCACCACATGTTACTTTGCTGTGTATGGAGATAAAAAAAATCTTCTGTTGGAAGATATCTTCACTGATCATAGCTGCCAGGCTCTCAGCTTTGGACCACCAAAGATGAAGTTTACAACTTGTGCCAAAGTTGAAGACAACCTCCAAGTAGCATAAATTATTCTCTGAGTAATACTCCTCCAATGCCACATTAAGGACATGGGGGACACTGCCTCTCACATTCAACCCCATATAAATGAAGTGGATGATGAGGATAGGTCCCCCACATACCTGAGATTTAGAAGCTCTTTCACACATGCTGCTGATAAATGTTGGCTCATTGGATGTGAGAATGGTATTCCCCTGAACAGTCTGTGTAAATGACTTCAAGAACATTAGTGCTAGCATAGAATATGAGAGCAGACATACAAAGTATGGCATGGGTTTGGAGCAGGCTGCATGTTCCTCCTTCTCATGGCATGCAGGGCACTTAAAAATTATTTCTGGAGAACTGATCTTATTTGCAATGGACTCTGGTATGGCGATGCAGACATCACACACCCATAAGATACACCATTTGAGAGCCCTTGTCGAGTAGAATAGGATCCTCGAAAAGTGAGAGATACGGCAGCAAAACTGGGGAGAAAAGCACTGGCCACAAATGGGGGAAGGAGGAGAACAAGGTGTTGGCGAGCAACGGTGAGGCCAGTGGACATGAACCTCGGAAGGTGGCTCTACACAAACAGGAGAGCCCGGCACAAAAGGAATCTCACAGATAGGACCTTCCGAACCCAAGTTATCGCCAAAACTGTCGCCAGTAGCCCTTCAGAGGCGGACTTCACCATATCTCGATAACAGCTGCACAAAATTTGCCGAAAGAGAATTCAATGGAGTCAGCTTCGTGAGGAGAACGCAGGTGCCAATTTATGAGAGGAATGGCTGGGAAATGAGGGAGATACCTGCCAGGAATGATAGCCTGTAGCCCAGACACAGAAAAGTAGATATCTCCAGAACCACTGAGCGCGGCGCCATAAACCAGATACACCCAGATAGCTGTGAGCGAGTAGTACCGCAGTGAAAAAATTCGAAAGACCCGGCGTGAAAACGGGCGAGATACGCCTTCCTGACCTCCCAAACCCTGTTCAAAGACAAAAACTCGAATAACTTCGGAACCGTGAACGCGTGCGCTACGTCTTGTATATCGTCTGGTAGGGTTCGTCTAGTAGAGTCACGTCTAAAAACAAAAGCGAATGATTCGGACCAGAGTTGAACGAGTTATGCCCCAAACACGGTGTGGGGTAGGAGGAAGGGTATGCACCGACGAATAATGGGTCAGCATGGCAGCAAAAAAAATGCAGGGGAACGCTCAAGGGGAGTGGGGAGAACCTGGAGAACAAGGAATTGGGGGAATATGCGCACCCAATCCTGAGATATTCACAAGGCCGTCTCATACTCCTCTGTAAATGAAAAACTCCTGTATCTCTACAACCAGTGAGCGCGCCACCATGAACAAGATATCACCAGGTAGCTGTAAGCAAGTAGAACCACCATGCCAGAAAGCGAGAGGAACGGCGCGAAAACGAGCGAGATACATGATCTCGACCTCCCTACCCCGTTCAGACACAAAAACTCGAATGACTCCAGAACCGTGAATGCGCGCGCTACGTCTTTTATATCGTCTGGTAGATGTCGTCTAGTAGAGTCACGTCTGATAAAAACGAGTGATTCGGTTGAGAATTGCAAGAGTTATGGTCTAACCACAGTAAGGGGGAGGAGGGCGATATCGCGTTGGTGAGGAACCGCGAGGCGGAACTCTATGAAACTTCAGGTGGTGATAGGGACGCACAAGGAGAGGTGGGAGAACGAGGAACCAGAGAAAACGGCGCACACAATCCCGGGATATTCCAAATTCTGTCCTACAGTGCCTTTCTCCAGGGATCAGGCGATATCTCCAGATTCGCTGAGGCTGCTGCAACGAAAAGTACACCGTCTGAAAGCTCTCGCCAAGTAGAGCCTAAATCCAGATTTGCGAGAGGGACGGGTGAGCGGTGGTCGAGATATCACGTCAACGAGGCAGGGGACAAGGGAGGCGCGTGGCTGCCTGACACTCGGCAAGGGGAGACTCCATGAAAGATATGTTCATAAAAAGAAGAACAAAACACAATGAAAGAAGTCCCAATGAGCTAGGGCGACTCTATACTGACTCAGTACACCCTACGAGAGGGCTGGGGTGTACGACTGTGGCTGTATCGCCTTCCCGAGTGCACTGGTTCCCAACTACTACAAGACGACTGATTTCTGTATGAACTGACAGTCACCACTCTGTCAAGCTGCCAGACCTGAGTGGGTTCATCCCTCAAGTGTGCTGACGAACGTGAGCATGCGAGCAACAATGCAGGTGGTGGGGAGCAGTGGTAATAGTAGTCACGGGATCATAGGAATCACAGCTGCAGGACCCGCTCGAATACGAGTACTGATGGCTATAACTATGGCTGGGTGGACTCTTGAAGTATGAACAAGACGGCGAATGTGGGCAGCCATGGCCACGAGAACGAGAGCGAGATCGACCATGAGAGTAAGAGCGGGAATCACAGGAATCATGGCTGTGGGGCCTATCCAAATATGAGTGCTGATGCCTATGGCCATCATTGGGTGAACGCTCAAAGTACGAGTGAGATGGTGAACATGGGTGGCCATGGCCACAAGAGTGAGACTGAGAATGACCATGAGAGTATCTGGCAGGTAGAGACTGAGGGGGTGAGCAAGGGTGGCACAACAAAGTGTCACTCGAGTTTGAGGACACAGTAGGTGTTCAAATGGGGACCTGGGGTTGTGCTGTAGGGAATTTGCTCAAAGGGCCAGGGAAAACAGAGAAATGAGGAACTGTGAGTCTTGTTTCATCCTCGAAGGGGATTCTTGAAACCCAGACACCACAGGTACTAAGTTGGTGACTGAAAACAAGAGCTAGACTTAGAACTCAACACTGAGAGAAGCCATTAAAGGCATATATGCAGCAGGAGACCACAGACTCTTGAGCTTTGCCCCAGACTTGGGCTACTTGCTCTACAACAAGTGCACAATAGTGTAGGTTAAACTTTTCACATGACTCTCATGCCCCAAACTCCTCACATGCTTAGTCATCACTTTACCCACCACACTCCTAAGTCCTTCCCCTTGCTCCTCTCAACCCATGAAGCCTTCCTTCCAACCCTCGAAACCTCTTCTCTTGACCCTCAAAACCTCTCCCTCAACCATCGAAACCTCTCCCTCAACCCCCAACACCTCTCCCTCAGCTCTCAAAACCTCTCCCTCAGCTCCCAACACCTCCCTGACCTCTTCTTCTATCAAATCTCTTAGTAGGGGCCTCACCACACCTACATCCAATGGGGGCTTTAGATTGTGACCATCCTTGGTCATCACCCTTTGCCTCACCTTGAACCCTCAAGACCACAAACCCCTCCCAACATGCTCAATCCCAACAACTGAGCAGCCCACAAAGGGCATGAAGCCTCTGCATCCCCTCATCTCAGAGTCAAACAGCCCTCAGACCAACCTTGACATGCTCGACACACTCCTGAGGCCTCCATTCATGTGAGGCACTGCATTGAGAAGATCGAGGGGGGGGAAACTTGAAGCCATCAAATTTGCCACTGGGCTGCCTGAGCCTCAGACAGCTTACTCAATGAGTCCTCAACCCCCCCCTCCCCCCCCCAAGTGTTGGAGATTGAATCACCTCTGTGTGATGTATAATTTGGTGCGAGTTTTCACTTGCTTACATAAGCACTTAGAGCGCACTTAGTAGTACATTTTGGTACTAATTCCTCAGTAGTTGAGTCACTACTGAGGGTATGTGCACACATTCTTTTACCAGTACTTACTTACTGATGACCTGTAGCTGCCTACAGGTACACTAATATAATTTAGTAGTTGATGTTGCGCAGAGGAAAGGGGGGCAGCTATGAGCGTAGGTGAACACTTGCCTAGTAGCAATGATTCTTAGTATGACTTGGTCTTGTACTGTTTGAGTGGTAGCAAACAGGAGTCGACTTTTCCTAGAGTCCTAGTGACTCTGGTGCCTGCTTATATACATGAGGAGAGCACACGGACCAGGTGTGCTTGCTTGTATCGTAGAACTACCATAACTGTAAGTTATAGGACCTTCCTTAAGAGGCGGTCTCAGCTTCAGTACTGGTAACAAGGAATTCGGATAACCGGGTGTAATGGAATCCTGTAGAATAGTTTGGAACACCTATTCTTGGACGGTCATGTGATGATAGCCGGTAGTTTGTTCAACACTCCCCCTCGCTCTAGATTGCATAGGAGACCAGTGCAAGTGACGAGCGATTTGACTCAAACTTCTGCCACGTTAGGCTTTTGGTTAAGCCATCAGCTCTTTGTCGTTCGGTTGAGATATACTCAATTGAAAAGAGTCCTTCTTCGACACATTCACAGACGAAGTGCCATTGGATGTCGATGTGCTTTGACTGACCATCCGATACTGGGTTTTCAGCAATAAAGCGAGCACCCATATTGTCGGAGTAAAGGATAGTCTTATCCATTTTGAAGGTCAACTCTTTGAAGAGCATATCGAGCCATTTGACATGGCGGGCAGAGTCACAGAGAGCCATATACTCCACTTCTGTAGAAGACAAAGCGATAGTCTTTTGTTTCCGGGATCTCCAGGAAACTAGGGAGTTGCCTAGAAAGAAGGCATAGCCTGTGGTTGAATGACGAGTATCCTTGTCTGAAGCCCAATCAGCATCAGCAAAACCTTGAACGCGATTTTCTTTCCCAGAATAGTAAAGTGCCAAGTTCAGTGTGGAAGCCACATAACGAACTATATGCAACGATCTCGCAAGGTGATCTTCGGTTGGGTTTGCCATATACTGGCTCATCTGCACAACCGAAAAAGCAATGTCTGGTCGAGTCCCAAGTGCAAGATACAGCAGGGAGCCGATAACAGACTGATATCGTTTGCGAAGATCTGAGGGAGAAGAGTAATCGCTAAGCGGTTTTTGAGGTTGATACCCAGAGGGCAAAGGTGTCCGAATGGGTTTGACCTCGGTGATGCCGAAGTGTTTAAGGACTTTTTGAATATAAGGGAATTGTTCAATGTGACCAGAGCATGTTTTACGATCACGGTGAATCTGTAAACCAAGATACTCCTTTGGTTCTCCAAGGTCACGAGATTCCCATTTCTTCATGAACTCGTCCTTCTTCTTCTTGAGAAGGTTCTTGTTTGATGCCATAAAGAGGCCGTCGTCAATGTAGACAAGAAAAACCACAGTGCCGGCTTTGGAGTGATGTAATATACTCCAGCGTCAACTTTGGAGCGCAAATAGCCCATCCTCAGGAGTGACTGATGAAGTTCCTTGTTCCATGCTAGTGCAGCTTGTTTCAGTCCGTAAAGTGCACGTAGCAACTGATACACCTTGTGTTCTCGACCTTTAATTTTGAAACCCTCCGGTTGTTCCAAATAGATTTCTTCATCTAGCTTGCCGTACAGGAAGGCGGTTTTGACATCCAGTGCTTCCATATCCCAATTTTGCTGCATAGCATAAGCTAGAAGAATGCGCACAGTTTCAAAGCGTGCGACTGGGGAAAACGTTTCTTCAAAATCGATGCCGTATTCTTGGGTGTAGCCCTTGGCAACGAGTCTTGCCTTGTAACGACCATCACTCTTTCGAGCAAAGACCCATCTTGGCTTGATTGGCTTTCTTCCTTGAGGCGGATCCACAAGTGTCCAAACCTTTCTTTCTTCGATCGACTTCAATTCATCTTTCATTGCCTCGAACCACTTGGTTCTCTCACTAGCAGGGAGTTGAAGTACATCCTTGTAGTGTTCCGGTGAATCCTTGATTTGTGCAGCAAGAAGTATACGCAAGGAGTTCGTATCCATCTCCTCGGTGGATTCTGGTTTTGGCAATGAGGATGTTCCTGGCACATTCGGTGGAGCAGGGTCGATAAAAGGCGAAGGCGGCCTGCGCTCTTCCCGTTGAACCCTTTGTCTTTCGGCTCCTTCCCAAATTGCTCTCTCCTGTTCTCGAACAAGCTCCAAAATGCAATCGCGTTTTTGCCTGATTTCATTTTCGATGTCTGTGGGATTGCGCCTTTCACCATAGACATTTCCAGGTCTTTCTGGTATGACGATCCTTCTTTTTGGTCTTGGAGGTAAATCTTGATTAACAGGAGGGTTAATTCTCCAACGTTCACAATCTCTCTCAGGCACTAGCTGAGGTTCGTGAGGATGACGAATCCAGTCAGGATTTATTCGATCGGGATACCGGTTCGCTCTAGGTGCTTGGTCCTGGTCTGCACCATCCGGTAGTGGGTCTAAAGGCGGATTTCCATTGTTTGGACGTTGTGGATGAGGTGGGATATTAGCCTCTCCATCTCGCTGATCAGGCGGAATTGCCTCTTCATCATCTGGGAGGTCTGGCTCTTCAGGGATGATGGGTAAGCCAGGTTGGTCTGTTACAGGTTGGTCAAGGTCATCGGATTTTTCTCGCACAGCATCCGAGCAAAAAGGAAAGATATCTTCAGCAAACTTTGCAGTGTGTGCTACAACAATTCTTCTGTCGTGCAGGAACCTGTAGCCTTTGGTGTTCGGTTCATATCCGAGAAAGATCATTTCCTCAGCTCGAGGATCAAGCTTGTCTTTCCGGTTATCTTGTGGAACCCAAACATAGGCTTTACAACCAAAAACTCGGAAGTATGAAACGTCAGGAACCTTTCCAAAATAGAGTTCACAGGGAGTTTTCCACTGAATTCTCCGCAAAGGAGTGTGATTGTAGACATGCAAAGCAGTGTCAAACGCAAAATTCCAATACTTCTTCGGGACACAAGCGTGATGGCGTAAGGATCCAGACTTCTCAAGAATGGTCCTATTAAACCGTTCAGCCCGACCATTTTGTTGAGGATGATCGGCAATGGACAACTCGTGTACAATCCCGCGTTCCGTGAGGATCGTTTTAAAAGTACTGCCCATAAATTCTCCCCCACGATCCGAACGGAATACCTTCAACGGGAAACCGGATTGTCGCTCAGCGACGCGTAACCAATCCAGGAAGTACATGAAAGTATCCGACTTGGAGCGCATATAAAGGCAAAAGCCAAAGGAAGAATAGTCATCCAATAAGGTCAAGACATAGCACGAACGGAAGTAAGACTCGACAGGAAGTTCGAGTAAGTCGCCATGAACCAATGCAAGTGGTTGAGTGGCCCGTTTGGTAGAAGAATGGAAGGGATCAGAGGTCATTTTCCCTTGTGCACAACCACGACAGGTGGTAGGGACAGTATCCAGGACAAGTGTCTCCGGAAATCCCTTTGTGTGACGCTTGCAGTTTTCAATGATGGATCGGTTGGGATGACCTAACCGATTGTGCCAAAGACGAAAAGTATTCCTTCTTACATCTGACCGATCTACTGCCCTTAAGGCTCTGGAAGAGGGCAAAGGTGTACCCGAAAACCAGTGCAGGCGTGAAGTACACAAGCGTACAGCCTTGAGTACAACGCGATCGGCAGAATCTCGGATCACTTCAGCCTCTTGTGTCGCTTCACTCCTATACCCTTTCTTAAGGAGTGCATTTCGAGAGCAAAGCCTCTTCGAAAAATTAGGTCCATATTGACAATCATCGAGGGTAAGCAGATGTCCTGTTTCTAACTTGAGGACAACAGTGCCTTGTCCTAGTAGCTTTACCGTATCCTTTCCCGCTGTGCTGCCATAGGCAGGCACACGAAGGGGCGAATAAGTAGCAAAGTCAGATTGGTACGGTGTCACGTGGTGTGAGCAGCCCGAATCTAACATCCAAAGAACTTTCCCTTTGTGAGTGGCAGGATTTTCTGGACATAGGTGGCTGGTTATCACTCAGCAAGGATAAAGGAAATGAACATTTTCGGTGTCAAAATTCTCCAGGGTCCTCGGATAATCTGCAGGATCCGTATCTGGAGGCAATCTAATGTACATGGGATGGAATTCCAGTCTCGGTACATCTGGAACTAAGCGGTGGAACTCCTGAATGCTAACGGTTTTCCGTTTAGCATGATCTTTACGCCTAGGGCGTGTAAGTCCAGTTCCGCTTTCTGCAGCATGTCTCTCTCGTCCAGCATCATCCTGAGCCATGGAGGGAACGAAAACTCCTCCTCCAGATCTATCAGGATTTGCATGACTTTCGGCTTGTTCCCCAACTCCTGACATATCTCGTTCAGGATGTGTCCATCGTGTCTGCTCCAAACTCGAAATTCCCCTGAGGTCTCCCAGAACCGGCAGAACCCCAGTACAAGGCGTTTCTGAGTTGGAATTACGAAGGCAGACAGAGCAAAGACATGGGGAATTAGAACGAGGAGGTTGTTCGGATTCCGAAACATACTCAACTGGTCCATCGAGAACAGGAACAGGTTCGATTTCTTGATCGAATTCTTCAAAACGAGAGGCATCATCTTGTAGACGATACTGGAGAGGAGTGTAATTTAACACATCTGCGGATACCGCAGAGGTGCTGGGACGGGCTTCGACATGGTAGGATTCCTGACCATAGTCGTAATCTTGGTACTGGTCCTCTTCCTCATATCCAGTAAGTTCATTATAGGTGTCGTCCTGAGCACCCTGAACTTGGTCTTGGTCGTAGAAATCGACGGTGTGAGCACCGCAACCTCATCCACGACCTCGACCGCCTCTCCTTCCTCGTCCTCGACCGCGGTTTCTGCGCTGTTGCTGTTGTGGTTGTGGGGGAACTCCCCCACGTCCACGACCAGTTCCCCTTTGATAGCCATCTCGATGTTGTTCCGTGGGATGACAACCACGGCACTTGGCACATCGAGGTGGTTTTGAAAGTCGTTGAGCGAGAGGTTGAGAAGTATTAGCAGAAGGCTGCTGAGATTGTTCCATTTTCGGAAGAGTAGATTGCTTGTTTTGACGAGACGCTAAGTCTTTTAGACGAGGTAGCACCTCTCCGACCTTTAGGGCAGACGTTTCCCATGCTGCAAGTATGTTAGAGGGTCCAGCCCCCCATTTGTCTGTAAAGGCTCCGCAAATGATCATACACTGCACCAGTTCAGTTAGAGTAACTCCCCTGGTTGCAAGTGCTCCTAAGATCATGTTAATTTCGGCAAACTTGGCCGAAATGTCGTCTGAGGGATTGATGCGCAGCCGCAAGAGACGCAGGAACTCAGTATGAGCAGTTGCCGCTGTTTGAGTCCCATAAGAAGTCTCCAAAGCTGTCCACATCCCATGTGCGGATGTTTGTGACTCGATTGAAACCGCAATAACAGGGTCGCAGTAGAGGAGGATGGTACCCATGCCGCGAGAGTCTTTAGTAAGCCAGGCTTCCTGAGCAGCACCAGCAGCGGCAGGCATTGTTAGAGTGCCGTTAACGACTCCCCAGCAATCAATAGTCATAAAGTAGCCTTTAATCATAGCCTTCCACGTAGAGTAGTTAGCGCCGTTAAGGCGGGGAATGTTCTTGGAGCTCGAGGTTTCTTTGTCAGCCATGATAAAACTAGAAATGTTCTAGAATTAGCATGTGAAACAAAACCTCGTCTTGGAAAGGATCAGGATGGAAGCCAAACTTGGTTTTGAGAGTTCTTCCCCTGCGTTGTTTCTGCGAAGGTCTCCGTTTTCTAGGTCTAAGTGGCCTAGATTTCGGATCCCATTTCTTCTTTACCGGAGTGGAGCAACCCTTTGCGCAGTAACAGGACCGTTTGACAGTCAACCGTTCGAAGTCGCAAAAGTAAAGGGTTTCGAAGTAGTGATACGAGAGAAAACCCTCGTTCACATTTAAAAGGCTGACGCCAGTCCCATCTGGTTGTTTGAGCAAGAAACCTCCATGGATACCAATGGAGTACTGAAGCACAAACTTTTCGTACCGGATGAAACCTTTAGTCATTACCTCGAAGATATTCCATGGTTCATCTATCGTACAAAGTCCATCAGGATCAACCTTTCCCCCCCCTGCATACGGTTCCGGAAAGTTTCCAGGCAAGGGAAACAACCAGTGGTACTCAAGCTCCATGAGCTTGGCGACGGTGACTAGCGAAGATTCCTCGCTGAGGCCGGAAATGGCCTTCATCACCTGTGCCACATGAGTCAATGGCACGCCGTATGTCTGAGAGAATTTCTTTAGTGCCAGGCCAGAAGAGGAAATGAACCCTTGTCGAATCTCTCCACCATAAATGGCAGGTTTCATCATCGTAGCCGGTCGCGCCCAAAGATCCAGACCCACTAAGTTCCTCATCCCATAAGAACTCTTTCTGTTGTGAGACTCGTACCAGCATGTCTGAATCGGTGCGGATACCGCCCGAAAAGCGTTCCCGGAAGGCTCCTGGGACACAGTGGACTGGGGTACGGCCCTCTCTCCAAATTCGTCGGAAACGAGATTCCAGATGCTCGTTCCAAACTTGGACAGGAGGGAGGATGGAGTGGAAGAGTCTTCAGTCATAGTAGGGATGTACGCGGGATTCGAACCAGAGGTAGAGGTCGTTCGTGATCCAAAATGCGGGAACGGTGAGTAGCGAGGGATCTTCATTGGTTATAATGGGGATATCTGCACCGTTATAGTTAGCGCGGGCATGAGGTGATGTTGTATGCGACAATTTGGGAATTAGGTCACAGATAAGGCCATGAGTGAAGAGATGAATTCGAAGATTAAAAAAGGGTTCGTTGTAGCTCCAGCTGTCGTAGTGCGGAGCAGTGCTCCACGCACGCTCGATGGCAACCGCTGGAGTCAACTGAAAGGCATCGGCACATCGGAAATAGAAAGCAGGGGTGGCGTCTGTAGCATCTAACCAGGAAGAGCAATTATCCACGATCATTTCCTCCATAAACTCTATAACCTTTTCGGCAAAGGCCACCGCATTCAGTTGCCTAGTACCGTAAGCTCCCACTTCTCTCTCCTTCGCCAGTCGGAGTTCCTTTGACTTCGCCATTTTACGCAGATCCCTGGCAACAGACTTGTTGTCGGGGCCAGTATAGAAAGTGAGGCGGTTGACAACAACTTGAGACATAACTGGATTCCAAGTTAGTCAAGTCTGTCCAAAGGGAGGAACCCGAACCAGCGACTAGAGGAGTTCAAACTCACGCAAGCGAGGAGAATCCTCCTGGTTTTCTTCAGGGACGTCTTCGACCCGAGGAATAAACCGATAATTAGGAGGAGAATCCGGGACTGGAGGAACTGGATCTAGATCTGCTTGAGGATCAAGATCCGGAACTGCATGAAGGAGGTAATTGGGAGGTCTATCGTTTTGGGCAGGCGCCCTAACACGAATATCCGGTTCCCATACCACTTCAGGCTGAGGGTGATCATGGTTCTCCATTAGGTTAAACACTTCGCGAATTTCGATGGCAACAGCCAGCCAAAATCGAAGTTCTCGGTAATGCCCGAGTAAGATCCGATGTTCCTGATACTGATAGAAAAGGTAATGCCAATTTGGCAAACCAATGAACGTGCTCCACATAACAGAAGATAAAACAAACGCAAGTTGGAAATCTCCACCAATTTGAGAAAGGACAAAAACGGCTTGGCAATACCCGACGATGAGCGACACAGCCAAAGCGGCCACAGCCATACAGAGCGCTTCAGGTCCGTTCATAGGCATGTTGAAAGACAGACGTCTCTCTCTATCAACACTGTCCTTGAGACACAACGAGCCTAGCCGGGGCTCATAACCTGTTGCGCAGAGGAAAGGGGGGCAGCTATGAGCGTAGGCGAACACTTGCCTAGTAGCAATGATTCCTAGTATGACTTGGTCTTGTACTGTTTGAGTGGTAGCAAACAGGAGTCGACTTTTCCTAGAGTCCTAGTGACTCTGGTGCCTGCTTATATACATGAGGAGAGCGCACGGACCAGGTGTGCTTGCTCGTATCGTAGAACTACCATAACTGTAAGTTATAGGACCTTCCTTAAGAGGTGGTCTCAGCTTCAGTACTGGTAACAAGGAATTCGGATAACCGGGTGTAATGGAATCCTGTAGAATAGTTTGGAACACCTATTCTTGGACGGTCATGTGACGATAGCCGGTAGTTTGTTCAACAGTTGAGTCACTACTGAGGCTGCCTACAGCCCTCTTCTACAGGTTATGAGCCCCGCATAGCGCGGAAGGAAAATTTTATTGTAGAGCACCTCGCAGTCGACTCGAACAAAGGGACTACTCAACAAAGCCAACTATTACTGTCTCTACTCTTTTGAAGGCTATTGGATCACTGATGGACGACCTACCCGAGCTCGCAGACAATGGGCATAACTGGCCAACTTACGGCAGTTGGGTCTTAAATGCTATTGCAGATGAAGGCTTGATGGGGCTCCTAGTGGGGTCTGAAACATGACCCATACATCCGGCACAGCTGAGAGGTCTTGGTGAAGACTGGGCACCACAGACCGATGAAGAACGAGACGAAGTCGCGGCATGGAGGACCGCCGACGAAAGCTGGCAGCGATGGAATGCGACGGTCAATCTATTGATTACCTACGGCATTTCGGACTACATATTCTCATTCATACTTTTCTTGAAAACGCCACTTGAGAAGTTTGTTTTCCTTGTAAAGCGCTTCGGTTCGATTCCAAGACCCGAAAGCTGGCTAGCAGCTAAGGAAGGCACACGACAGAGCAGCTCACAGCCCAAGCAGAGCGCGGCTGGTGAAACCGCTCAGAGCGCCAACAGCCACAACGAACCAGAGATTCCACCTAGCGAAGATGGCTCTCTAGATAGCCTGAACAGCTGCGCCGAGACTGAATCTGGGTACCAGACACCCGAGACTGAAGTCATAGACGTGCAGGGGGTGGAAAATGACCTACCAGTGGAGGAAGAAGGCCTCCGAGGCAACCAAAACGCTTGTACTGAGATTCCGACTGGGTATCTGGAACCCGAGACGGATATCGTAGATGTGCAACAGACAGAGGGTTGCTCACTAGTGGTTGAGGTTGGGACCGTCGACTCGAAACAGCCAGACAAACACGATCATACTGGAGTTACTAGCATGAGCATTCCAGCAAACACTGTAGCTGCCGAGCAGCCTACAGTTGTCCTACACAAATGTACTGAGATTGCCTATGGGCCCATGGCGCCAGAGGCTACAATCGTAGACGTACAGAGTCAGGTGGCAGGAAGCTGTGCAGTGAACTCGAACGAGCGCAAAGGAGACTGCACTGAGATTTTGACTGGGTACCTGGAACCCGAGACAGACATCATAGATGTGCAGCAGACAGAGCCAGACAAACACGCAGACACGCTCGAAGTCCCTGATGAGAGGAGTCAACACACAGACGACAACACTGCAGAGTGCCGAGACTTACCTGAGGCGAGCACTGAGGCTCTCAAAACTCCAGGGGACCTACCATTTGCTACTAGCGAACGCGCCGAGACCCGGACTGGGCACAGGAAGCCCGAGGACGAGGTTGTAGACACGCGGCACATGGTGGATGTCCTACCCATGTTTGAGGTGGGGAGTACAGGTCAAGCATGGTACAGCAAACATGCAAAGGAACATGAAGCACCTGACGAAGATGGTCAGCGCACTGGGACGAACGGCAAGACGATCGCCGACGTACCTGATCCCCCGGGGATACATGTTGAAACCCCCGCTCTGCATGCAAACTGTTCTATGCTACAGAACAAGCTGCCAGTGCAATTGCATAGCAGTACAATCACGGAACCCCGGTTGCCGTGTGCACGAAGCAAATGGGTATCGTGACACCCATGGCGAACCTGCCGAAGGCACTCCACATCAGATACCCCACCTGACGAGGTCTGGGGGGTGGGGGTGCATAGGCATGCTCGAACGGGTAGGGGGGATAGCACAGATGTCGAATCGACGACGACGAAGCGGGAGATAAGGGCCACGAGCGCCCAAATGGTTGACACGCAGGCACATGTGGGCAGACGCCCGAAGGACCCTGATAAGAGACCCGAGGGTGGGGGTGATGACAAGCCCAATAGCGAGTTCAGCGACTCGCATGGAGTCGAGAAATCAATGCTAACTGACAGATGGCATCAACACAACAAGCACGAGACGAAGCGGCCAGATGACTTACCTGGGCCGCACGGACTACCTCCAAACAGTCTCATGCACACTCCTAGGACGTCGAGGGTACCCCACCGGCACTGCAGAGTCAACACGATGCCTGTAAACATCAGTGGACTTCAAATGAGAGGCTGCAGATGCCTCGTCCTCAGTGTTGCCATTTCACTACCTCACAAGGTCTTGCGACAACTCTGGAATATCGCGGATACATTCCGGAGACAGGACAAGCCTCATAGACGGACTCGGAAGCGCACCGGACCTTCCGACAGTCAAACGGCAGTCTCGCGGCAGCGGCACGAGACTACGAGGCAAGACGGCAAGCACGCTTGGCTCAAGCAACATGGCGCACCAGAGCTACTATGGGATTTACCATGGGAATGGACTGAGTGGAACAATTGGGAGAACGGCGATGCAACAAGCAGCAGAACCGTCTGCTCGCATGGAGCAGAGACACAGCTGCTGGCTGACAGCAAGTGTCAGTGCACATAGCGAGAGGTATCACGGCAGGACGGCCTACCTGCATCGCCCGAACCACGTCCTAATGGCACTACATGTGCTCCTACACCCTACAGGGTACCCCGTCGACATGGAAGAATCAAAACGAGAGCTGGAAGTGTCAGCAATGCGCATACGAGGCGAGACGCCTACTTTACACAAGCGGCCCCCACGCGGTCCCCTCTATCTCTCTTCAGGCCCATGAAATGGTTTAGGTACCCTATGGGAGGGTATCAGATGATGAAGAAGGGCTATAGCGAGATCAGGCGTGCGAGACGAGTCAGAACGAGAGGGCACATGCACCATACAGCCGGCATTCTCATGCGGCTACCTCAACTCCTCAGACTCCTTGAAACGACTTCGACACCCTACGGGAGGGTTATGGATACAGAAGATAGGCTGTAGCGAAGTCGGGAGCACCAGTAAATCCGAAACGAGAGGGCATACGCACCAAACAGCTGGCATTTACATGCAGCTACCCCAAGGGCTCTCCAGTCCTTCAAAGCGACTCTGGAACATCGCCAACACCTACTGGCGGAAGGAGGTGCCACCTGGATCGACGTGGAATGACGCGAAATGGCCGAGAAATCTTCGTACGGCAAAACGGCTGCCTCGCAGCAGCAGCATAAGGCGAGATACCAAGTTCAGGGCCAAACGGCTGAACGACTCATCTGCGCCATCGAAACCCACTCGAAGCGACTTCGCACACACTCCTGGGACCCTTAGGGACTCGCGCCGACGCGCTACGATCAAGATGAGATCTAAAAACGTCAGTACAGTCGATAAGAGAGGCTGCAAGCGCCTCATGCTACCCAGCATTCCCATTTCGCCACCTCGCCACCTCTCGAAACAGCTCTGGAATGTTGCGAACACCTATTGGCGGCAGGGGGTGCCTCCCGGACGGACGGAGAACGACGATAAACTCGTTACATTCAAAACGGTGGCCTCACGATGACAGTACAAGGCCAGGAGCGCGCACAACTACAATGCATTTCCGAAACGGGAAGTTGCCACAACGCGGCGCGTCAACACGACCAAATAACGCTCGTTACACACATGGACTCCAAGCTCACTAGCAGCAGAAGTTACACTCATTTATTGAATTGTTTTTTGGGTATACATTCTTTGAGTTCTATTTTTCTGCAGTCTACTCATCACACAGTGGAGCATCAGGGGGTGTGTTGGAGATTGAATCACCTCTGTGTGATGTATAATTTGGTGCGAGTTTTCACTTGCTTACATAAGCACTTAGAGCGCACTTAGTAGTACATTTTGGTACTAATTCCTCAGTAGTTGAGTCACTACTGAGGGTATGTGCACACATTCTTTTACCAATACTTACTTACTGATGACCTGTAGCTGCCTACAGGTACACTAATATAATTTAGTAGTTGAGTCACTACTGAGGCTGCCTACAGCCCTCTTCTACACTGAGTACCTGGGGAAGTAGTTAGCACATGACATAGGGTAGATGACTTAAGAAAATATATATTTGGCCCCTTGGACACTGGCTTGTCCAATAGTCTTGAAATCTCCCCTCGATGACTCAGCTACTGAGTACTATGGCTTCATTCTGCAACCTGCATGCTTCTGAAGAGATGAGACTGGTGTCTGCCACCATCACGAGATGTCTCAAGGGCTGCTCGAGCCTGGACCATCTCTTGGGGCACACTCCTTGACAGCTCTCATCCCTGTAATGTGTAATCAGCTCTTCATGTTAGATAGGAACTTAATCAAGGGAGAGTGTTTTGAAGCAAGGGAGTAACCACAGGGGATATCCCCACTCATAACTGTCATAAGGAGCTCTTGAGAGAGCTAAGGCTTGTGGGACAGGCTACACAAAAGAGGCTCGAAGCTCTACTTTGAAGGTTTGCATTCCTGTAACAAGTCATCAGGTCATAGCATAGAGCAGATAGAAACAAAATGAGGGAAAATAGTTTCTGTATGTATGAGGCTTGGTCAAGCTGCTCAAAGGTCTTGTTGTGCACACTTGCAACTTGATGCATCATTGTTTGTGTATTCCCAATTTGGGGAACTATTGTTGATCTTCATTGCTTCCCTTCCCATGCTCTCACTGCCCCACCCTCGCTTTGCACCTTTGCCCAATGATCAGAAAAGCCAAGTTTGCCCCCTCGGAGGACTCTGGCCACATGCTGACCATCCTTTGCCAGCTCATCTTGATGGTAGGGGGCTCCTCTGAGAGCCAGGAGACACTGGATGGGCTAGAGGTGTGTCATCATAGCCATCACCTGTCCCCACCTTTGCTAATGTCCTTTGTGGACTTCCCTTCATGCCACTGTCAAGCCCCTGCATGTCACCCCCACATCACCAGCCCTCACTCCTCTCATGTCCACCAACACCCTTGGCACCCTACTCACTCCCTCCCCAGCTGTGAATGTGAGTTCCCATTGGTGTGTCTGACCTTCCAGCTGATGCCATGCTCATGCCAGGTGCTTCATCTCCCTCAGCTTCCCCTCCTTCAAACCCCTTCCTTGATACTTGAACAAGTCACTTCATCTGTCATCTTGCCCCCTCATACACCCTTGCCTCACTTGTCTATCCACCTTGCCATCTTGTCTCTGTTCCAAGAAGGTCCTCAGTAAGCACAGAGCTTGTTACTGAGCTCACATTGTAGGTATATCACCTCACACTTGTCCCCTCTTGTCATGAAGCTTTGACAGCTTTGATATATACATCCTGTAACTCGTTATCAGTGTGGAATATACTCTGTCCCCCTGGCACAATCAAACAACTAAGGCTCAGGTCTGATTTATTTACTTTAAACTGTGAGCTCACATCTTGAACCTCTTGACCCTCATGCATCATTGCATGACAACATGCACAGCCAATTATTAAGGTATGATATAAACACACTCACCTGGGCCTTTCTCTTTTCTATTCCTTCTGTTATCAAACAACTTCCTCTTGGCATGTCCCCTCAGCAAGCACAGTCTTACCAGCCCATTCAAGCTGCTCAACCAGTCCTCAACCTTCAGGCTACAGGTCCACCTGGGTCCCAATTGAATGTGTTGCCTTGTTCCCCTGTGAACTGCTCAGTTGTTTCCCCTTCAAGGAGTTGCACTGTCAATTGTAAGAGGTCAGTCCTTGCCTCCCTTACCACTTTCCTTCTTGCTCTAATCTCCTCTGGCTTATCTCTAGCAACCATGTGGAGTCTCTTGACTATGGGCTTGTACTTGAGAATGTGGGCTATCAGACTACCCTCCTGCACAACATCAGTCAGTGACTCAACCATGAATGAGCACAAAGGTAAACTTGAGGACTTGGTGTCCTCCTCATGAATATCTGGGGGGCTTGTGTCACCTCCCCTCCCTCCTTCACTTGTGTCTTGCTGATTGACCCTGGCTCGATCTCTCTCGCTGCAGTCCTCCCACTCTTGTGACATGCTCTCTGGCTTTGAACTCATAGTTTCCATGTTTCGATCTCCTGTTGCAGCCCACTTGAAACTTGTTCTTTGACCCTCAAAACTTCCAATAACAACTTTGATACTAACACCTTGTCTTCCCCTCACTTCTCCATCTTGCTCAACACCTGTGCTTCAACCCTCGAAACTCTGGATAACACCCTCAACACCAGTCCCTTGGCTTCTCCTTGCTTCTCTATCCTGACACTGCCTTCTTTGTCAACAGGAAGCTGTACTGCCTCCACTATCTCTTCCCTCAAAGCAACTACCTGTGTCCTGCTGTCCAAAATCCCCTCAATCATTAGCTGGCTCATGGGCTCCACCTCTATGAATGAGAGTGGCATTGATGAGCCTTGATAGCTCTGGGCTCTCATCACCTTGGACTCCACACTTGATACCTGTGCACTTGATACTTCTTCTTCAACCACAGCAAAGCCATACTCTGGCTTGCTTCTGTTATCTGTTGAAGTCTCCTTGACCTGGGCTGTCGACACCACCAGCACTGATGCCAAGCTTGACCCTCAGATGTCACTCATGAACTGGTGAGTGCCCTTATCCTGGTAGGATGATGCCCTCTGCACCTCGACCCATACCTGTGGCTGTTCCTGAGCCAGATCCTGCCATACCCTGGTCACTGGCTTGCTTTTCGAGGGCTGCACCTCTCTTGTCCTCATAGCCCTACTCCTTGCTGTCTCGAACTGATCCCTAACAAGGAACTTCAGCTCATCCACCATATATCTTAGAGGCCAGGGATCATTATGCAAGCATATATTGTAACGAAGCTTCAGGTTGGTCAATACCTCTTGCTTCAACTTCAGATTGAGGCCTTCAAGTATGTAACTGTCATAGTTGCCTGGGGTGATCTTGCTCCTCAAGTAAAGGTACTGCACAATCACCTTGTACTTGTGAAGATACTCACCAAGGTCTTCCTCTGTCTTGAAATCCCTCTTCCTTTGTGCCCTTATGAGGTTGTACAAGTCCTCCCTGATGAACTCTTCTAGTTTTGAGGCACCAGGGTACAGGCCTATCAGCCTTGTGATGAAGTCATTCCACTCTGTCATCCTCCACCTAAGATGTTACTCCACAGGGATGTGGTGTCTTCATCAAGGTACCAGTATGTCCATTTGATCCATTCCTTCTTGTTCTTGCACCCTGCTAGCTGGCATAGATACTGGATCTTGTTCAGGTATGTTACAAGGTCTTATGCTTTACCTGTGAACTTCAGCACCTTGCTCAATCTTTGACTGGGCATTCCATCGAGTGGTTCTGGCATGCAAGAGCTCATGGCTCCTTGACCTAACATCTTGAGGACCACTTGCCCCTCTGACCTTTTGTGCCTGTGATATGACTCTGTTTCTCTGTGATGGTGCTCTCCTCTCTCCTCCCATCTCTCTTGTGAGTATGACTGTCTATCTCACTCGTCCTTCGAGCCTAACATCTCTCTCTCCCTGCTCCTCAATCTAGTTGATTCAGGGATGTATTCATGTGTCTCACCCTGCCCATACAAAGGTCTACCATAAGAATGAGACTCCACACGAGGGTAATAGCACAAATCTGCAAGATGGTGGTGGTGGTTTTGGGATGGGGATCTTCTGGTTGAACAAGGAGGGGAGTACTCCCAAGGTTGTCGTGGTGTGTATGAATATGAGCTTCCCTGCATGCATCTTCTAGAATGAGACTGAGAGCATGTGACAGGGTGGTTCCTAGAATAAATGTCATATGGGCTCAAATGTCCATACCCTCATCCTCTCTCATCATGCTCCTCACAGTAAGTTGGCCTTCTCTCCATGCCTGTCAGCACCCTTTCTGGTGTCACATAACCTCTGTGGGACCTGTCATCTGCCCAGTAGCTTCTCATGTCCCTTGCTTCATGTCATAGTGTACCATACATTTTCTTGGCTGTACACATGGTGATTCTGTGGAACTAGTACCTGGTGCTGGATTAACAAAGAACCCCCTCACAGTGGGCTCCAGATGTAGGGAATTTGCTTGAAGGGCCAGGGAAAACAGGGAAATGAGGGGCTGTGAGTCACATTTCATCCTTGAAGGGGATTCTCAAAACCCAGATGCCACAGGTACTAAGTTGGTGACTGAAAACAAGAGCTAGACTTAGAACTCAACACTGAGAGAAGCCATTAAAGGCATATATGCAGCAGGAGACCACAGACTCTTGAGCTTTGCCCCAGACTTGGGCTACTTGCTCTACAATGAGTGTGCAATAGTGTAGGTTAAACTTTTCACATGACTCTCGCACCCTAAACTCCTCGCATGCTTAGTCATCACTTTACCTGCCACACTCCTAAGTCCTTCCCCTCGCTCCTCTCAACCCTCGAAGCCTTCCTTCCAACCCTCAAAACCTCTTCTCTTGACCCTTGAAACCTCTCCCTTGACCCTCAAAACCTCTCCCTTGACCCCCAACACCTCTCCCTCAGCTCTCAAAACCTCTCACTCAGCTCCCAACACCTCCCTGACCTCTTCTTCTATCAAATCTCTTAGTAGGGGCCTTGCCATGCCTACAGCACTGGCACTGAGTGATAACTTGGCCCTTCCATTGAGAGTGGTGCACACAATGGTCATTCTGAGGGGGTATTGGGGTACACTGACAAGTGGGGCTGGGACACACCTAGTGAAACCCTTTGGGTCTGCAGCACTTGGCTACCCACATCCTCCAATGGTAGCCAGCCTGGACTCGAAGGAGGAATCTGAATGTCCTTAGACTGATTTCCTAGATCCCAGCATGCCAGACAGTCCTTGAGAGTGTGCCTGGGTACTTCTTGCAGTATCTCTTGCCTGGTAGGGAGTACAACACAACCTTTCACAATTAGACACTTTCCTGTGGCCAAATATTCCTTGCATGAATCACAGTTGGCTTGAATATGACCTTTCTGACCACAGAAAAAGCAAAACAAGTACAGCTGATGGGGTGAGCGACTGTCTGAGGTGGGTGGTGGCTGTGTGCACAAATTACAGGCCTCGAGGGGACCTTGACAAGACTCGAGAAGAGATTTCGCTGCAGTTGTGGCTCGAATTATGTCATCGAGGAACCTTTGAAGGTCCTCAGGGTGCTGAAGGAAGCTCAAGGCTTCAGAAGAACCATAACTTGTGGTATTCAGGTCATGCATGATGTCAGGTGGGAACTTGAGTGATTATAGCAATATACAAGGGAGTATTTCAAGAGAGAAGGAGAACATGAGAGCAAGACTGAGGTTGAAACTGTGAAAATGCGAGCAAAACTGAGAAAATGAGACTTGAAACTGCAGAAATGAGACTGAACCTGATAAGAGTAGGGGTACCAGACTAAGACAGAAGCCCCTTGCAATGGGCTCCAGTTGTAGGAAAAGATATAGAAGAGCTGGGGATGGGTGGAGATGACCTGAAGGGGAGAACTTCCAGAGGGGCTTCTATAGCCTGGAGAAGGAAACTGTCTGAGAAATGTCTGAAGCTGTCTGGGGCTGTCTGAACACTGAAGAAAGCCACATGCAACCTTCTCGAACTTGAAACTTGGAACTCTTGCTCATAACTTGATTGTTAGAAAAGTAAGTACAGGCTAGGTAATAAAAATTGCTGACTAAGCAATAAAACCTCGCACTAAGGTAATAAACATATAATAAAAACTGGAAAGCAAGAATATGAGAAACAAAGAATAAAAAATAAAATCCCTTGGTAGGGAAAACCCATTCCCTACAGCAATGCATCTCTATGCAACTGACCCTATCATGTGACCATGAGTGCTCTCACATACACCAAGAGCGAGCTCCTTTGCCACTGGCATACCATATTCTGGTACTGCAGTCAGAATCCATCATCATCGACCTTGCACTTAAGCATTGCATGTTTGGAGTTGGGTGAAGCTGATTTGGACTTGTACAGAACAGTAGCCATGCTTCTTGGTGGGGTACTCAGTACCCCTAGATTCATTTGCTAAATTTACTATTCTTTGGACTATTTTCAACTATTTCAACTATTCCTGGACCATTTCTACTACTTCAACTTGTCATCAATTGTAGCATTGTTAGCACTTATTTTCACTATTCTTTTAATGTTCACCCCACAGGTAGCAAACAAAATGCAATGCATTCATTATAAAGTGCAGCACCAAACAAACATGTGTCCTAAAATGAATGTGACAAGTGACTCAAACAGGTTGACAGAGAAAAGGACACAATTAGTCCCAAGACCTAATTAATCAAAGGATCGTAGTTGCTACTAATGAGCAGGGCAGGGGAGGGAAGTGAAGAGCACATGCAAATATAACAGAAAAACAGTGTTGAATGTGAGATCCAAAAGGTGGGGTCCTATCAACTAGTTGTTAGTAGTGTGCATAAACAATGGTATGACTTACAGAGATTAGCAATTATTAAGGCAGCAGTATCTTTCTCTTCAGATTGAACAGTCCCTTCCTCTGAGATCACCTGCTTACTGCCCAGTGTGAGGATAGTTGCTCCCACAAGGATCAGGTCGAGAGTTTCTTGGTCTGAATATGAAAATGCCAACTTGTCCAACAGCTTAGAACACTTTGACTGGACCTCAGGGAGAGATGGCACAGCAGAATTTAAATCTGAAACCAGAAAGTGAGAAATGACAGTAATTACAGTGGATCCAAAGTTGCTGCACCACTGACAAAGTTGTTGAGATGCCTGCCCAAGGAGGCATGAGTCAAGCAACAAGGAAGATAATATTTTGAACAATACAATAGTGAACATTGGCATCTCAAGACAAATCCCCTTGGTCATCATTGAAGATGCTTATCCCAATTCTTGGTCCATGTCCTTGTCAGCCTTTATTTTCTTTCCATCATTGGTCTGTGATTCCAAAAGAATCAATGTACAGTTCAAGTAAATAAAAAAACTCTTGATGCACACATCCTCAGCAGGCCACATATGAAAGTGCAAATTGTGATCCTCATATCCATCATTGAAGTCCTCAACCTTGGATGAAGTGACACAGCCATTGTCATCATGATCCAATTGCTTGCACTTCAAACCAGCCTGTGCCTCCTCATAGATGGGCTGATCAAATTCATTATCACTCTCTGCATCATAATCCATGCCTGTGGCCACCTAGAAGTAATACAAAAGGCAATCATTGAATCACATCATGCTACATACCCTGAAATCTTCATGACCTACAAATTTGATGGGGGAGACTGGTTGGTCTTCTAATTCTTCAGCATCCATATAGTAGGTTGGCACCAACATCTTTCTCTGATTGGAGGCATTGAGAATGACTGATCCTACTTGACAGTGTAGTACATACCTCCATGCCTGGGTTGGAGCTGATGAGGGTAGTCATCAAGGGATGGCAGAGTTTGGGGGAGCACATATACCATGAGATCATGGCATCTTCTCAATTGAGACATGATTAACCCAATGTTGGAGTTCATCCATGTTGTTTGGACCCTCCCAGGCACTGAGAGAGTCCCAGGTGAGGTTCAGCCAAAACAAGGTTGACTCAGCTAGTAGCAGACTCTTGTATCAAACAGTCGAAAACAAGAACTGACATGGCTGGGAGATTTCATTGGCTCCATGTCTCTGCCACACCTGCCAACATATTAAGGTCAGTGACTGCACCTTGCCTTATCAACAGGCAGGCTACTCTCCCAGTGCTGCAGAGAAAATACTGGATGATATTGATCAAAGGTGTGTTGGCTGACCTCCATTATCACTCATTGACCTTCTTGAACACCAGTATTGCAGCTGTCACCCCATTCACTGGGCTGTGACATCTCCCTCAAGGCCAACACTTCAAACAGTGGATGGCAATGATTCCAAAGGTCTTATGAAGGTTTGTTTATTGTCTTTTTTCAATGATGCACCACAATTGACTGGTTTCCCACAGGTGTATATTGCAGCCATTGAAGGCTATGTCCCAGTGGAGGTCATCCTCACATTTTCTGCCTTTCTCAAGTTTTGCTACCTTGTCCATAGAAATTTTATCACTCAACCAACACTTATCACAATCAAGGATGCACTTGCAAGCTTTCACTTGCATTGTGGAGTCTTCCACAATGCTGGAGTAGTCCATACATTTTCATTACCCTGACAACATGAGACTGACCATGATGCATTAACAAGCAAGACTGTGAAGGCAATGCTGAGGAATTCACAGCAAGTTTTGAAGAAGACCCAGGTGATATGGATGACTCTCCAATGTCAGTTGAGGCCCATGTATCATTGGCCTGGACCTACTGTATGCCTTTATTCATAGTTTTATGTGTATGAATTCTAATTGATAAATCACAGAACATCTGCATGCGAGGAATATGAGGGACCTAGCAATTGAACTTAACATACCCCAGTTCCACAATATCTTGTGGTGTTTTCTTCAATTGCAGCTTCAACATGACAATTGCAATCCAGAAGATGTCCTATGTTTTTTTCATTCAAGCACCTGCATGCAGAGTATCCTTGTGTGATCATACACTGGTTTGATCATGTAAGAGATGGCCCAAATAATACAGGGATGTGGGTGGTTTGTATGTGCAATGCCCAAGGTATTGACCCAGTGAGCATCAAGCCTAATGAATCATATGACAAGTTTCAGTTTTACTATGTGAATAAATTTGCTGACCATCATGCATTCAAAATTGTGTCCTAGCTGCCAGTTATGGCACATGAAGTCTGACTCACCTAACATATTGCTGTGCATTTCCTGCCCCTCTGCCAACTCAATTTACAGAATATGGTTCAAACAGCATTCTACAACCAGTCATTAGCACCAGATGAATGGTACATATTTTTCATCAATGTGTTTTTCAGAGATAAACAAGTAATAGACTGTGGTGAAACTAACAGTGAAGGGCACAGACTCACGAACCATCATGATGGAACTGATACCACTCACACTGCAATTGGAGGGACTCCCAGCAGTACATATTTCCATCCATCTGCACGTTTTAAACATTATTTATTTGTAGTTCACTATGCACTGACAGATGTTGGGTCACAAACATTAGAAATGGATATGCCACCCTTCCCATCCCTCCATGTCCCCTCTGTGGACACAGTGATGACTTTTGTTGTTTATTTGTTCTATCACTCATTATTTGGGGCCTTTGCATTGGCATATGGTACCTGCAGCACACAGTGGTAGCCCTGACAAAGTACCTCCTTTAATCACTGTTGGAGATAGAATCACCCCAGTGTGATAGCTTATTTTGGTGCGAGTTTCTTATGCTTACATAAGCACTTAGAGTGCACTTAGTAGTATGTTTTTCATACTGTTCCCTCAGTAGTTGAGTCACTACTGAGGGTAAGTCCATATATTACCCATATTAGACTACTTACTCACACCTTGTAGCTGCCTACAGGTACATTAAATATTATAGTAGTTGAGTCACTACTGAGGCTGCCTACAGCCCTTTTCTACAATCACATCTTGACTTATAGTTGTTTTGACTATTTTGACTATTTTGACTATCTGACTATGGTGGTGGTGTTTACTTTTGTGACTTCAATAAATAGTGCAACAAGTATGAAAAGTGTGAAAAAGCTGTAAGTAGTGCAGAATAGTATAAAAATAGTAGAAGTAGCATTTTTCAGACTTGCTGATGACTAGAACATAATGTAGACACCTCAGGAGTTCAAGACCAACTATGGCTGGACCCATCATTGTGCAGACAAGCAGCCAAACTAAGTGTCAAAGTCACTGCCCCAGAATGACACATAGCATGATAGATCTACATATGAAGTAAGCAACAAGGATTGATGAGCAGAAGGGATGTGCACACACCTTGTCATCCTTTCTAACTGCATCTCTCCACATGCAATTTTTGTCATCTTCCAGGAATTTGGACTTCATGGTTGTAGAAAAGGGCTGTAGGCAGCCTCAGTAGTGACTCAACTACTATATGTATTGAAGTACCTGTAGGCAGCTACAAGGTATCAGTAAGTAGTCTAATATAAGATATATATGGACTTACCCTCAGTAGTGACTCAACTACTGAGGGAACAGTATGAAAAACATACTACTATGTGCGCTCTAAGCACTTATGTAAGCATAAGAAACTCGCACCAAAATTAAGATATCACACTGGGGTGATTCAATCTCCAACAATGGTTTCCTTACATATCAGACAATATATTGACTTGGCTGACCAAGCTGAACCACAACAAATTGAGCATGAAGCTCTGCATCTCACTGCACTGCATCCACAGGTTTCTTAGAAAGGGACTGTGGTCATCAACCTGCCCCTTGTCTTTCACATCAACCATACCTTCCCTGGTCCAACCCTAGACATCTGTTGAGCTGGCATTCTGGACAGCCAAAATTCCAAATACATACCTCCAGACTAGTGAACCAACATCTGCTGTGTCCATGGCCAACATTTTGTCCAACCCCACTGTTCTGCCTGAAGTGCATGTCCAAATGATCATCCATCCACTTTTTACTGGAGAGATCATCACTGAACCTTAATCCACATTGCTTGCATTGCATGGGGAGTCTGTTATATAAGAGGTTGACAACAGAGGAATGTTTTCTGAGAAACTTGTCAGTCACTGACAGGCACCAGGAAAGAATTACCCACCCCAGAATATCCACCATAGCGAGTTTGACCTTCTCTGATAGGACAGCTTTCCTGTATGAGCAGCTGGCATCTCTACTGTAATCAATAGTACTTATTTCTGGTGGTTTGACTTTGTGTAAGTGATTTGTGGATGATGTGCCCCCCTGCAGAGATGACTCCTGCCTTGAGCAAGGCATTGTACAAGGTTGCTATATTGGTTAGAGGGAGAGGTGATGACAAAGTACTAGATGAGGCCACTGGAATGAGAGTAGATATATCAGCTGATTTGGATTGCTCAGACTGATAAGAGTAAGTGGGATGTGCCACAGGAGCTCCATGGTGATGAGTATGTGAGTGAATATGTGTAGACTGGGCTGGATGCATGGGATAGGACAAGGGCAGAGGTTGTACCTGGAGCATTGTACATGTAAGTGACCTTAGTTAGTTAAAGATATGTTGTAATTCATCCTGAGAGATGCCAGCTTCTACTAGATTACAGAACTGCAAATCATGCATGAGCATCATACATGAAATGAATGATAACACCTTACCTGGTCAATGTGTTTCTGGGCTGTGAGATCCCAAGGGTTAGCTTGGAGCGCCCCATCTTTCTGACTCAATGTAAACACAAGTTTGCTAAGTACCTGTACTTTCAAGACAGTGTTGAGGTAACTTTGAGATGAAGCCTTGGGATGGGATGAGTGACAGTACAACTTGAAGGGGATGGAATGTACATCTGCTGGAGAGGTAGAGTAACTGCCACATATACCCTGTTTGATGGACAGTTGCATGATAACACCAAAAAGTTCCTTGCAATTTGGTGCACCAGTCTGCCAGGTGATCAACATTTCTTCCATCTTGCTACTAGTGGGCTGGTCAACCTGCTGGTAGGTTTCCAGAAGACAAGAATATGACAAATGTCACAAAAGCCAGTGAGAGAAACATTGGCATTTAGTACAGCATACCACATTCAATGACAGCATCCATCCAACTGTTTGTCTCAACCTGACAATAGATTAGGCTTGTGGAATGTGGTGAACAAAAGCCCACTTTACCTGGTAGCCTTATGCTCCTGCCCATGCCACTGGGGACACCACCATTTTTGTCCTTGAGGTATGCATATACAGTGGCTCAAAAAAGTGTCCCAATGTTGGGTCATTTTGGAAAGATCTTGTATTTGTGAGTGAACTACTGAGAGTCAGTTCTTGAGCCTGCAGAGGGGCTGACAGTGCTTGGTCTTGGCATTCCAAAACTGTATTGGTCACATGATTTGGTTTCCCAGGAGGCAAGATATGACCATTTTAAAATGGTGACTCATTGGGACACTTTTTTGAGCATGTTTCTAATCAGCAGTTTTGGGATTCAGGATGCCCACCTTTTGTTTGTTTGGTTCTAAAAACAAAATCAGATTGTATCACATAATCTTATAAATGGTTGGTAAGCATGTAAACAATGCCAAACATTGAATTTAGCCCTGTAAGCCTCAATCCTAGGCCACAAGTCAAGAAGTCATCTTGCTAGCTCAGCAGGGCTAGTATCTCATGAAGGGAATCTCAGTAAATACTGGTGTACACCACAGTATCATCCATTGATACACCTAAACCACTAGGGGCCCTTCAAAATTCAGCTGGAAGGCATCCATATGCTGTTTTCCCTACCCATACCCAAGGTGTCTTGTCACTAATCCATACTGGGCAAGCTGAAAATGTCAAGAAGGTAAATGTCATGCTTCAGGACATGCAAGATAATCAGATCCCCTCTCAACTAATGCATTTCAAATGATAGAAAGCTGATGCTGAGGCTGAGGTGAAGCAAAGCCCTTCCTTACATTCCAGGTGTATGGGAAGGATGGTCCACTGAGCAGTCAGGGTGCAGATGTTTTGCTTCCATTTGACCTTGGATATTTCCTTTAGTCACTTATGAACCAATGACCCCTTCCTGGTCAATCACAGGTCAACTCAAGCTACAGTCTAACCAACTGCCATATGATGTTGAATTGCACAGCAGGGTTTTATTTCATCTCAGCCTTCACATGAGCCTTCTATCATTGGAAATGCATTAGTTGAGAGGGGATCTGATTATCTTGCATGTCCTGAAGCATGACATTTACCTTCTTGACATTTTCAGCTTGCCCAGTATGGATTAGTGACAAGACACCTTGGGTATGGGTAGGGAAAACAGCATATGGATGCCTTCCAGCTGAATTTTGAAGGGCCCCTAGTGGTTTAGGTGTATCAATGGATGATACTGTGGTGTACACCAGTATTTACTGAGATTCCCTTCATGAGATACTAGCCCTGCTGAGCTAGCAAGATGACTTCTTGACTTGTGGCCTAGGATTGAGGCTTACAGGGCTAAATTCAATGTTTGGCATTGTTTACATGCTTACCAACCATTTATAAGATTATGTGATACAATCTGATTTTGTTTTTAGAACCAAACAAACAAAAGGTGGGCATCCTGAATCCCAAAACTGCTGATTAGAAACATGCTCAAAAAAGTGTCCCAATGAGTCACCATTTTAAAATGGTCATATCTTGCCTCCTGGGAAACCAAATCATGTGACCAATACAGTTTTGGAATGCCAAGACCAAGCACTGTCAGCCCCTCTGCAGGCTCAAGAACTGACTCTCAGTAGTTCACTCACAAATACAAGATCTTTCCAAAATGACCCAACATTGGGACACTTTTTTGAGCCACTGTAGGCCAAGGTTGCTGCCCATGGCCTCTGGAGAGTCCAACTGAGGGGGGTGGTAGAGGTAGATTACCACTGAGTATCAGAGTCTGGTCACATATTGGTAACTTGATCGTGTTTGTGAGCTGGTCAAAGAGTTTTCTAGGTAAGAGTAAAGTCCACTTACTTGGTTGTATCACATTTGGCCATTACTTTGACTAAGCACCATTTGAGAGTGTTGCAGCAGTCTTGCAAGAAAGTGAGTCATGATGGCTCCTGCATATGTGTGCCCTATACACTCACCACATCATCTGTTGTGGGATTGGGAGGATTGGGCATACATATATGTATGCTATTACATAATGGTAGGGGTTAGGATACAGATGGTGAGATGACTCACCATGTCATCTGCTGTGGGTTCAGGAAGATCTGGCATATTCAAGGGGTTTCCCCATAGCATATCTCAGACTTTATTATGCTACTGAATAGAAGAAAGGTCCTTATCTCATTGAACATCAATTGATATTCCAAAGCTGACCACATGGCATCCTGTACAATGACTAAGTGTAGTGTAAAGACAGAGTCACTGGACATGACAAGGGGTAGTACAGAGAGGTTCCAAGCGAGACAAAAGCTCCCCACAGTGGGCTCTGCATGAAAGATGAATAGAGAGTGTGTCAGGGAGGATGGCCTGGTCCTCTTAAGATGGGGTAGTAGCCACAGGATGGGAGGCCTATGCTTATGAACATTGGAACATGTACTAATTCTATGTGGACTGCAGGCTTCATATGCATGTGCACATTGAGATGTGCATACAAAATGTTTTATCACGATCAAATTACTTGTACTATGTGTAGGTAGACTCGGATCTATGTATTTCAGAAGCCAGGGTGAAAACCAGCAGGCAAATTTTGTCAGTGGCAAAGTGCATGCCATACTGGCCTTTCTGTCTCCATAAAATCCCATCTTGGGATGCTTGCACAAAGGCCAGCAAAAACACAAACACTGGCAGCTACCACCCATACCAGTATCTGGAGCATGGAGAAAACAAATCTCATAACTATTAATGGGGGTTGACAGAATAGACTCACTTTACATCACATTGCCATGGGTATTTGGTCAGTAATTTTTGACAGGAGGGTGAGGGAACCCCAGCCTTGACACTCTATCACAAAGGTCATCAGCAAAACAGTCATTTTGGGACAGTGTCACAGTCACTACAGGTGGCTACAGTCAATTTTCTTTGGCTTATATTGCCCTAAATATGACATCTATTGCACTCCTAATGTTAGAAACATGTGTTCATGATATATACATTTGTATGAGAATATATTTGTGGTCTCAAACACAGTAATTAAAAAGTTGAGAGACACTGTACAGTGGGGGACCTACCTGTGACACTGTGGCACACTGTGGTGGCTGTACAGTGCTGCACAGCCAAATGCTGTTTTGCTGATGGTACCAGCACTTAAACAGTTTCCCAAGCCATGGACTGAAACCTGCATTGATACCAGAAGCATGCCAACAAGGAAACCATTTACTTTGATGAGAAAACTTGGGATCAGTTTTCTAATTTCTGTTATCTCTGCAGTTCCCTAGGCATTGGGTCATGAATTCTGAAGAAATGGAGGGGAAATTTACCTACATGACCAATAGCAGCACAAAGATCATTCTGTAGAGATGGCACCATTGTCTGGGCCCAGGCCACTTCTGCCCCAACTTCTTTGATTTTATCTTGTAGTGAGGAGAATAAGACTTTCATCTCCTTCAGACCCTCAGACAATTGGCCATGATTCAGTGTACATTGTTGAAGTTCATCAATAGTTTCATGTAGTTTGATGATATCATTGCCTGCAGTTTCATAGAAATCACTGAGACGAGCTTGGTTTCCTTTTATCCGAGAGGACTCTTGTTCTAATATGTGCACATGTTCCTCATGGGTCGCTTTCCATGCTGCAATGTTGGAAACATTCTTTTCACCCCATTGAAAGTATTCCTGCAGGAGAACTGCACCATAAGTAGAGTTACCCTGGTACGATGGCAAGGATACAAGCAATATATAAGACAGTACTACCTACCAGATTTGTGGGACATCTTGAGATTGATCTCTTGCCTAAAAGTAGTGACAGCCCTGTCAAGTTCATCTAGGGAATCTTGCATGTGTTTCAAAGAAGTTGCCTGTAAATAGCATTGATGAATGAAGGGTTGCACACCATTGGCGCACCAACCATCTGGTACTTTACACTCTGCTTCAGTTTGTTGACTCAGCCCTTCAAACAGTCAAGATCTTCCCTCATTTCATGAACTTGGGACTGCATTTCATTGGCAGCATTGTGAAATCTTTCAAACTCATCCACCCTTGCTGAGAGAACAGCAACCTTTGAATCAACATGCTGGATTTTTTCCTGGAAATTTGGCCTATCTAGTTAATGGGGACAATGTGACAATACATGAGAACACAAACCTCATTGTCTATTTGCTGGCATTCCACACAAGTGAGCCCAGTGTGAAGGTCTCCAGACTCTCCTCAATGACACCAAAGTCTAAACAACCCAGCTGCTCAGATTTGGTGTCAATACTCATGGTTAGCAGTTGAAATGAGACAACTATTGCAAGATTACTGCCACCTTGCAACATAGCCACTGGCTATTATGCTCAGCAGAAAGGACATCATGCATCAAGCTTGAAGCTTGAAGGCTTCCCACTGGCAGCATTTCCCAAGTCCAGTCCTGAGCCTGGGGTGTAAAAAGGCTAATATGAGGTGTACAATAATTATCTCCTCCATTTGCTTCTATATGTAACTATAGTCTTCTTAATCACCCAGCTAGGTTCTCCATCCTGAAGGAATGACACACAGTAACCACTTATATGAGGGTGTGGAGCACCCTCCTTGATTGGTGCCCACACCATCCCCCTCCGAATCCATGCTTTTATGCCACTGGAGAAAACATTTATGAATAAGTCACTCTCACACAAGGCATCTGAGTAGAGGTGGGATGATGATGGTGGTTCACCCATTGAAATTGAACTCTGTGAATGGTACCATGATGTAACCTCTTCATGACTGCAGATAGCTTTGCAAAACTTCTGGAAAAGGGAAGCTGATCCCAATGCAACTTTTGGCATGTCAGTTTTCAAAGCACCTCCCAAAGATTTCTGTGTCATCACAATGGGGTTGTCAATGCTGTCACTGGTCAGCATCACACTTGAGTTTTCAGGGATGACAAGGCTGACCTCACTCTGCAATGGTATTCAGCTGATAGACAGACTTCCTCTGGGGTGAGCACACTGGCCATGCCCTTTGTTGCACTGCCTATAAACTTTGAGATCCAACCCTGTTCAATAATTCTAGTCTTACAGTTCACTGGAGACCACAAAAGATGCAGTGCTGGCTAAATGCTTAATAGATGTCCTAAGTGCAATACCACAGCTAATGTTGCCAACAGCACATTAGATCATGTTATGATGCACAATAAACTCACAATGTGCCACTCTCACTAGCCTGAGGAGATGAGAAGAGCTGGCAATGGACAGGAGGACACTTCTCAAGGATTAGCCATCTAATCCACATTTTTTCAAGGTGGCACTTACATTGGGTTCCAATTCAATTCCAGGAGGTCATGGAGAGGGAATATGGGAAATTACTGGGTGTGTTGGTTCAAACATTCTGCATGTGTAGGCATGGGAGGAAGACAGGATGTCTTTAGGGTACATCCCTAAATTCCCTTGCCTGCTCTTTGTGGAGGATTACTGGGGCAAATATGTTGCCTTATGTAAGAGTTCATGACAGAGTGCTTCTGCAGGGGTTTTCCCCCCTTTAGTATGGCTGCCTTCAATCACTCGTCTCTGCTATGTAATTCAGTCCTCTGAGTCATTTTCTTGGGCTGCTGCCTCTCAGTTTGAATCATGCTTCAAATCTGTACTTGTAATGTAGCACTGTCTTTGGACTAGTGAGAGCATGAGACCCATACCTCTATATATAATAACACATGTTCCACTTGGGAAGTGCTGGTGGGGGCAGTGACAACCTTGCTTGGACAAGTTCAGCATTTCCAGCACAAAGCAGAGTGCATCAATCAGACATTGTGACCTTGGACCCATAATCAGTGAATGCAACTTTGAGTACCAAGGTCCTCAACAATGAGCTGCCAGACATAGTGTTTTGCGAGGCCAGAGTCCCAGGCCAGGTATCCAAGTGTGGCTGCCCATGATCCCCTCTTCCCAACTCTCCATCTCATTTTAGGGCTATATTGGCATGTACTAATAGTTTGGGTCTCAGTCTGGCCAGTCTGTCAATATGGCCCATATCCTCCAACCAGCTTTGACAGGATACACATGACTCTCACAACATATCCATCATTAAAGTAATGCAGGAAAAAGGTCAGCAGCATGCATGCAAATAGTATATATTGAGATCTTGAGATGTGACTATGGATAAGTTCTCAATGAGTCATGTCTGACATGATACATCTTGTCATATTCTACCTCCATGGTCCTCAATTGCACATTATCAAGATTATCATGACAACCATACATCCAGGCATCTCACCCCACTGACTCATGATTACTGCAAGCGAGATAATCCCATGCTTTAGGTTGACAAGGTGAGAATGCAGGAGACCTTCAGAAGATGAATAGAGTAGAAGGGCAAATATGCATGGACAGGGAAAACCTTTCATATTTTGCACACATGATTGGTCTCTGTATCAACACCAATATGGTGTTGAATGATGATGCACCAGTGCATGTTTGCCATGTCTGTTAATGAGTGAGCTCGGGACAGCCACTGTAAGGAAATGTGAAGTGGGTAGCAGTATGAGGGAATGAAAAGATGTATGAGATATGGCCAAGACTGAGGAAATGCATGGGGTAGAGGTCATTAGCACAGGTGACAAAAGTCCATCAATGCCACAGAAATATAGGCCAACTCAATGTGGGGGTATGACAATGGGAAGGCTGATGCCAGCATGGGCAACAGAAGTCTACCAACATGATGGACAATAGGCCAACTTGACAACAGGGTTGACAACAGGAAGACCAACTCAGCACAGGCAACAGAGGTCAACCAATGTGACAGAGAAAGCCAACACTGACAAGACCAATGTAAGCACAGGTGGGGGTGACAACAGGAAGACCAACTCAGCACAGGCAACAGAGGTCAACCAATGTGACAGAGAAAGCCAACCCTGACAAGACCAATGTAAGCCCAGGTGGCAGAAGCCCACCAATGTGACAAACAAAGACAAGGGAAAATGGCATTCAAGCTCCAAGTGAAAACTGGACATGACCTGGCATGTCCTGGTGTGACAGGAAATAGATGTTACCTTGCTTGGCAAGGTTCCTACTGCACCCATATGTGCCATGGGAACTGTCATATGATGGAAAAAATTTCCTTTCTTGGTGACTGGATCAGTACTAGTTGTAACCACTCATCATTCTGTATACACAAAAATCTACAAGACATGCAAGCAGCCCATGTCATGGTATAGCATACTTGGGTAGCATTGTAGGGAGTCTATACTCCCTAAGGCTGCAAACCAACTATAGTGGCCTTTCTTAGAGTCAATTGTCATTCTCTCATGTGCCCTACTATGATCACAACACTGCCACTTACTCCAACATCACATGCCAGTTACTATAACATCACACCCATCACACACCCCTACTCCCACCAGCAAAATCACTGCTGACTCACCAGCTACCATATTAAGCCCATCTCCTAATGCACATACCTTCTTCCTTCATGTGACCACTAAACACCATGTGTCAGCAACCCTTTCCAACCTGTCATGTGTCATCCCAGCCCCTTGGCAGCTATATCCACTCTACAAGTGCCAAGGCTGTTGCCCGCTTAGTAACACCACCCACCACATCCCAGACCCATTAATGAAATCGCTGCCAGCCACCACTGTGCTTCCTTTCAACCCAAGTATGTAGCCATACCCTTTCTTCTTTACTTACCTTTGTTTCCTGGACCTTGTTTGTTTCATCTTTGATGACTTCACTGCAGTGCATGTGACTGTCAAAACATTGGCCTTTATCTTTTCTCTTATTACTTTTGACATATGACAGATCTGGTTTATTCTGATTTTACCTTAGAAACCACTGTCCTTATGCTACAAAAACTCTGCTGTACTTAGAAAAATAAGCATCCACCTTTTGGAGTCAACATCTGCATGTCTGAGAGTTTCTAGAGTCCCCAGAGTCATATCCCAGAGTATTTTCAAGTCTCCAGAGCATCCACAGAGTCCCCAGAGCTAGTCTTATCATCTATTTGCTGTCTTCAAGTCTTCCTCCACCAGAAAATTGCTGCCACTTCCTTAAACAGGTCCCTTGCATCTACAAGGATTTTCCCATCGCCTACAAGAGTCTACAATCGCTGCCCACTGAGTCCCAAGCATTGCAAAGCTTCTACCAATCCAAAAAAATTCCCTGTCATCTATTCCAAGGCAGACTTCCAAGTTCTTTGTCACCAACACTCCTCAGTCACCAAGAAAAGTCCTCCTACACCCTTCAGGCCTCCATACCTGTCTCCTTCCGACTCAGCACCCCTTGGGATGAGCCTAGGTTTTACCTACAGCTTTCCCCACTTTCCCCTTGCACTCTCACAAGAAGAGTTGCCTACATCATTTTGGAGCCCACCACAAGGGGTCTGTAGATCTGGAAAGGAGATCTCTTCAACCTACCTGCCACAGAACAGAACTCGAAGAGCTCTTAGAGCCCTTCCATTGTCTCTCTATATCTTCTTCTGATCTTTTTGTTCCTGCTACTAACCCTCATGATATTCCTGAGCTTAGCTCCCTAGAATCAGAGTCTTTCCCAGAAGACTTCCCCCATCGTCCAGAACCCAACTCTCTGTTGACAGTCAATATACCAGGTGCCTTTGATCTCAACAAGTCTTTTGCACCACCACCAGAATGGCAAGAATTATTGCCACTCACTGATTTATCATCCTTGTCCTCTTCAACTGCTTCTATTTTCACCACTGAACAACTTCTCTTACCCCCATCTTTGTATATCACCTCTCAGAGTCTCATCCCACTGCTTGTCCAACTTCCTCCACTAATACCACTCAGAAGTCTGCCTGCAATCCATAACCCTCTTCCCCCTTCATCATCAATTCCAGTTCTCATGTCCAACTCCACTAACCATCGTGAAATACCACTCAGGGGCTCTAACAAAGCCCCCAAGTTCTCAGGAAAGACTGAAGATATATGCACCTACTTCGAGGATGTTGACCAGATCTGCACTGATGCAGGTATCACTGTCAACAAAGTAAAAATAAAGTGGGCCATTCATTATGCTGACAGAAATGAGTTGGAGTTATGGTCATCTCTCAACTCTGCTGCAGGTGATGACTGGGAGGACTTTGTTAATGAGGTAACTAGCTTCTACCCTGGTGCTGATGTCAAAGGGTGTCAGTACACAAAAGTTGACCTTGAGACCCTCCTACACCACCAAGTACAAAAGCCCATGTCATCCCTCAATGACCTCAGCAAATATGTCTGCAAATTTTGCTGCATCATAGCCCTGATCAACAAAAAGAAGAAACTCCCTGATGACTATGTCAATGAGAAGTTCCTTGAAGGTTTCCCACCCAGATTCCATAACTGCCTCACTACTTGTCTCCAACTCAAGGACTTAGACCATGATGTTGACAAACCATGGCCATTTGACAATGTCTACAAGCACACAACCTATCTTCTCAGTGGTGCCTGTCGAAACATTGCTCAGGTTGACAGCTTGGCCTTATTCCCAGAATCATATGCCCAACCAACATCTCCACCTACCATCCTGAAATGAGAATATGTCCAAGCCACTGACCCTGCTTCTGGAAGCTGCCAGACTCAGTCTTCAGACCAACAGTTTTGCTGCTCTTTTGATCCCTGCTGCTTCTTCTGTGGCAGCACTGATGGTCACAGGACTTCTGAGTGTGAACTGTGCCAAGAATATGTCCACCAAGGGAAATGTGTGCTCATTGGCAGTAGGGTCTTCATGAAAGATGGCTCTGACATCCCCAGATCTGCTGCAGGGTGGAATTTCAAGGAAAAGATTGACAACTTCTTGGCTCTTTGAGAGTCTATAATGGCATCAGCTAATCTAGTGTCTATTCAATCTCCAGGAACCTCATCTTCATCTCAAGGACATGATACCCTGCCCCACCTTGTCAATACCATGTTCTTTGCCTCAAATGACACAGAGGAGTTTCAGGTAGAGGTTCACCCCTTGTCCTACCTCATCAACAAGGAGATTGAGGATAATGCAAATGAAGAAGACAAGCATGCTCTAGCCAGAGCCTATGCTCAGGTCAAAGAGCTCAAAAATGCTATCAAGAAGAAGAAACCTGCCTGCTTTGATGGTGTAGAAATTCCTGCTCATTGTCCCTGAAATGCTGCTCCTGCCAGCCCTCCTCTTGCCAACAACTCTGCACCAACCTCAACCTCAAATACTCAGCCATCATCTAACATCCCTCATACAAGGCCAAATGCCACTGATGCATCTAACTCAAAGCCTCAATCTAACTCTGCCCCTCAGTTTCATTACCAGAGCAGCTTTGATGAAGCTGCCACTACTAAGCAGCTCGTATCCCAAGTCTTAGGCACTGTTTGGACAGTACATAGAATTTGAATTTGGGATTCAAAATTCAAAATGTGAGTCACATGATACACTCATGTGAGACCAGTGGCTATGCAGTTGCTCTAGTGGCACACACTGTCAACTACCACCACCATGTTGAGGAGCCACTCCAACTCTGATCATTCTCTCTGATCCAGAGGCCCTGCAGCCAATGTACCTACAGCAAAATCAGTTTGGAAACCTAAGGCACAATGGATGGATGAAGAGGAACTTGAGCTTGTACATTACTTGCAGGAACAAGGGGCAGGCACTGGTGATGGCTACAACTTTTCCATGAAGTTCTTCAATGGCACCTCTCAACATTTGAAACAGAAATTCCCAGTACAGCATGGTGGTGAGAAGACTGCTAATTCTTGCCAAACTAAGTGGTGTAGTGTAAGTTCCTTATCTATGCAACACACTGATCACTGATGAAATACTACAGCTGAGGGATAACTTCTACATAGTTTGTAATCTCAAGCACACATCCAGGTTCACCTGGAGTGACATCAATGGAGTTGGGAAGGATGATTCAAATAAGGAATGGGCAGATTATATGGCAGTAAGTCCAGCAGTTACCCTCTAAGATAACGTGTCTTATTCTAGCTACTATGTAGAAGCACAAAGGTGCAAAATGTTTCAGGAGCCAGGGCTTCCCTCTTTTCAACATGCTCACAGATATGCTCCCATCCCAACCCAAAGGGACCCATGTCTTCTGCCCTGGTGGCAAATGCACCAAGACTTTGGCAGTGTCCAGATCAACCATCCCATCAGTAGCATCCAGATCGACTGTCCCATCAGTAGCATCCAGATCGACCATCCCATCAGTAGCATCTGGATTGACCATTCCACCACCTATCCCAGCCACAGGTGCACCCTCCCCCACATCTCCGAGTTTTTCAATACCAACACCATCTGTGGCACCACTCTCCATCCCTGCCACATCTGGATCCCCTGTGGGTCCCTCAACACCATTGTCTATGCCATCCTATTTCCTCTGGTCAAAAAGAGACTCTACCTCTTCATTGGCTTTGACAAGTGTCAGTCAGAACAAGTGTAAGGCTTCTGCATTGTCCAACACTGAGTCAGTTGAACCAATGGCATCCAAGTTATCCTGCAAGCATGTCCAAACTCCCTCACTTGCAGTCACAGCACAACTGGAGGGTTCCAAGGCTATCAAACACCTCTCTAACACCATCAACAGGATTGCTCAAGCATTTGCTATGATGGGAATCACAATCACCACTGCCAATATCCATCAAGATGCCATCACCATACTCAAAACATATGAAAACAACTATTCTGTGGACAAGCTTCTGTACCTTGCTGAACAGCTGATGCAAAGCCAAAGTGCAGCAACACTTTTCACTGGCATGGGGGAGGTGGTTCAAAAGCATTGGCTGGAGATGTGTCTTGCAGAACAAGCCACATGTAGATCAGTGTAAATGTTACCTGCCTGTCATATACTTTTCTCTTTCTTTTGTCAATACTACATGTGAAGTGTCTCTGCCATTGAAATGTGCTGCTAAGTACTGTGTCTATCAAGCCAGTAATGGAATCCTGTGATGTGCACACTCTGCCAAATAATCCACCCACATATCCACTGCAATCCTGTCACAGCACTGGTTTGCATGCGCTGTCTCATCCCCCAGCTGCATGACTGCTTCTTCAAAATCAGTTCCAGCAAGTGAAGAGTCATCCCTTTCCTCAAACCACATCCACTCCCAGTCAAAGTTGGGGTTGTTGTATTGATTGGGCTCAAAGTGGTTGAGGAAATTGTGCAATGCACACAATGCTGAGGGGATACAAGCTTGAACATTCATGCTATACTCCAGGGGGGAATTGAGGATGTGCCATTGGCACTTTAGTACTCCAAAGATACGTTTGATAATGTTGCACAGTGAGGCATGTTGAAGATTGTATAGTTCACATTCATTTCTGGGTCTGCTTGCATTAGTTATGCTGGAAGAGAGTCCTAGTGATGCACCCAGCTCTCCCTTGGTGCCATTCCCTCAGGTGATAATGCACACCATGGTACAGTACAAGAAGCACATCACATGATGCGAACCCAGCATCTGCAACAAGGTATTTACCTGTAGGCATTGCTAGACCATTTGTGACCACATCTTTCCACAGAGCACTGTCAGTGACAGACCCATCCCAGCCACACAGTGAGGATGTGAAGTCAAATCCAAAGTTGCAAATGAATAGGCAGTTTTGTGACAGGTAACCTTTCCAGTTATGCATGAACACATGATTGTCTTCAGAAGCAAACACATGGATGTGCAAGCCATCGACTGCACTGATGCACTTATTGAAATATCTGAATTTATTGTCTTGCATGATCTTGTGCAATATGGGCATTTCAGATGTGGGGAACTGGATCTGCGAGTTGTAAAACTTGGGCAATGAAAAAAAGTATAGCATGCATTTGAAATAGCTGCTGACTACAACGTGACCAGCATTTGGAATGTTTAAAAGTTAGTACTCACTTTGTAACGGTGTCTGGCAATCATTGGAACCATTCTGCAGTAAGACAAGAAGATAAACCGGTCACAGATGTATATAGAAAGATTCCGAGTTGCTCTTCTAGTGATACTCCATTCTGTGAGTCCATGATGTTGTTCTCATGGAGAATGTGTAAGAGTGTGGAAAAGGCATTGATGGAAAGACTGAAATTGATCTTCATGCAGTCTGGATGACCCTCCAAGAGCTCCAATACCCAAGCATGACCAGTAAGGATCGATGTGTGATGGGGGATACACAGGGGGACCAAGAAAACTTTGTGAGCAAGCTGAGCAACTTGTGCCAAAACAAGCATTAAGATTAGTAGTAGTTGTCGATGGCAAATGATGTAGTTTATGATGGCCTGGTATGCTGGCCCTTGAGCTGCCAGATCTCAGTCAATGTTGACATCCATGAGAGCTGCAGTAATCGATGAGGAGTGATATGACCTGCATCACATGCTGTCATGTGAGTATATCATGTGACTCACATTTTGAATTTTGAATCCCAAATTCAAATTCTATGTACTGTCCAAACAGCACCTTAGGTGCTAAGATCAAAATTTCAACACAAGATCTTCTAGCAGTCAGTCCAGAAATATGTAAACAGATAAAAGAGATGGCTATGATGAAGAAGATAGCCATTGGTAGCCTTGAAACTGTGGCAGAGTTTTCATCATCCTCTGCATGGGCACATTACAAGCAATATCTTGTGAAGGACACTGAGGGGAAGTGCATTGGCTTAGCTATGGCTCCTCTCCATGCTGTAGACGGGATCTTGATGGATAAACTCCAAGTCAAGTGCATTCTTGACAGTGGATGCCAGGTGGTAGCCCTCAGATGCGAGTTATGGGAAGCCTTAGGCACTCCACTTTGTTCAGACATGTGTATGACTCTTGAAGCCACTAACCAATCTAAAGAAAGCACTCTAGGGGTCATTGAGAATGCTACCTTGCATATTGGGCCAGTTGAGGCTCACTTACAGATTCAGGTCATCGACTGAGCACCCTTTGACCTCTTGCTAGGATGGTCCTTCTTTTGCCTACTCAGTAGCATCCTGCATGACTTCCCTGATGGAGAGCAGTCCTTGGAAATCTGTGACCCCAATTCTGGGCAGCAACTATTAGTCCCGACTCATCCTCAACATTGTCTACACCCCTACCCTCGATTTGTTAATCCAGAAGATGAAGCAGAGTACTTCACTTGACAGAGTTATCGCTGCCAGTTACAAGAAGTTGGAGAACAGGGTTTTTAATGTCAGTCAAGGACTTGCCAGAGGTGTGAAGAGACAAGAAAGAAATAGTATCTGTGTGTTCCCTCTATGTTGCAGACTCTCCCTCTTCAACTTCAGATTTTATTTTACCTTCTTCCACAGACTCTAAAGAAAATGCTGCCACAGCTTATTTATATGACTATAACACCACAAGTATGCCTGTGCTTGATCCTTTCAACTGGAGTTTCATTTCCTCAAAAGATCCTTTCCTGTTTTCTATGAGTACTACTATTTCTCTGCTGACACTTTCAGTCCTATGGTCCTCTCTTCATTTTGACCCAGTTTATCATGTTTTGAAGTACAAACCTGTAGCCAAGAAGGTGAAACCTATCCCAACTGCGATGCCTGTCAAGTTCAGAGTAGAGCATCAGGAGATTGGTGACCCTCTCGCAGATCTCCCTGTATTACCATACCACCCCCCTCCTTTTGTTCCTGGATCCAGATTTACAGTGCAACGAGCAGAAGAGCTTGATCTCGACCCTGCCAAGTTCCTTTGGCCAGCAGAGTTACACCTTGTTCGATGGCTCATTCATACCCACGAGGCAGTGTTTGCATGGGAAACCTCTGAAAGAGGAACCTTTCATGAAGATATGTTCCCCCCTCTGAAAATTCCAATGCTGTCCCACAAGCCTTGGGTCAAATGAAATATCCCCATCCCACCCACCATTTTTCGAGATGTCATTAATATAATTAAAGTAAAGGTAGCTGCTGGTGTCTACAAACCATCCACCTTGTCCTACCAATCCAAGTGGTTTTGCATTGTCAAAAAAGACAGAAAATCCCTTTGTCTTGTACATGATTTACAGCCACTGAATGCCATCTCTATCCAAGATTCAGCAGTCCCTCCTTTCATTGACTCGATCACAGAAGCCTTTGCCTGCCATTCAGTGTATGGAATCCTAGATCTCATGGTAGGATATGACCACAGGACCACCATGATGATTACTGCGATCTTACCACTTTCCAAACCCCTATCAGCACTCTTCAACTCACAAAACTTCCTATGGGTTACATGAACACTGTCCAGATCTTCCATGGGGATGTCTGCTGGATCTTGAAGGAAGAAATCCCTGAAGTCACCATCCCCTTCATTGACAACTGCCCCATCAAAGGGCCAAAATCATGCTACCAAAATGCTGACAGTACCTTCAAGATGATACCTGAAAATCCTGGAATTTGCTGCTTCATTTGGGAGCATCTCCAGAATACCAACCATGTCCTCCATCAACTTCATCATGCTGGCACCACAGTATCTGCCAAGAAATGTGTAATCACTGCTCCATCTATCGTTGTTGTTGGACATAAGGTATCATATGAGGGGAGGATTCCAGATGAGGTGAAAGTCCAAAAGATTAAAGACTGGCCTTACTGTGCTAATGTCACTGAGGTCAGGGGCTTTTTAGGCCTTTGCTTGTACTGCTGGATCTTTATCAAAGATTTTGCCAAACACACATGTCCCCTTATCAAGCTGACCAGGAAAGAAGTCCCCTTCAATTTCAGAGATGAACACTGTGAAGCCATGGACTATCTCCACTCAGCTATCATTTCCTCTCCAGTGCTTTGAAGTATTGACTATAATTCTGCCCTGCCCATCATCCTTGCAGTCAACACCTCCAGCATCACCATCAGATATATTCTCATGCAGGAGGGCAAAGATAGCAAGAGATACCCTGCTTGTTTCAGATCCATTACACTTAATGATTGTGAGCAGCATTATAGTCAAGCCAAGCTTGAACTTTTTGGCCTTTTTCAAGCCCTACATGACATGTGGCTTTATATCTTTGGCACAAAGGACTTGGTCATAGAGGTGGATGTGAGGTATATCAAGGGTATGATTAATTACCCTGACTTGCAGCCCAATGCCACTATCAATCACTGGATCACTGGCATCCTTCTCTTCAACTTCAAACTTGTGCATGTACATACCTGCTGCCAAACAGGCTGCACCAGATGGACTGTCTAGGAGGCCCAAAGCTGATGAAGACCCCAAAGTAGATGAAGAAGAATATGAGGACTGGGTTGATGCATGTGGAGCTTTTGCAATGGAATTGGTGAATCATCAAGAGCCAGGGGCACAGGTGTTATGTCCTCATCTGAAATCACCGCTGTCCATCTACCACTTATCCAGTCCCCTACCTCAGGATATCAGTATTTTTACTGCCATCAAAACACTGCCAGATAATGCTGAAATAGAGATTCCATGATCAGAGAAAGCAAAGCAGAGAGATGAAAGGTTGGAGGTGGTGAAAGAGTTCTTGGAGACGAAGCAACTGCCAGATGGAATAGGAGAGAAGGATTTAGAGAGCCTCATCCAGCTTGTGACCAGATATTTCATCAAGGGCAGAGAACTTTGGAGGAAAGAGCCCCAAGGTTGTCACCAACTTGTAGTTCACCCCCATAGACATCTTGATCTTATCTGCCAAGCCCATGACAAGTTGGGGCATAAGGGTATTTTCTCTACCTGAATCCAGTTACTGATATGTTTTTGGTGCCCATGCTAGAGCAGGACATTCACTGGTACATCAGAACATGTCATGAGTGCCAAATTCACCACCTCGATTGCATCCACATTCCCCCCATTGTCACCATCCCAGAACCTCAGTTTTATAAAGCCTATGTCAACACCTTCATAATGCTGAAGTCGAACAGTTATCGCTATGTCACTCAGGCCTGTTGCTTGCTTACCAGCTATCCATAATGGGCTATGTTATGATCGGAAACTGGGAGGTCCATTGGGAAGTTCTTATTCAAGCAGATCTTATGTCATTGGGGAGCCATTGGGGAAATTGTCACTGACAATGGCAGTCCTTATGTTCTAGCTCTCAACTGGCTCTCGAAGACCTATGGCATTCATCACATCAGCATCTCACCTTATAATTCACAAGCAAACAGAGTGATAGAGTGGCAGCATTTTGATGTTAGAGAAGTGATGGTGAAGAGCTGTGAGGGAGAAGTGTCAAGGTGGTCAGAGGTCACCCCATCAGTGTTTTGGGCTGAATGAGTCACTGTTCACAAAGCTATGGGATTCTCTCCATATTATATGGCTCATGGCATCCATCCCAGGCTTCCCTTTGACTTCACTGAAGCAACATTCCTCTCCCCTTATGAAGTGGAATTTTACTCAACCACCAACCTCATCTCTAATTGTGCCTGTCAACTTCAGAAGTGTCCAGAAGACCTGGCACTCATCCATGAACAAGTACTTAAAGCCTGCTTCACCTCTGCCAAAGACTTCATATCCCATTTTGAGCACACAGTGCATGACTTTGACTTTGAACCTGGCTCCCTCATCCTTGTCAGAAACTCTCATATTGAGAAGGAGCTAGACCAAAAGACAAAACCCTGCTACTTAGGTCCTATGGTAGTGGTGTGTCATACTAAAGGTGGATCTTACCTCCTTGCAGAGCTTGATGGTGCCATCTCGAAATTCTGCTATGCCACCTTCCACTTGTTTCCTTACTACCCATGCAACAAGTCCCATATAGAGGTCACCCACCTGGTGGGCCTCAAAAACTCCACTATTGACCAACTCAAAGATGACTCCCTGCCCAACCCAGAACTCACTGGTGTCCTTAGGGATGAGTCAGATGAGTAACTCATACCCTATCTACAATGTTTCTTTTCTTCTTTTCTTTCTTTCATTTCTTTTGTTAACTTAACAGACAATCTTCTTATATGCAACCTTCAAAACAAAAGACCACCATCAAAAGCAGAAATAAATATACCATTGAAATCAGTCTTTTCGTTCTTTCAACCTGTTTTGTAGACTTACTCACTGCCTCTCTTTAAAGAATACTGCCAAGAATGTGTTACAAAGAAAGACAATAGAAATGCCACTTCCTCAGATACTGCTTGTTACTTCCTCTCTCCTTCTTGTTTATGGACACCTTACTTATCAATGAAAGTTCCAATTGTTCACAGACACTTTTCTCCTTACTATACCCACTTGTGTGGCAAGGTTTTTGTTTCAGCTCAGCTGTTTCACTCTTGAGCAGTAGACTGCCTGCAAGACCAACACATGCTGTGATTGCTCTATGCTATGGCACAGATGATGGAACCATCTAGCTAAGGACCCATTATGATGTACCTTTCCCACCACTCCTTCAGAGACTGAAGCTGCTGCTTGTTACTGCAAATCACTGCAGCCATAGTCCCCACCTCAGAAGTAACCTGCAATATCCATGAGTAGAGGTAGCTCAGCAAGTCCTCACTGTGCTCGATCAAATCCTCAAAACCAGCAATCATGGTGTCCAACTCCTCAAGTGCTCTTTGGCCTCTTCTGTACACCCATTGTGCACTCCTCGATGGTTGTGGGGAGTCTTCTACCTCTTCCTTGGGTGGCAGTGATACATGTGGGGATCCCTGTGGCATGGTCAGGTCAATGTCAAACTCTTGCATCTTGACATCCACAGTCTCTGCTTCTTGTTCATCCAAAAGGCTGCTGGGACTACCAAAAAATGCTGACACATCTTCGATTTGGTCTTCTGCAGGAGTGGGAGGGGCACTGGAAGGGAGAAATAAGGGAACAGGAGGAGCAGGAGGGGGTGGAGGTGGTCCTGGGATGGTGACTGGCACAGAAGTCTCTTTGTCTGGATTAATGAGGAGTTGAACTTGGGGTAGAGTCTTGCACATTGACAATGACACTGATGAGACAGTGGGAATTGGAAGAGGAGTGGGCATGATCTTGGGCTTCTTGCTCATTGAAGCTGCTGTCACAGGCAGACCTTCCTGGTTCTTGCACTATGTGTTCTCATGAGCCTACCATCACATTTCAGTCAACCCATGGCTCACCTTTCAACCTGTTTTATAGGCCTTGTCACATTTTTTCTTCCCCTGGTGGCACTGCTCACATGCCTGACCCTCATCACATATGCACAAAATACCCAACTTCTTGCATAAACTGCATGGGTCTCTGTCACCCTGCATAGCCTCATCATTTGTCTGGGCAATGTCTCTCAAATCCTCAATGGGTGGGGGTACACCTTCAACAAGCAAAGGCTGCTCCTCCTCAGCTGCATTGTCACTGGGTGGTATCTGGAAGGGAAGAGAGCATTAGTCCTGAAGGTTGGATGTAGCAGGTATGCCACACACCTTCTCCTTGCCTTTCCCTTTCCCTGCAGCCTTTTCCACCTGTCTCTGGGAATGCCAAGTCCCTTCCCCATCTCCCTGGGTCATCTTTGAAGGCTGCCTCTCCTTGCCCCTGCCCTTCAGTGCACATGGTGGAAATTGTTCCCAGAGCACTGTCAGCCTCGCAAATGCTGCCCCAATTGCAATTTGTGTTTCCTCATCATAGTCGGGCATGTCAGTGTTCATGTCCATCGCAAACTTGCACATCTGTTCCATTCCATCCTGGTGCCATCCATTACTGCTGGGTTGCCTTCTAGGTTATGCAGGAGGACTCACCAACACCTCATAAAAATGAGTCACCCATGTGCATGTGACATCATCTTTGGTTGACACATCTGGAATCTGCCTCATGTGAGCTCCTAGCATCTTCACATTCGCTGCCCACATTCCTGGGATCATGGCTCTAATGACATTGGGCACAAAGTATGGAACAGACAACATCTTGTTATGGTTCAAGGCAAGATTGGTGAGTGAATCGAGGTATGAGTGAAGGTAGTGGTGGGGGCTAAGGGAAAAAAGACTTGGAAGCAGTGTTCTGTTTGGTACATTTGGCAGTCTTTGTTGACACAGAAGCATTTTGCCACAGCACATGACCAAGAACCCCATGCCCCTTCCATTGATCCATGCACAGCCACACCATGTGTCTGACATCATCCTGTCTCTGCTCCATCTTGCTGTGCTCCTCTGACTGAGGATGGTCAGCATTCAAAGACCCTGGGAGGTGTAGGGAGTCTATACTCCCTAAGGCTGCAAACCAACTATAGCAGCCTTTCTTAGAGTCAACTGTCATTCTCTCATGCACCCTACTATGATCACAACACCACCACTTACTCCAATGTCACACACCAGTTACTATAATGTCACACCCATCACACACCCCTACTCCCACCAGCAAAATTGCTGCTGACTCACCAGCTACCATATTAAGCCCATCTCCTAACACATGTACCTCCTTCCTTCATGTGACCACTAAACACCATGTGTTGGCAACCCTTTCTGACCTGTCACATGTCATCCCAGCCCCTCAGCAGCTATATCCACTCTACAAGCACCAAGGCTGTCACCCACTTAGTAATGCTGCCCACCACATCCCAGACCCATTAATGAAATCACTGCCAGCCACCACTGCACTTCCTTTCAACCCAAGTATGTAGCCATACCCTTTCTTCTTTACTTACCTTTGTTTCCTGGACCTTGTTTGTTTCATCTTCAACAACTTCACTGCAGTGCATGTGACTGTCAAAACATCAGCCTTTATCTTTTCTCTTATTACTTTTGACATACAGTATGACAGATCTGGTTTATTCTGATTTTACCTTAGAAACCACTGTCCTTACACTACAAAAACTCCACTGTACTTAGAAAAATAAGCACCCACCTTTTGGAGTCAACATCTGCATGTCTGAGAGTTTCTAGAGTCCCCAGAGTTGTATCCCAGAGTATTTTCAAGTCTCCAGAGCATCCACAGAGTCCCCAGAGCTAGTCTTATCATCTATTTGCTGTCTTTGAGTCTTCCTCCACCAGAAAATCGCTGCCACTTCATTAAACAGGTCCCTTGCATCTACAAGAATTCTCCTGTTGCCTATAAGAGTCTACAATTGCTGCCCACCAAGACCTGAGTGTCACAAAGCTTCTACTGATCCAAAAAAAATTCCCTGTTGTCTATTCCAAGGCAGACTTCTGAGTTCTTCATTGCCAGCACTCCTCAGTCACCAAGAAAAGTCCTCCTACACCCTTCAGGCCTCCATACCTGTCTCCTTCTGACTCAGCACCCCTTGGGATGAGCCTAGGTTTTACCTACAGCTTTCCCCACTTTCCCCTTGCACTCTCACAAGAAGAGTTGCCTACAGCATAACTTCACACCCTCTCTCAAGCATCTGTGCAAGCAGCAGACCCCAGTTCCACTTGAAGGTAAGGGCCATCCACTGGTACATAATTATTGTAGCATGACATTTGCTTGTAGCCTACTTGATGTTCTGTGTCAATCTTGCTCATGAGTGCAATGCAAGCTGACCAAGAGCAGAATCCAACAGAGAGCTATGAGCACATGTGGAAAATGTAGGATGGGCTTGAGGTATCATTAGCTGCAATTGATGGCTGGTATGTGACCATTTCTTTTTGTTATCTTTTCATAGCTCAGCGAATCATAGCTCTCAATGGATGTCTAGCATTGGCACTTTTTTCCAGGGCCATTGTTATCAACCCTGGGCAGGGTATGGTTGTTCCAAAGCTCTTATCAAGGATCTTGCATGTCACATTGTGCCACTGGCTCATTGCTTCACTGAAGCATGATGTATGCAGTGGTCAAATTCAGTTGATCTGCATGCCTAGTCCTCCACCCACCCCCAGCAGTGGCAAGAAGAGAAAAATTCCTCTCCACCTGGACATAGGTGAAACCCCTTCAAAGAAGACTACAACCATTTGATTGCTTTGCTGCAGGGCTGTATTCAAATGCTTTGTACTTTGACACTTGATCTTTCTTCTGCCCCACAGCTCACCTGTTCAGACACTAGCATTGATTTTATATGGGACACTGACTTACTCATTGTAGGAAATGCTGAATAGAGACTGGGGGGAGAGTGATGATGTCTGAAGGGGAGTCAGGCCAAAGGGACTTCTATAGCCTGGTGAGAGAAGCTGTCTGATAAATGTCTGAGGCTGTCTGAGGCTGTCTAAACCCAGAGAAAGGCCACTCTCAACCTTCTCAAACTCAAACTCAAACTTGAACTCACAACTTGTAACTCATTTGTTTAGAAAAGTAAGTACAGGCTACACTGGAGGCATGATCTAATGTTTGAGCCACAATCATTGAAAAAATATGAAAGAAACAGATACTATGTTTAAGAAGATTGAATGATTTTACCATGTTCTCTTTGTATTTTGAAACATAGTATCTGTTTTTGCAATGTTCTATTTACTAAACATTGGTTTTTGTCCCCAGTGCTAGGTAATAAAAATGCTGACTAAGCAATAAAACCTCGCACTAAAGTAATAAACATATAATAAGTGGAAAAGCAAGTTAGAAATATGAGAAACAAAGAATAAAAATAAAATCTTCTGGTAGGGAAAACCCATTCCCTACATCTCCCCATCACTTAGATACCAACTGTCCCATGTACAACTCTATTTTTGATAGGAGAAAGTGATCCATTAAAAATCAAGGTCCATTTTAACCTGGTGAAAATGCAACATCCATGTCTATTATAGGCTTGAGAAAGTCCACATCAAGGTACACTGAGGTCCATTTCAAGCTGGAGAAAGTGCCACATAGGGTTAAATTTAGTCCACATTAAGGTCTATTTTACTCTGGACAAAACTCCATGGCACCTGCATTGAGGTCCATTTTATCCTGGAGAAAGTCCCATGCTGTCCACATTAAGGTCTATTGTACTCTGGTCAAAGCTCCATACCACCCACACATCAAGGTCCACTTTAAACTGGAGAAAGTGCCACATAGTCCACAATATGGTCTATTTTAGGCTGGAAAAAAAAATCCATATCACTCACACTGAAGTCCATTTCAAGGTGGAGAAAGTGCTAAATAATCCAAAATAAGGTCCACTTTTCACTGGAGAAAGTCCAATGTTATCCAAAATAAGGTGTAATCTGCACTGGAGAAAGTCCCACATTGTCCAGAATAAGGTGTAATCTGCACTGGAGAAAGTCCCACACTGTCCAAAATAAGGTCTAATCTGCACTGGAGAAAGTCCTATATTGTCCATAATCTGGTCTATTTTACACTGGACAATGCTCCATACCACCCACACTGAGGTCCATTCCAAGCTGGAGAAAGTCCTATCTGGACCCCAGCCACTCAGTCACATCACACGATAAACATATTATTAATGGTGAAAAGCACTTTCTCCAGTGCTGTCCATGGTGAATCTCCAGGCATGGTGATTCACCAGCACCAGCCAGGAATTCCCAACCCCAGTAGACCTATTAGGTATATACATCTGTAGAAATATATAGACCTAATAGGTCTCCTTTGGGGGTTGACTGAAGTGCCAGCCTCAAGCTGATCACTAATGTCATAGACACCCTACTCCCCTCCATAGATGCCACCCAGAACCAGGTGGACTCCCTCAGCAAGCAAATATTTGCCCTCCCTCCAGCCCAAGTGGTCACAGCAACAAATGATGCCACTACTGCAGCAACCAGTGCAACCACCCCTACCACCATCACCCTGACCCAAACCTACAGCAAAGCTGTGAAAATGACCCCCCAATCATGCCTAGTGGTAGCTGCTATGGTGAAGGCAGAGACCAGGACCAGACAAGTCTTATTCACCCCCTCCCCAATGCAAACTTTCTACATGAAAGAAACTGACCCTAACTTGATCACCAGAGGTATCATAGTCCAAACCTCAACCCTTCAAGATGAAGTTTTGCTGTACATCAAAGTCAAATCAGCCACATGCCTCAACAATGGGAACCTGCTAATTGAGCTCTCATCACCCAAGGCTGCCAACTGGATCAGGTCTGACCCTGTCAAAAAGGCCCTCTCCAAAAAGCTAGGAATCAACACAATGGTAAAATCATAAACTTTCCCACTAGTCATCCCCTTCTTCCCCACAGTACATGACCTTGCTGACCCCCACTTCCTGAGGGAACTCAAAGCTGAAAACAATATCTGCACCCATGCCCTCCACTCCACATGCTGGGTCAATAGCACCCAGACTGCTGCAGACCAAACCAATGAGTAGCACATGCCCTCCTTTTAGTCAGTGACATCCATGTCACAAACATCCTCATCAAGGACAGAATCTACATTCACAGAACAAAGCTCAACCCCAAAAAGGACAAAAAGGAACTGATATGGTGTGCCAAGTGCCAACACTGGGGCCATATAGCCAGGGAATGCATGTCAGTCCAAGACATCTGCAGCACCTGTGCTGGTCCCCACAAAGCTCAAGCATGCAACCACCCCCCACCACACACTGTGCATCAATTGTGACTCTAATGACCACTCAAGCAGCAGCTGAGAGTGCAAGGAGTTCATCAAGAAATGCAATGCCCTAAATGCAAAGCACCCCAACAACCTCCTCCCTTTCTTCCCAACCAGGGAGAAGTGGACACTCATTCACTCCCCCTGGACTTCGTCCCCACTCCCCCCCACAGCAACCACCCCCCAGCCAACCCTCCAATAGAACCAATACCCCATCAACTGACCCCACATCACCCCCATCCCACCTGCCTGCAACTCATAACCAGATGCAGAGCAGGACTCACCAACTAATATCCCTCAGACCAGGACCCAAATCACATCAAACCACTCTCAACAACTTTGCCAGAAAACCCAAAGCTACTCCAATAGTCAACAACTCAACCACTGCCACCCCCCACATATATTAGACTACTCCCCACCAGTAGACACCTCAGTATTCAGTGACCCCCCTCCAACCCAACATGACTGAACATGCCATGCAACTACACATATGGCAACAAAACCTTAACCGATCTGCCACCAATCAGCACTCCCTCCTCCATGGCACCCACACCAAAGACTGGGACATCTATGCACTGCAAGAACATCACATAAGACCCAACAAAAATACAATATTGACCCCAAAATTCTACACTGTATACCCATCCACCTGATACACCCACCCCAAAAAGCTGCCCAGGGCAATAGTGCTAGTCTCCACCATGATCAACACCAGCTCATGGAAGCAGGTGCTGTTTCCCTCCCCAGATGTAGTGGTAGTCCAGATAGATGGCCCCACAGGCAAACTCACCCTGATCAACATGTACAATGACTGCAAGAAACCAGACATGGAGTCTGAAGTTGTGCAGCCCTTGCCAGGTGACCATGTGATCTGGTTGGGTGACTTCAACCACCACCACCCCCTGTGGGACAACAATGGCAACACACAGTTGTTCACCATGTCAGTGCTTGGGAAGGCTCAACCACTGATAGACCTACTAGAGAAAAACAACATGGTCATGGCTCTCCCAAAAGTGATACTGACCCTTCAGCACCACAACTCAAAGAACTGGACAAGGCCAGACAATGTGTTCTGCACTGAACACACACAGGGTATGTTCACCAAGTGCACTACTGACCCAGCCAACAGAGGCCCCAAGACTGACCACATACCTATCCTGAGTGTACTGGACCTCACAGTGGCCAACACCAACCTCAAGCCATGCCACAACTTCTGAGCAACCAACTGGGAGAAATTCAGAGAGTTGCCACAGCTCCAGCTCCAAGAGGTAGGCCCTCCAGTGATCTTAGTCACTGACAGAGAGTTCCAGGCAGCAACAAGAGCTCTGATGAAAGTGATACAAGAGACCATTGAGAATGAAGCCCCCCTGAGCAAGCCATCCCCACATGCAAAATGTTGGTGGAACCATGACCTCTCCACACTTCAATCTGACCTAGCCAAGCAAAGCCAAAGAGCATACCAGCACTGACTCGATCCAGACCATCCAGTGCATGAGGAACTCAGGTGCAAATGCAACCACTACTCAGAAACCATCAAGAAAACCAAGGCCAAGCACTGGACAGACTGGCTCGAGTCAATCGAAGGTAACATAAATGAGATATGGATGGCTAACAAATACATCTCCTTGGACCCAGGTGATGGGGGATGCACAAAGATCCCAATGCTCAACACCTCAGTGAATGGAGTACCAGCTCAACTCACAACCAACAAGAGCAGAAGCCATGCTCTAGCCACAGTGTGCTTCCCCCAGCCCCCACCCACATCTTCTGTCCCAGAGGGCTATTGCTACCCTGTCCCAATAGACACTCTGGAAGCCATCACAGAGGAGAACATTCTCAGCAACATAGCCCACCTTAGCCTATACAAGGCTCCTGGCCTGGATGGAATCAGCAACAGTGTACTTGTTCAGTGCAAGGATGTCCTGGTGCCATACCTCCTCCCCATCTTCCAGGTGGTGTTTGTCCTTCACACATACTATGACCCATGGAGAGACTTCACCATGGTGGTCCTTAGAAAACCAGGTAAAACTGACTATTCACTGACCAAGTCATACAGACCAATAGCACCCCTCAACATGATAAGCAAGCTACTCACAGCAATAGTCTCAGAACAATTCACCCACACTGCCAAATCCAACAACCTCCTCCCATCCATGCACTTCAGTGGATGTCCCCAGAGGTCCACAACTGACTCCCTACACCTCCTCACAACCATGGTAAAGAATGCATGGAGGTCAAAGCAGGTCATGTCTGCCTTGTTCCTTGACGTCGAGGGGGTGTTCCCCAATGCAGTCACAGACTGCCTGTTGCACAACCTGTGCAAGAGATGGTTCCCAACAATAATGGTATCCTTCATAGAATGACTGTTGAAAAACAGACATACAAAATCAAATTCAATGGCTATGAGTCAGACTGGATTACAATCAACAATGGGATAGGACAAGGGGATCCACTATCCATGTTCCTTTATGTCATTTACAGCACTGACCTCAGTGAGATCCCAGATAGCTCCAACAGGAAGGAAATGGTGCTAGCCTTTGTGGACAACACTGTGCTCATTGCAATTGGTAAAATGTTTGTTAACATGCACAACAGAATCAGGAAAATGATGGAATGATGGAATGGCACATTTGCATGGTTCATAGAACACAACTCCAAGTTTGAGTTATCAAAATTCACCCTAGTCAACTTCCACTACAGTGGCACAGTCGAGAGACCACTGCTCAAGCTTTGCAACACTACAATCACCCCAATGCAGACACACAAATTCCTCAGAGTAGTAGTCGACAAATCACTGAGATGGAATGCACAGGCCACCAGTGCACTGTCCAAGGGAACTGCATATGTCATGCAAATCAAACACATAGCATTGATAAATAAAGATCTTCCAGCCACCTGATAAAATGACTGTACCTAGTGGTAGCAGTCCCAAAAATGCTCTATGCAGTCAACGTGTGGTGTACCCCTCCTTATGCCCCCAACAGCTCCAAGAAAACCAGTGGATCCCTAGGAATCCTCTCCAAGCTAGAATGCATCCAAAGACAAGCTCTGCTAGCCATCACCAGGGCTTGCTGCACCACTGCCATGGACATACTTGAAGTCTGTGCCAATGTCATCCCAATAGAACACTGGGTTCAAAACCTCTGCCACCAAGCTGTGATCTGCCTAGCATCACATCCATGCTCACACCCCATCCATGCCCATGCTTGGAAAGCAGCACATGTATGGTGAAGAGACATAAGTCCCTGCTACATCACCTTATGCATGCCTACAACATAGCTCCTGACCACATTGAGAAGTTAGACCTGTCAGAATGTAACCCTCATGCCACTCTCCCCTACTCCAGAACCATCCCTCAGTCCAAGGATGAAGCAAAGGCAGCCCATGACCATGTCACTGACCTCACAAAAGTGTACTGTGATGGCTCAGCCACAGCAGAAGGAGTAGGAGCAGCAGTGGTGATCTTCAGTAATGGCAGAGCACCCCACATGCTCAGATATCACCTAGGTCCCCCTGACTCCCACACAGTGTACAAAGCCAAAGCTGTTGGCCTCACCCTAGTGGCCCACCTGCTAACCACAGACCCAGACATTTCCCTCCCAGTGACCATTTTTGTTGACAACCAAGCAGTCATCCAATCTAGTGAGAACCCAACTATGAACTCTGGCCATCACATAATCAGAAAATTCCACAGCACAGTTAACAGAATCAAGAACACTGTGCCAGCAACACATTGGAAGCTGACATTACAGTGGATACCAGGCCATGAAAGCATCCCAGGTAATGAAATGGCAGACAAACATGCCAAAATCACCTCGAGTCGCCCTCAGAAAAGCAGTTGTTTGAAATGGCTGCTGGCATTCCTGCAAATGGAGAGGCTACCAGAAAGTATATCAGCAGCAATCCATGTACAATGTGAAACTTCAAGGAAGTGCTGGTTGAAAAACTGGCACAAATCTCCCCAACATGTGCTAGTGACAAAGTTCAAAGCTCATGACCCATCTCACACCAACACCAACCACATCCTGAAAATCCCCAAGCAGCACACCACCACATACATCAGGCTATGAATCAGTCACCTAGGCCTCAACAAGCACTTACACCACATCAGAAAAGCTGACTCCCCCAGGTGTCAATGCAGCACCCCACAAGAAACAGTGATCCACTACCTAACAGTTTGCCCATGCTATAACAGAGCATGTCATATCTTATGAAATGCACTAGGATACAATGCCATGCAAGTATCATATCTGTTGTCAAACAAAGAGGCTAGACCCCATCTCATGCACTTCATTACCACCACAAAGTGCTTCACACCCAGGTAAGACATCAATCAAGCAAAGTACAGATAGTTATGCCAAGCCACAGTTACACACCCTGATTTATGACCTACACTCAGTCACAAATGCTTAATGCCATGAAGGATTCAGCTTACATATTAGCTGTGTAAGAGAAGTGAGAGGAGTTGCCAACTGGAGATGTGAGAGTTCAGGCAGCAGAGACAAAGAAGCAACCACACCAGGCAGTCACCTGCCCCAACCCTCACACCCCCATCCTCCCACTACCTTCCTGTGCAAAGGCTTAGGGCTTAAAGCCATGATACTCCTCAGACATGTCACACCACATACACAAGCATGCAGCAAATGTATACCCACACTCCACACCAGATCCCAGACACCTAAAATGCTGCTGGTGGGAATGGAGCAGACCAAGGCAGGCCAGCCTGGCCTTGAGGCATTTGTAGCAGATGGAGGAAGGAGAGAAGTGGAACCTCTCCAAGGGTTAGGCAGTTAGTCCTACATAGGGTACATACACCCCAACAATGGACTCTAAAAGGAAATAATAATAATAATAATAATAATAAAGTAGTAAATGAACAATTAATCCCATTGTCACACAGAGGGTTGTCATTGTGCTAATCAAGCAGTATCTTTGCAGATTAGTTACAACTGCTCCTTTATTTGTGATCAGACCTGATGATAATAATTAATCCAGATGAACAACTTGGAATTCTTTTCCAGTGTAGTCTGTTTCATTCTTTGTTTTTTTTCTGGGTTTCTACACTGAACATATATGAACACTACAATCCCTGCTATTAATTTTTAGGTCTGCCCATACTAGTTTTCTGTGTGCTGCAATACATAGGTACATTGGGTTGTTGTGTTGACATTGAACTCCAGCTTCTCCCTCCTAGTCCATCAATATTATGGAAAGAACTGAGTGAATTCTCATATGTCTCCATGTTCGCACAATGTCTAATTTCAATCAAATAGCTAGTTTTAATATGTGACATTTTGTGTCCATGGATTTGGTGAAGATAACTACAGTGACTCAAAAAACTGTCCAGATGTTTGCCACTTTTTCAAAGATTGGCCTGTAACTCTGTTCATACTTATCTATAAATGATGAAAAATAGGGGTAGATAGCCATTGGTCAGGTGATCATGGATGCCAAATATGGTTATGATCATGTGACCCAATCTGTTACAATTAAATCCACAATGGCAAGTACTCATCCAGACAGTTTTTTTGCAGGGTATCCAAATGACAATGGGTATAATATATCTAGTACTTTGTGGATCCACCCTTAGCCCTAAGCACTGCTGCAACCCTTCTAGGCATACTGTTGATCAAATTAAGGCACACATCCTGGGAATTTCCTTCCATTCCTGTTCAATCCTCTTCCACAACTCCTCTATGCCCTTGGGGGGTTCTGGGTAGGTTCCCAGCCTTTTCTTCAGGTGATTCCAAAGGTGTTCAATGGGATTGAGATCTGGTGACTGTGCAGGCCAGTCTAGAAGCTCAACACCATGATCACTGAACCATTTTTTGGCCAATTTTGATGTATGCTTGGGATCTCCATCTTATTGAAAGATGAAGTTATTGGAATCCATCCCATGTTGCTCCACAGATTGGAACAGATGGTCCCCCATAATTTTGGTATAGAGTGCTGCATCCATCCTCCCATTAATCCTGCACATTTGACCCACTCCATGCACTGTCATGCAGCCCCAAATCATCAAACTCCCCCCACCAAACTTGACAGTACCTTGAACATGTTGGTTTGTAAGAGGAGCCCCTGGCTTTTTCCACACCCAAAGCCTCCCATCTGACCCTAGACAATTGATTTTGGTCTCATCAGACCAAACAACCCTTGCCCAGTCTTCTTCAGTCCAGTGTTGGTACTTCTGTGCAAATGTATAGCACTGTTGCACATGTCGAGGCTGAAGTTGAGGCTTTTTTGCTTTCACAACAGCCTTCAGGTTCTCCTTCTTGAGGTGATTCCTGATGGTCTGGGTACTGACATCAAGCCCACCAAGTTTCTTGACTTGGGTGGCAGTATCTGCTTGCCCAAGGTGATTAGGCAAGCAAGATGACAACAATCATGGTTGGTAAGTTTAGAGGGATGACCACCAGCATTGATGGGAAGGGGTGAGATGGCCTTAGAATGAAGTTCTGAGACAGTAGAATGACCAATGTGGAGTTTGGTAGCAATTTGATGACAAGATTGGCCATCTTGAAGCATAGACAGCACAGCTAGCTGAGTCTCAGGGGAGATGGGCTTCATGGGGGATAGGGAGCATAATGTCCAGAGGTTGCACCTGATTTATGTATATTCATAACAGAATTATATTAATTTGTTGAAATTCAGCACAGCCACACCTTAATTCAACACAGCCACAGCCATCTCCACACTTCCAACCACCTGCAAAAAAACTGTCCAGATGAGTACTTGCCATTGTGGATTTAATTGTAACAGATTGGGTCACATGATCATAACCATATTTGGCATCCATGATCACCTGACCAATGGCTATCTACCCCTATTTTTCATCATTTATAGATAAGTATGAACAGAGTTACAGGCCAATCTTTGAAAAAGTGGCAAACATCCAGACAGTTTTTTGAGTCACTGTATGGCAAGTTTCAACAGTATTGTTATGTGTCAGTTTTTACTTGCTTCATAAAGAGATGATATTGCTAAATCATCATGGTTGTACTGTCATGAGGAGAATGAATTCTGGTGCAAATATTGCTCCACTTTTGAATGAGAGACCCCAGACACCTAAGGCAATCATGGGATGCTCAAACCATTTCATTTAAATGAAAATTCCAGGGCTGGGAATATGGGAAATCACATCCATCCCATGCCCTAGAATCATGTTTTCCCATGGGGGAGCAGCAGATGTCCCTGGGATGACCTTGCTCTAAGGGGCATTTAGCTTGAATGGTTTGGAGAAACTATTCAGCCTAAATGCCTATGACAAAGGGTTACCTGAAGTGGACAGTCAGTTCACACTTTTTTTTACTCTTTTGGAAGCAAAGGCACAACTTGCTGCAACCCATGCACTCTTTGTCAGCCTTAACACAGGCAGAGCATGCTTTGGGCTTGTCACCTGCCATGCTGCTCCCAGCTGCTACCTGCTGTAGGATGGTCCTAGACTTGTTAGTAAAAGCCTGTGAGGGATCAGATGACCACTCACCAAAGACCCAGCCTCCTGCATTCAATGTGTCTCATTTTTGAGCCTCCAATGCTTGGCCTCTAACTGCCAAATTCTCTTCTGCTCAGCTGCCTTCTTCTCTGCCACTTCCTTTGCTTTCCAGACCCACTTGGCTGTTGCACCCTTAGCCCTATGCTCCTCCTCCTCTGCCCCTAATGCCTTCTTGAGCTCAGCACATTGGCATCATTGGCATTCATCAAACTTGGCCATTTTGACAGCCACACTGTCCCTGGGTTTATCCTCTAGCTGCTCCATGGTCATCATCAACCACACCATGTTGATTGCATTGGTGTTGAAGGTGGTTGCCAATGAGGAGAACATGGTGATTGAGAAAATAAGGGTTGGGGCTTACATGAACTCCATTCAGACTTTGCACTATGAAACTTTTTCAGACTCCAATAATGTGGACTTCAAAAGTCAAACACACACACTTAGACACTCCAATGCCTCAAGGGCTTGGCTCTAACCAGGGGATACTGTCACATCCATGACACATGCATGAGCCCCAGACCAAAGTCTGAGCACTTCTGGCTCTGTCCAGCCTCATAGGAGCCTTCTGTGGAACCCCATTCTGCCTTTGTTTTTAGTTTTGATCTAGTTACTCCATCTCCATTCCATACTTAGAATATGTTTCTCCCACCTCTAAGTGACTTGCCACTGCTGTACTTTCTGACTAACCTTCAGACTTTTGGTTGTCCAGTGATTACTGGCACAGCTTCCTAGTACCTTACCAACATTCTGTACTGCCCTCCACAGTTATGTTTACCCAGACATTGCTTTGGAATGTCCTTTGGCATGTGGTACCTGCAGCACATGGTGGTAGCCTTGACAAAGTACTTCTTCTAATCACTATTTTGACTATAGGGACCTTTTTTTTCTTTGACTATTTTGACTATTTGACTATGGCAGCAACATTTACTTTCACAACTCAATATTTTGACTATAGGGACTTTTTTTTGACTATTTTGACTGTTTGACTATGGTGGCAGTTACTTTTGTGACTTTGATAAATAGTGCAAGAAGTACAAAAAGTGTGAAAAAGCTGTAAGTAGTGCAAAATAGTATAAAAATAGCAGAAATCACTGGGGACAAAAACCAGTGTTTAGTAAGTAAAACATTGAAAAAGCAGATACTATGTTTCAAAATACAAAGAGAACATGGTAAAATCATTCAATATTTTTAAACATAGTATCTGGGCCCTTCATGTTCTTTTGATGTTTGTTGCTCAAACATTATGTAATGCCTCCAGTGAATAGCATTTTTCAGATTTGCTGATGCTTTTGGTTGTCCAGTGATTACTGGCAGAGTTTCCTAGTACCTTACTAACATTCTGTACTGCCCTCCAGAGTTATGTTTACCCAGACACTGCTTTGGAATGTTCTCCATAGTATAAAAGCCCTTGTACATACATTGTAGCACCTCAGTTCAAATATCAAATAAGATACTCTTTGATCTCACTCAGCTCCAGTCTTCTCTGGACAACTCTGACCCTTGGAACTCTGCAAGCCATAGTGTACATATGTAGTTGTATGCTATCCTGGACCCTCCAGACTTTGCTCCTTTCACTATCTATGCCCTCAGACTTCTTGGAGACCATTGAGAACCAGTCTTGACACTGTCATCCCTTTGTTTGCACTGGTGATATCTTATACAATTCATATGAGCCTCCTATCTGCTTGCTGTTCAGACAGTTGAAAGAGGTAAACTAAATTCTCATGGTCAGTACATGGTTTGGACTGAGCATGTTTACAAAAAGATTGGAGTTGGAGGCACTCACCAGGTTTGTGAGGTCTGTATGCATGCCTAATCTGTACCTACATTCATTGGATCTCTGAACATAGCTGTTTGAATGGTGGATTATTTTTTTATACCAATAGCAGGTGCATGTGTACTGTTGTGTGGGATATGGAACTTCCAGTTGGACTGCCATTGCATCTCACCTGTATCCATTGTGGATCATCCTCTTTAAATAGTGCATGTGTTGTTGTCCATTGTACAATCTGTAGATGTGCTAGATACCCTGCAACTAGCCCTAGTGTTTGAGTATGGCATTATTTGGTACAGTGAACATCCATTATATAATCAGGCACCTCAGCTTCACACCAAGATGGAGTTCATTTGTCTAGTACCTCTGCAACCACAATCATAACTCCACAAAACCTAGCCTGCACTTAATTTCATCAAGTCCCTTTCAATACAACTCCTGGCTCCATCAACAATTTCTTTGCTAGAAACATATCAGAATAAGTGTCAAACTTATGAAAAATATATCAACTCACACATGCAATTCTCCACAGTGACTTTGATGACAGCTCCACAGAGCATATCTATATCACCACTCTCAGCATGAAAAACTGCCTGGACAGCTTTGGAAATAGTGTTCTGCATATTGGAGATTTTGTATTCCTTCACAGACAATAACAAAGCCTGCTTCCATACATGTTGCCCATGCTGCATTAAAAAATAAGAATGCTCAGCAACAAGTAAGCATCCTGCAAAGTAAGCAAATCATGTGCAGACAGTTACAAACCCCTACCAATGGCATGTTCAACTACTGATTGAACAGTTGGCAGCTTTCCAAACAAAGTAACATCTTGGGGTAAAGGTGGCATAGGGATGTCAGCATCCACATCAAATTTTGACTAAGCATGTGTAGATATGTCGGCCTTTCAATGGGAAGATAATAATCCAACACCTACAAGCTAAAGAGCAGCATGGTCAACAATGAGTTGATAAACAATCTAGCCAGTGGGGGCATGTGGGGGGATGTCTACCTCCTGTCATAAAACAGGTTACATTGATGACACAATACACAAAGGAAATCAGACAATGCTGCAAAAAGCCATGGACTTACTCACATTCTGATATATGAGGTTTTATGAGGAAGGCCATCAACATCAGCAGGCATCTAGTGCAACAAAGCTTACAACCTAGAAGTAAAATCAAGGGAGGGAGGAAGTGAAGATATCTGCACTCACAGCCTGTCATACCACCAATATCAACAGAGCAATAGAAGACATTTAGGAGAGTTCTGGCTAATCATGCCATCAAATCACTCACTTCCTGTCATCCCACCAACATGAAGAGTGCAAGTGAGGGCATTCAACACACATCCAGCCAATCATGCCCTCAAATCACTCACATACTGTCATCCCACCATGAAGTAAGCCCATCCAGTGGATTCAACAGATCACAAATTGACTCACATCCTGTCAACATATCCAAGTGAATCAACAACCCTCTATAGTAGTAGTAATTGGTCATTCACCTCACAGTTTGGAAACCAGCTCAGCAGATTAGCTTGAAGGTGTTTCACATCCACCTGAAGCCTGTCCTTAAGGCTCAATGTCATGTAGTACCTCAATGTGCTTTCACACTCATCAGTATCTGTTACACCATTCATTTGCTTACTTACCTATTCACAGCATACTTAATGCATATCCCAATACTTGACTGCTGTGTTGATATAAACAGCCTTTGTAAACCTTCCTCATTTAGAACATTTGCTGTGCACTCCATCAAAAGAGTGCAATTTCCATCCACTTGATGCATCTCTGCCAAGCAGGAGTTCTTAGCAGTATTGTCTCCAAGTGAGGAAATACCCACTTTGGAGTGATACATATCCCTTAGGTGGAAACTTGCACATTTCAAGCTCATGCTTTATATGTCCAAGCCACTTGTCCAACAGCTCTCCTTGCTTCTCAGTAGCCTTTGCTTTAGCTTCTGCTATTGTCAAACCCCCATCCAGAAGCTCCCTGATAGCCGTGAGGTACAAGGCATCCACCTTTGTCACCAATACTATCACAGGAACTAAGTGTGGTGCTCAGTTATACACAACGACTGTGTCTGCTCAACATTCACCATGTCCTGTATCACATTCATTGAAGAATTTCTGTTCTGCAGCAGTTACTGTCCTGTGGGAGTCAGTCATGGGGATACAAAACCTAGAGTTATACATATTTCTTTAGTCTGCAGTCACTCATAGTGTAGCTCTTACCAAATAGCATGGATGCGCTTGTTCACTCTTGTTGTCACAGCATGGTCAGCCACGAACTGCTTCATCTGGTCAAATTGTTGTGTGGATCCTGCTTCAAAACCACAAGAATCATGGAATACAAAGCCTGGGTTGCTCTGAAACACAAGCTCATTCTGAATATCATGATAACCACGCTGGAAGTACTCAGTTTCAATATGAGCTTCAGGTGCCATCAACCATGGCAGCTTACTGTCAATGTGCCCTGCACGATGTCACTCTCGATCTGAGAATCAATCAGACAAGTATCACTGACCATATAGGACTATACCTTGTTTCCGTTCCCATCAAAAATCTCTGGCTTATCCGTAGAGTTGCAGACCCTTTGAAGGATGGTGGTTTTACCTGCATTTGCTCTTCCCATGACCAAAATTCGAAAGCGCTTTATCTTCTTCAAGTATTCATTCGCCATCTTAGAATCGAGACGGTAAGCAGGCCCAGAAGACGTAGTTGCTGCAATTCGACATATGGAGACTGTGAGGAATTCACATAATGCAGCAGTACTTACCTTGGCGTGTGGCTTCAATCTGAGCGGGAACTGGACTCGCTGCATCGCCAGCAAGATTGCTAACTATGATATTCCAATATCAAGCGCCTGATTTATCGGGGGCTAGAAATAATCATACCTGCAGCTGTAGTTTCTGTTGCAGCAGGAACTATATCACTTGCACTGCCTTGGTTGGCCCAATGAGAATTGCTGCCGCTCGCTGGCGAGAGCGACTTTAACCACTTTTTGATACGACGACCAGGAGCCATGCAGAGCTAAACAATGATTCTATATCCTTGACAGCGTAGAGCTTAAGGTGAGCGGAGGATCAGTGTGAAACCCCGTGACCGCAGAGACTCACGACGACTTGCAGCTTGATCGATATCAAGATCCCTGTCTCCCCATTTCCCATGCAACAGGGTGGAGTCCTAATGTCGCACGGCCCTTACGTAAGGAGGGCGTCGAGGGCAGATATGGGTGGCAAGTGCTCACATGAATGTAGACAATATCTAATAACACAGTGGCGGTTTCAATGTTTTCACACACTTTAAAGAGTATTCGAAAGCGAAAATGACATATTTTATTATGATTTAAATTACAATGCTCTCACAAGATTATATTCCGAGAAGATTTATAATTTTTATCACCAGTCTATATGGGAAGAAACATTAGATAACTATCCAAAGACAATTGAAAATTATATATTTCATGGACGTCATAAGGTTATTGACAATAATATCTTCCCTATTAAAGGTTGAATAATCTTTAAAGCGTGTGAAAACATTGGAACCGCCACCGTGGGATCTGCATTGCCCTGTCAGCACATGCCACTGAAGATTCCACGGCGGCGGTTTCAATGTTTTCACATGCTCAAAAGACTATTCAACCTTTGATAGGGAAGATATTATTGTCAATAACCTTATGACGTCCATGAAATATATAATTTTCAATTGTCTTTGGATAGTTATCTAATGTTTCTTCCCATATAGACTGGTGATAAAAATTATAAATCTTCTCGGAATATAATCTTGTGAGAGCATTGTAATTTAAATCATAATAAAATATGTCATTTTCGCTTTCGAATACTCTTTAAAGTGTGTGAAAACATTGAAACTGCCACTGTGTAAAGATAAGTTTAAGATTAAGGTTGGGTGGCTTGGACTGAGATCGAAAACCACATGGTTTTTCGTGCGCCCAAAAGGCAATTCTCGTGGCCATACCCGAGTTGCGACGACCCACAAAGGCAAGGGACGGAGTGGAGGCGCGCCTAGGGGGGGTTCTCACGGGCCACGCCCGCTAATATAATAAGACGAGCCCTGATACCAAAGGCATATACAGGCTGATCCGGTACAGCTGAATCATTGATTAGGTCCCCGATGCTCTTTCCACTGCCTACCTTCTTCGTGCGATGGGTGCCTCGAACATTTATTCGGACCGGACGCCTTGGGTGACTCGATAACGCGATTGCCACTGCTCGTGTACGTTCGCATCGAATTAGTGATACTGAATCTTGAGCGAACAATGAAACGGTTGCGAGCGGGATTGGCATCAACCCGGAGCCAGGAATAATATCCGAACGGTAAGAGGAATTCGCAGAGCTACCAGTGGATATACTTGTATGAGTAACGCACTCTACCACTGCATGATCCTGCTCAGTAGTCGTTCGGGTGCGTGGTCAAGGGAAAGCATCATTGACTTGACGTCGTTACGACAAAAACTGGAATAACCAATTTCCGTTTAGTGGGATGCGTGAATGCGATGTAGTAGATGAGACCAAATCATGTGCAGAACGGTTTATCTTCTTGTTGTCTTTCCATGGTGTGATATTCATCACCGCACTCAAGGTAAAGTAGTCCTGTGCCAGGTCATCCCAAAATTGTAGTCGATGTATCTGTCGGGTGATCGTTAACGGACGCCACAACGGCCGAGGAGATGGATAACCTCATAGCCCTCGCCCGAAAGCCGGCCACTAAAGTGCGGCAGACGAATGCATCCCTAGCCGAATCCCAATGGGGCAACACTACTCGTACACCAGGTCTGGACTGCATGACATGTAGTAGACCCCGGAACTGTACTCATAGTTAAGATGGGGGAATTACGGTGGTTGCTGTTGCGATTCACCTGAATCTAATGCGGCAAGGCTCATAAGCGCTGTATTTTCGACGGTCCCTGCAGTGGGTGAGATGGGTGGTTGCAGATTGTCGTTGTTGCAGGGATGGCGCTTGAAGTTGAGTTTGCCGGAGGTAAACCCGCAGCTGAGACAAGTGAAGATGGTATACAGTACGATTGCGAGGTTCGCGGGGTGGGACGGTCCGGCCTGTAATGGTAGCTGTTAGGCGGCCCTTGTGGTTGAGATTGTGGTCACTGTGGTTGTTGCTGTACACGCCCCGTTACAGGGACAGAGGAGTGCTGTGAAGGGGGGGTACATCATCGCACTTCTCTGGCACTGTACGAGGTGAGAACCAAAATCATCGGTTTTCCGCAGTTGCTCTGCAATGTCGATGGGGGTTAGAAGGCTGGACGGGCTTATGGGGGGCTGATAGCATTGGTCAGCCGGTCAGCCGGTCAGCCATCGACCGAGACATTTACATGCCATCATTTTGGGCAGACCGAGGACGAAGAGAAAATGTGATGCGGCTGCTTTCTATTCGAGTTGCGCCAAGGACCATGTTTCCAGGAGACGAAGCATTAGATATGCTGACAAACGTGTTTTCACCGTGACCCGTTGGTCTTCCAGACGGGCCTGTGAGGGGGCGGTCTTGCACAACTATCTGGCCTACGGGAAGTCGGTCTGATGTACCTGGAGACACTGATCAAGGAATAGAATCTAGCAGATGAAACATCAGGAGTTTCTGACCTGGTTGAACTGAGATAATGCTGCGGTAAGCATGTTTGTGAATGCGGTTGTCACCGTGAATGGCTTGCCTGTGAAACGGGAAGCTTTTAACAGTGATCCTTTTTCCTGGGTTGCGGAGTCGAGTGTCCGTCGCTGCCGTCGTTGTGGACTGATCTTGCACCGACATCGTCAACGATGAATGTGAAGCTCGGATACCAAGACGCCGCAGAGCCGTGGAAAATGTCGACAGCACAAGAACAAGCTCAGAACGTCGAGGACAACGATGGGAAGACTCTGGACGTCATTCACTCTCACCGTCAAGTTATGAATTGTTCACGTACTAATGCAGGGATCGACGATTTCACAACACCAACACATGGCAATTACAAGCACGATCTCGAGCGAGCCCACTGGCCGGGATTGATCAGAAATGATAGACGTTATTTACGAACGAGCTTCAATTCTGATTGGAGGCCCACATGTGTATTATGTGATCCACAAGCACATATTGGGCGGGTAGCCAGCCAGCCTGGCCAGCACAAGTCAGTAGCAGACAAGTATGGGAACGGTAATCGATTGGCTGTCAACAGCAACCACGGCCGTCCCTTACTACTCGTGTCATCCCCGAGATTCCCTTCGGGTGGCCCCTTCGAGGACGACGAAGAATTCGAAGAAGACGCCTACGACAACAACAATGCCACTAGTAGTCCTCTGTACGCCCAGTCATCGACCCCAGTGCTTCGCAGCCGTCCGTTTCCCTCCTCGGCGGATCTGACCCGCAGCAGGTCTCAGTCGCTGGCAACGACGACCTGCCCCAATTCACGTCCGTCTCAGTCTGACGACTTCTGCTCTTCTTCCCCATCAGACTCTTCCAGCAACCCGCTCAACATTCCATCCACTCGCTATGCGGACATGAAACCACCAGGCTCTAGCCGGTACGGGTCGCTCGGGACCATTACTTCGACTCGTCGTCCGGTACCGGCAACACCGGCGATGGGCAATGGCTACAAACACAACACTATCGACGCCTCTAACATGAGTCCGTTCGTCAGAGAGGTCGGCCAGATTCTCTTGGACAATGGCTCTGCCCTTCGCGAGCTATGGGCAGGTATGAACCCGCCCAAGGACGAGAACGGCGGTGGTGGAAGTGGGACGACGAGTAGACGTCACAGCGTCAGCGTCGTCCAGCCCCGACGGCCCACGGTCGTTGGCTTCAGCGCTCCGGGCAACGACACCCAGGACGAGTCGACCGCAGCACCACGTTCAAGTGTGCTCCACGCTCCCTCGTTCGGATGTTCTCCGACGATGATCTCGCCGCAGACTTAGGCTCGCTTAGTCTCTCCAAGGACGGGTCTGTGTCATCGTCCTCCGCTCACCCCCCGAGTCAGCCAGCCTCGCTTCCCATTTATGCCACCCTATCGAGAAGTCCTCTGACATCGGACCGCATATCCCCTATCAACACATCAACCTCAATAACCCAACTGGTACCTCGTTTTTATCGCACCAGCGTTTCGGATCTCTGGATTGTCTGCTGGTGTCAGTCCCCCCAGCAGTCAGCTGGAACAGCAGCTGATAGACGCCCAATACCTCGCCGGTGGTAACAACGGCCTTGGCTCTCTGCACCGGCATTAGCAACAACAACCATCCCTTACTGCTCGTTTTATCCCCGGAAAGGGCATTCAATACCTTCCCCAGGGCAACAACGATGCCCCGTCTTATAACCGCTCCACCTCGCAGAGTTCCATGCCATCCCCGCTCTCGCCCACAACGGGTCGTCCGATCCAGCCTCAGCAGGGTCCGTTTTACCCCCAGCAAATGCAACGTCGTACGTCCGACGCACCCGTCCCGAATATCAACGACCTAGGCAAAGGCGTTCCGCTTTCGTCTGTTCCTGCTTCTTGGCCGCTCTACATTGTCGAATTCAAAGCCGACCGCACAGATCTTTTCTATCTGACTGATCTCGGTCTTGACATTCGAGTGGGTGATCTCGTCATCGTGGAAGCCGATCGGGGGAAGGATTTAGGTACTGTTGTCAACGATTCCATCACGCTCAAGGAAGTAGAGGCCTTTGAGCGCGAGCAGAGAGAACGCGTCGCATATGGGGATGGCAGTCCGCTGAGCCCTGGCGGTCAGCAAGGTTCCAAGAAGGAGATAAATCCAAAGATGATCTATGGAAAGGCCCAGCCTCAGGATAGACAGTGCGGTCTCTTTGCCTCTAGTTATTGATCCCAGGTGTCTTACCCTCGGGTTTTGCAGGCAACTCGTTGCAAAGTCGCAAGACGAATTAAAGGCACTGCAACTTTGTCAGACCAAAGTCAGACAAAAGAAGTTACCAATGGAAGTCATAGACGCAGAATATCAGTGGTTCGTTGTACACGAGCTCCGTCGGCGATGTGGCGATGGTGCTGATTGAACAACGCACAGGGATCGGCGAAAATTGACATTCTATTTCATCGCAGAGAAGCGTATCGACTTCCGAGAGCTCGTGCGAGAGTTGTTCAGGTGCGTCACCATCGCATTTGCTATTGTTTTCATAGTGCGCGCTCGCTCACCGTCGCACTTCCAAGGTTATACAAAACGCGTATCTGGATGGCCTCTCTCCAAGGCCCTGGCGGTTACGAACAGTAATAAGGCTAGCCTGTCCCCAAGACCAAAGAAAGAAAAATAGCAACCCTCAAATCAAGATAATATGCCACCATATATCATGACGTCTTCCTTGTCCATTTGATCGTGTCTCAATATACAAGTAGATATGCAATCTCTCCAGTCCGTCTCTGGCTTCCTTCGTTTGTTACATCTAGGTCAACCTAGACGATCTTAGTCGTGAGTGTCCGTGTACCCCCGGCAGTCTTACTATTTATTCTAGCGTTGTTTGTCAAGAGATTCAATGCTTCTAAACGGTCTCCCACTTCATTTACCTGTTCTTTTTCTCTCCTGTTTACGCGTTGTCTGCTTGTCGGCGCCTATACAGTGTACTTTAGAACGTTTTCCAGATTGTTCGATCTTACTACTCTCCTGATGTCTCGCTGGCGCCGAGTAGGTTAGGCCAGGAGCTTCTTGGTTATCTACTCTGTATCACTACTGTACACATATCAGATTAGTCTTAGCATTGTGGATGGTGCAGTGTGATAGAGCTTCCAGGAGGGCATGTAGATTTGAACCAATAAGTAAATCAGAGCTTTAATTATAACATCTGCAAACTTAGAAGTTCAATGGCTATGTGGTCTCTATAGTTCTATGTGGTTTGGGTTGTGCATGTAGCTCCATTACTTGCTTCCCATTTAGAGCTAGTGTAAAAACTGAAAGACTTGCAGAAGTTCAACTTCCTTAGTTCATATGTATATGTTTTGCTAGTACTCTGCAACATGGGCATATGTTGAAAAATGATTCCCTCCTCTATGCCATATGAATTTTGAGTATTTTGGTTGTGATCTGGACCATCTCTGACTTGCATGGGTTCCCATTGCTTCACTGGTAGCCCTTGCATCTCAGTAGCATCAGCAAACCAACCTCCTCCTGGACAGACTTGGACAGTACTGGCCATTACACAGACCTTGACAGTAAGGTACCCAACTGCCTAGAGCTGGACAACTGCCCAATAGCCTGTCCTATGGCTTTTCCAGACTGCACTGGTCTAGAGACAATTGTACCTCTAGGGTTGATTTTTACAATATGACAGCTGGACAGGCCAGGACAGATCTGTCATGTTCAACAAGAGCTCAGTGACATTGGACAGTTGAACTAACTGTGACAAAAAACAAATGCTGGACTGAAGACACTACATCAGGTAAGATCAACATCAAAACCACTCAAAGCTGCACCAGGTTCCTGTTTAGCTATACCATTACTGCACATAATCAGATGAAGCCACAACAAAATTGATTACATGATAGCACATACCTTCCAAGTTGGGCCCATTAGATGTGCAGGGTTCATGTTTTGGCCCAGTGAATGGGGCTGGTGTCACACTTGCTCATTAGCCCAAGGATCTCAACATAGACAGGGGAGTAGATGGTGACCCCAAAGTTGACTTCACCCACACCTGAAGCAATTTCATCAAGCATGACTTTGAGCTGTGAGTTCATCAGCTCTAATGTCATTTAATAGTGTAAGAAAACAAACAGCTGTTGCAGCAATAGCCATGGTGACCCTTGGAACTTCTGGAGAAAAGACTTCTGGGAACAGCTGGTCAAGCAAAGTAGAACTGGTGTAGAAAGAGTCAATGATGAGTCCTGCCAATGCTGGATGAGCAAGATTGTTGGCATGACCCTGGAAGACCAGATTAGTTGATAAGATCATAAATAAGATTTCTTACTTCATCATCAATGCCATCCTTCAGGAACAGGCTGCCATTGCCCAAGAGGCACCTAGCAATCTCAATGTTGTGCTCATGGCAATTTTTGGGATCCCACTGGTAGCATTGAGCAACAAATGTTCAAGCTTTTTTCCTCAGTCCAGAGTGCCAATTCCCAAGGTCCTCCCATAACTAACAGAGTGAGTGACTTCATTATCAATGAGAATCAAGGATCCTTACTAGCCTGGTGATTCCCATTGCATGATATTGCCACCAACCTGTATGGCCACAGATTCATTGAAATTAAACAACTATCATGAATTACTTTACTTACCCTCTGAAATGTGGAGGTGTCATGTTTGATGCCCAGCAATTGCTTCCTCAATGTAGTTGATGGCTTTAGCATTGAAAGTGGAATGCACAGGAAATGCATTAATGGATGCAACATCACAGTGGGAAAATTGTTTTGCATGATCTATGATATTGTGAGTGGATGGGTCATAGTATTGAAGTTGCCATGGCTCTGTGCCTTCCATTGCAGGACCAGCTGGTTTGGTTGCATCTGTGTCACCATGGCCACAATCTGCTGTCTTGGTGGCCAACAAAACTTCTTGTGGCTTGGCTGCAACCTGGATGGTTGGTGGAGTCTCCTGATCATCAAATCTGATTTGGGTAGTTGATGAACTCTGTCACTGCTTAGCTGCCAACAGCTGCATGCTGCTAGGGCAGACCAATGTATTTTCCATGCACATGAAGCTCTCACTCACCATATTGTCCGCCACAACACCCTTGTCTTACAATATAATTGCATGGCATTGGAGAGGGCACAAAAGGATCTATGCACTGCAGACCAGTTCATTGGGCATGTCTGACTCATGATTCAGAGAAGTGGACATACTCCCATGTTTGAGTACACCATGCAAGAGGACCATTTGCATTTGGCAGGTACATCCAACAAGTCACTCTGTCAGTGATTTTTCATAACATGGCAACATGGTTAACCCTCAATTCTGTTCAGAGGACTCATCATTCAGACCATCATTTGATGTTGATCTCACATAGTCTGTGACATTTATATGGTCATTGTCTGTTTGTGTACCACCTCTAAGTACCATGCTATTTAATTGAACACAGTGTATGAATTCTTGATGGTCTAGGACAGTCAGATCCAGCATGCCAAGCTTTTAAAATATTTACTTTGGCTTTGATTGATTAGCTCATCAAATTATCTGAGTCCAGCTAGACCCATGCAGTCTATCCTAGAATGGGACAGACTGTGTCTTGGCTAAATTGCTGGAGTCTTGGCTAAATGTGAGGGTTGTTTTGCTGATGTACATCCTCAATTCCATTTCCACCTTGATACTTTCCAAGGCTTGCATTCCCAAAGCTTCTTGGAATGATCAGGAAGTCAGTTCCCTCATCTGTTACCTTCATGAACATTGAGCAGAGGTGGGGGACAATGGCAACTTCAAGTCATCTACTTACATATAATTCTGCTGCTCAACATATTTCCCAACACCTCACAAGTGGGCTGGCAAAAACTACAGCCATGGTGAGAAATAAATGGGACTCCCATGTAAGTTGCATGTCATCATCATCCTAGTGAGCTGATCTTGCTGATCCCTAGATTCAAAAGATCTATCAAGATATCAAAGGATTTCAAGGCAAGTCTGGGTGTCATTGGGACAATGTAAATGGAGCTGGAGTACAGGGCAAGTTTGATGAGGTGATATTCAAGGATTGTGCCAAGGTATGTCACCTCACAGCATAATATCAGTTGGTGAACAAACAACTATGCTTGTTATTCTAGACTCATCCATCCAACTATCCCTTAAATTATTCTGGGTGGGACTACTATGAACTGATGCTCAATATAATGCCCAAGGGCACAGCCCATGGCACCAATGCATTTTCTCCAAGTGCCTCCTGTGCCACTCCTGGTACTGTAGAACATATTGCTGAGAATTTGTCTGTACTTGATGCAGCCAAGCAGGCTGGGCCTATCACTTTTGTGCCCAGTGCCTCTGGTGGATCCATGTACCCTGTCATGATCATGCAACTCCTGGCTATCACACCTTACTAATTGGTGCTACTTCCAGTAGATGACTCTTCTGTGGAGTTTGTGTAACAGATCTCCAGCCTCTGGAGTTCAGACTCTGGCCCACTGTCTTTGCCTTGTTCTGTATATAGGTTTGTAAGAGTTACTTTATTCCAAGTAGTAGATGTGTCAGCCACCAGTGGATCCAGCCTTTGGCCTCCTGGATGGCTGATTAATCATTCAGCACATAGCTTTAGCACTAGGGATTTCCAAGACTACTGGTACACTGGTATTGGTACTTCTGGCACTTAGGTATATAACCTGTGTACTCACTTCCATATGTACTTAGCAATAATATTGAACTGAAATCCAAGCACCCAGTATCTGCTGTCTATCTCTTGTTTAGTCACTTGGCATACCTGGAACCTATCCAAGGGCCCAGTTCACAAGCTGAGGGCATAATGGGTGTTGTGCCAACTCCATAGGTCCTGGAACTCATGTTACTCTTACTGGAACTATGCTGGTACTTGATTTTCTGGTCCAGACCTAGACCTTGGAACATGGTTCTAACATACCCCCTCAGAATCTCTCAGTGCATCAGGAAAAACCAACAGTGCCATTTTTTTGCTCTTTACCACTATATATTGCTATATTCCACTTTTCATTACTATACATGCCATAGAGACAGCTATAGGAGTTATGGCACCTCAACCATCTCCCCTTGAATATAGCAACATATAGACACATATAGCTAAAAAGGGCATAAATAGTGAAATAGAGCCACAATGTTGTTATCCCAAGCCTTGCCTACTTTGCCCTTTTTGCATTTTTTTGCATCTTTTAGTTCACACTTTTTATGAAGGAAGCAACAAATTTATTTGGCACAATGTCTACAATCCATACACATGATTCTACTTGGTAATAAATCAATGTCTGAGATGGATGATAAGAGGGGGAGATGGATCAGGGAGGGGAAATGGGCTTCAGCATCTGGACTAGAGAAGGGAAGGGGGGAATTACATACCTTGAAGGATGGTTGAGGTGGTGGTTGTTGATGCTAGAGGGGCTAGATGTGAGAAGGGGTGAGAGAGGGAGGGCCAGGGAGGGGGGCTTACCCAGCAGTCATTGGAGATGTTGTTGTTCTGGGTGGGTTGTTGCTGGCTTTAGGGGAGTGTCAGTAGGCAAGATCATAGGTATGGATTACCCACCAGGGTCATGGGTATGGGTACTACTTGGGTATGGGTATGGGTAGCCTTTACATGACTCAGTACCCTTACCCACACCCACCACTGGGGTCTGCTCAAAAATCTGACTAGCTATCTATGTACACTAGCTGTGTGAATGGACTGCATAGCAGTTAGTGTTGTGCTGGGCCTGGCCTCAAGCCCTGAGCCAAGCTGAGCCAAGCCATTGGGATGGCCTGTGGGGCTCACAACCTGGCCTGACTTTGGATGTGTGGAGTTACCTGATTTAGAAATATGCTTTTGGAGTCATTGTCTAAGGGTGATGCATTGGGTAGATATGTGATTTTTGCTACTACTATCTGTTGTCTGCTGCTGAGCAGGCTGGGCTGAGCCATCTATAGGGCCTGGCCCAGCTCATGGCATGGCCTGGGATTCCTTGGGCCATAATCCCTCAAAAGCCAAGCCAGGCCTGGTTACACTAATACCAGCTCAACCTCATCAAGAACAAGGACATCAGTGCCATGAGCAAGCTGCCAGATATTGGAGATGATGTGGAGACTGAACTTGAAGATGGGTGGGATCAAATTATCATTAGTTAGTTGTGTTGTACATTACTTGCTTGTTGTCAATAGAATATCTTCACATCCCAGGGTATACCCAAGTATGGGTATACCCTAGGGTGCTTTTTTTCCTGACTGACTTGATGACCCAGACCCAATGTCTGGGTCTGGGTATGTTCCATGATAACCAGGGTTTTACCCCTGCTACTGCCTAAGTGTCAGTGGTAGGAGGATGACCTGCCAGGGATCTTACCTTGCTGTTGGAACAGAGGTTCATCTGGTGGAGGGAGAGCCTTGGGGAGAGGTGGGAAGCAAGATGAAGGAGATGCAGTTGAGACAGTGTGTGTATGCATGAAAACATCCCATGGTCATGTGACCAGTGGTCACTTGCAGGACTCCAAGTCTCAGTGTGAATCTTACCTTATTAATCATTTCCCATACATTTCTTAGTCACCATATACTAACCTACACAACACTACACTTTTGGTAATAAAAAGTGTAGACTATACCACACTACCTTTGTTGGTAGTCAAAAAAAGCAAACATTACACCATACTTTTGGTGATAAAAATGTACACTACAATGAAATCAAAGAAATCTTATGAGCTGTAACTATTTATTGCATATGGGAAAACATTTTGAGCCACTGGTGATATATAGTTATAATGTTGTTATAGTTCAATATATATTGAATAGTTGCACACTATTTCAGTATATGACAAATATTGCACTTGCAGGACACTACACTACACTTCCTAATCAAACACAACCAAACAAATCAAAAAAGTGCACACTACACTTTTGGTAATAAAAATGGAGACCACACAATACTAATTGTATTTTATCAACATCTCTACCATTTTTGCACAGATAGATGAAGTAAGTATATCTCCATGGACCTCTTGTCAGGTACTACAACTTTCACTATGACATCTTTGAAATTTATGTTTTGAGACATCAATTTTTTTGTATTTTGCATTTTTCTCATCCATTTTGGGGCATATCAATGACATAAGCATATTCCCATGATCCTGTGACCCAGCCCTATAACTTTCATTATGACATCATGATTTATAGTTATAATAGTGCTATAGTTCACTATATATTCAATATTCATGCACTATTTTAGTCTAATAAATATTGCATTGTCAGGTTTTTCCAATGTGGCATGTGACACTACCCAGAAACAACTTCCCTAGCCCTCACTTGCATCCAGTGTTGGGACATCTGGTGTGCAGACTGATGCATGCCTCCCATCCAGCACTGGGATGTCTGATGTGCAGTCAAGTGAAGTTCTTGCTGCCCTCCCAGCATTGTACTATCCACTGGGAAGCAACCACATGTGGAGGTGGTGGATGACAATGATAACTGGTCCACTTTCCCATTTGCAGATATGTCTGATATCTCCACTCCCTTCAACAAATGCATGCAGCTCTTCACAGCCATCAAGACTGCTAGGAGTTCCTGTCCCCACTGTTCATGCAAAGCTGTATCAGACTCCACAGCAGCAAATCTTCAAGGCTCAATCAACAATCTGACATCCTCAAGCAACACATCATTTATGTCAGTTCAAGCAAGCATCAATGGTGAGGGTGAATGTGATCCATCTACTTGATGGGGAAGATTGTGATTTCCCCAGAAAGAAGGAGTTTGTGGAACTTGAGTATGAGGTCAAGGATACTCTGGACTTAAGAGGAGGATACAAAAATGGCAATTGAGCACACCAAAAATGCACTTGATCATGTTGCATGCAGATGAGTGATGGAGGTTAAACAATTCTTTATTCATGGGGATATCCAGTTCAGCATGACAATTTTAAAAGTTGATTTGTCAGAATGTACCTCAGATGTGCACAGTGCCACTCAGTGAGGTGGTAGCAGATACCCCAGTGTCTAGTGTTGTCCAGGCCTGGCTTGGCTCAAAAGCCACAGCTTGGGCTCAGCTTTTGAGGGCTCATGGCCCAAGAAATCCCAGGCCAAGCCATGAGCCAGACCAGGCCCTATAGATGGCTTGGCCTGGCCTGAAGCTGTGGCCTCAGCAGCAGACAACAGATAGTAGTAACAAAAATCATGTATCTACCCAATGCATCAACCTTAGACAATGGATCCAAAATGAGTTGCTACCACCATGCAAAAAACTGAAAGGCCTGGCATGAAAATGGGCAAGATCCACCATCCTGACTGCCCAACCCTGTTCAAACACAAAAACTCAAATAACTTTGGAACTGTGAATGTGCATGCAATGTCTCATATATCATCTGGTAGATTTTGTTTAGTAGAGTCATGTCTAAAAAAAGCAAGTGATTCAGACCAGAATTGCCTGAGTTACACCCTAAACAGGGTAGGGGGTAGGAGGAAGGGTATGCACCAACAAATAACAGTTCAGCATGGTGGCACAAAGTGCAGGGGAACACTCAAGGGTAGTGGGAAGAGCCTGGAGAACAAGGAATTGAGGGAATATGTGCACTGAATCCTGAGATATTTGCAAATTAGTGCAACAGCTCCTGCATCCATAAAAATACCTATATCTCTGGAATGGCAGCAGTGACAGTGATGTGAAAGGCACCATTTGAAAGGTCTTGGTGAGGAGAGTCAGGATCCCAATTTGTGAGAGGGTAGATGCATCAGGGGATGAGATATCATGTGTTCAGTGTCAAGGGGGAGGGGGGAAAGTGGATCCAAGGCTCCAAGCACAAAAACATCCATTAGAAAAACACAAACAGAATGAAAAGGACTTCAATGTATTATAACACTTGCATATTGGCCTAGTATGCCCTATGAGAGTGCTGCCAAGGTGTTTGACTGTGCCTGTGACTGTGTGACCTTCTTGTGTATGTTGTGCTTGGATTGAGCAGCAGCCAGTAGACCTGGACACAGAAAAGTGGATATCTCAAGAACAACTGAGCATGTCACCATAAACAAGTAGTGACACCATGCAAAAAATGAAGAGGCCCAGCACAGAAATGAGCAAGATATGCCAGCCTGACCTTCCCACCTTGCTCAGAAACAAAAACTCAAATAACTCTGGAATGGTGAAAGTGTGCACAACATCTCATATATTGTCCAGTAGGTTTCATCTAGTAGATTCACATCTGAAAAAAGCAAATGATTTGGTCCAGAATTGCTTGAGTTACACCCCAAACATGGTAGAGGGTAGGAGGAAGGGCATGTACTGACAAACAACAGTGCTTGGCAACACAGCCACAAAGCTGCAGCCTGAGCTCATGGCTCATGGCTTTTGAAAAGTCAGGCCAGACCCTGAGCCCCCACAGGCTGTCCCCATGGCTGGGCTCAGGGCTTGAGGCCAGGCCCAGCACAACACTACCAGTGTCACTTACCAAAGGTGTTTGGTAATGTGAGCATAGTCCTAGAAGATGAAATGGTTAGTGAAGAGTGCTGCAGGAGTACCACCCTAATGCAACAGAAGACTATTGGCACCAGCAGTCATCCCTCACATGAGAAGAGATACTCTGGGATGAAGATGACAATAATTGCAGGAAAACTGCAGTAGGATTGAGTTAAGAAGAGCATCTGCTTACCATAGAAGCAAAGGATGTTTAAGTGTCAGTTGAAATTTTAAGTGCACATTTATGGCATTCCAGTTTTTGGAATATTTCCACTGTTTCACACAATATTGATGCTGTTCACTGCAAGCATTTCACAATTTTTCTTCAGAAAACATGTTAAAAAAATTGAAGAAAGTGATACTCTTTTTTGACAGGTGTTTTCAAAGAGAAAAGGCAAAAATAATATTTTCTTTTCTTTGCATGACTTGCCACAAAACATTGATTGAGGGTAATACCCATTAGTGCAGAAGCTAATCAGCACTACCATTGATTCATGTCTGTCCACAAAAAAGACAAAGAAAAAAAAAATATTATATTTGCATTTTTTCTGTGAACACAGCCCAAATAAAAGAGTATCTCTTTTTTCAATTTTTTCAAGATATTCTGGCATGAAAAATTGTGAAATGCTTGCAGTGGTTCCCATGCTCAGATATACAGTGACTTGAAAAACTGTCTGAAAGTTTGCCACTTTTTCAAAGAATGGCATGTAACTTTGTCCATACTTATCTACAAATCATGAAAAAATAGGGGTAGATAGCCATTGGTCAGCTGATCATTGGTGCCAAATATGGTTATGATCATGTGACCCAATCTGTTACAATTAAATCTACATTGACAGGTACTCATCTGGACAGTTTTTTTGCAGGTGGTTGGAATGTGGAGATGACTGTGGCTGTGTTGAATTATGGTGTGGCTGTGCTGAATTTCAACAAATTAATATAACTCTGTTATGAATATACATAAATCAGCTCCAACCTCTGGACATTATGCTTGCTATCCCCCATGAAGCCCATCTCCCCTGAGACTCAGCTAGCTGTGCTGTCTATGCTTCAGGATGGCCAATCTTGTCATCAAATTACTACCAAACTTGACATTGGTTGTTCTACTGTCTCAGAACTTCATTCTAAGGGCCTCTCACTCCTTGCCATCAATGCTGGTGGTTGTCCTTCTAGACTTACAGGCCATGATCATCATCATCCTGCTCACTTAATTACCTCTGGGCAAGCAGATATTGCCACCCAAGTCAAGAAACTTGGTTGGCTTGATATCAGTACCAAGACCATCAGGAATCACCTCAAGGAGAACCTGAAGGCTGTTGTAAAAGCCAAAAAGCCTCAACTTCAGCCTTGGCACATGTGACAGTGCTATGCAGTTGCACAGAAGTACCAACATTTGACTGAAGAAGACTGGGCAAGGGTTGTTTGGTCTGATGAGACCAAAATCAATCATCTTGGGTCAGATGGGAGGTTTTGGGTGTGGAAAAAGCCAGGGGCTCCTCTTACAAACCAACATGTTCAAGGTGCTGTCAAATGATTTGGGGCTGTAAGACAGTGCATGGAGTGGGCCAAATGTGCAGGATTAATGGGAGGATGGATGCAGCACTCTATACCAAAATCATGGGGGACCATCTGTTCCAATCTGTGGAGCAATGTGGGGTGGATTCCAATAACTTCATCTTTCAACAAGATAAAGATCCCAAGCATACATCCAAATTAGAGCTAATCCAATTGAACACCTTTGGAACCACCTGAAGAAAAGGCTGGGAACCTACCCAGAACCCCCCAAGGGCATAGAGGAGCTGTGGAAGAGGATTGAACAGGAATGGAAACAAATTCCCAGGGAGGTGTGCCTTAATTTGATCAATAGTATGCCTAGAAGGGTTGCAGCAGTGCTTAGGGCCAAGGGTGGATACACAAAGTACTAGATATATTATACCCATTGTCATTCCAGACAAGTTCCTCCCATTGTTGATTTAATTGTAAAAGATCAGGTTGCATGATTGTAACCATATTTGGCATCCATGATTTATAGATAAGTATGGACAAAGTTACAGGCCATTCTTTGAAAAAGTGACAAACATCCAGACAGTTTTTTGAGTTACTGTACCTCATTCCCATGCCATCCTACCTGCCAAACAAGTGATCCTCACACTCCATGATTTTCCACAGCATTTCTGCCAACAGACACCCAACTTACCTATCACATCAAAAATGGCTGCCTCAATGATGATCTCATCACTCAGATCTTTTGCCACAGAGAATGGCTATGTGTATCCCACAGGAATTCCTACTAGCTTCTGTTCAGAAGCTTCATGGCATGTCCATTCTCATCTGCCCCCTCCCAGCCAGTCCATCTAGGACAGCAAGTTCTTGTCAGCATGACATCTAGGAGGACATTCCTTGGTTGTCTCAAGTCTGTGATCAGGCTTAAAAGGTTCCATGTGGTTGTCTCTGTCATCCCAGTTGAAGAAGCCTATGGATTCTTCCTCCCCTCCTCCTGTACCAGCTTCCTGCCAATCTCATCTCTTGTTCTTTCTGAAGTTGTGACAGCTACAGTACTCCCTACTGTATTCTACACTCCCAGGTCACATACAGGACAGGATTGCAGCAACTGTCCCTTCCCTAATAGGAGAAGATATCCCTCTGTCCTCCCCACCTCCTTTGGAAGCCTAGCTAATGGGAGGGAAACACTTGGTTGAGGAGAAAAAAAGGGGGGAGTGTGAAATTCTATGGCCCTGACACCCAACAGATCCCCAACAGTTGGTGGCAGTGTCAGAGATGGTAATTAATCTTTATTCAGATGTGCAGAGCCTCCATCACTTCTAGATCATCACAGCCTCCTTCCATTCTTTGCATCAAACAGTGACTCCCCTTGACATGCAGTGCAATCCCTGGCATGTGACAGCTGCTTCTTTTAGCTTCTTACTCACCATGACTCATTCTTTGACTCATACTGTATCACTATGACCACTTTCAGTTCTCTGCTTACTGATTCCTTTTATCATGCTTACAAAGGACATTAGCAATTACTTACAGTCATCATCAAGCACTTACCAATCCCTTACCAATAGCTTACAGAGTGTTGTCCCTCATTTACCACTAGCTGTGCTGATAGCTAGTATAAAGGTTCCCCTGTACCTAGACACAAAAACAGAGACCCAGACACCCTTAACTTGAGATTATCTTTGTCTCTCACCATCATCTGAAGCCTTCCTATCCATCCTATTTAGTTTCTGAAGCTTTCCAGTGGTTGAGGTTTACCTGAAGAGTCTATCCACTGTGTCATTCATCATTGTCTGTATCAGTTCTTCTTCATCATTGCATCTACACCCTCTGTAGGCTCACTGGAGCCCATCCTCTTCATCTCCCATTGCTTCCCTGGTCCTGGTCCTGGTATCTCTACAGGCCTACCCCAAAACCCCTCCCTGCACTTACCTTCTGAGAGCAGAACTCCCCTTGCTTGACCTCCTTTGATCTAGATTATGCAGAGGCAAACCACCACTCTTTCTGTTGTCATTGTGTTGGATTTTCAGCTGGTTCTGCCATGGATCCACACATTGACTCATAGCACCATGCAGGGAAGTGTTTGAATCTTTTGTTATGCCCAGCAAACCAGAAAGCCTAAGATAGGCAAAGGGGAGTATATCAAAACCAAAAATTGTGCTAAATGGGGGAATATGAAACAATGACCTCCACTGAGACTGGACAGCAGCAGCAGGGCAGCTTGAGAAAGACAGAGAGGTGGGGGTGCCAACAGAAGGTGACAGGGTGGAGGGCCTCTGCTGCATGCTGCCTCCTGTTTACCCTCTGGACTGCTCTGCTCCACTATGATGTCACCCTGATGTCATAGCTGTGTCATACCCTGAACCCTGCCTTGTGGGTTCCTCAGGTTGTCCTCACTTTAGCCTCATGTACTCTAGTATATACATATGGTAGCTCTCAATGACCCAGCTAGCTCTCAAGCTAGTCCATTTGGGTATTGATGCCTAAAGTCCCCTGCCTCTAATCTCATCTCTTCCCTCTGGTTCTGTACTGGAAATATTTGTGAATGACAGTGGGATAGCAGGAGATGAGTTGCAGGAGCTACTGGGAAGGTTGCATGTCCTCCTAGTAAGGTGTCAAGAACAAGCCATATCACTTTCACCACAAAAAATGCAGCTCTTCATGTTGGAGGTAGTGTTTGGGGGTGCAAGAGTTGGGTGAGAAGGAACCAAACCAGATGTGGCAAAGTGGGAGGCAGGGGCTACATGGCCAATACCAACATCACTACTAGAGCTGATGAGGTTTCTGGGCTAACAGGGTACTTCTGGTTGCTCATCATGGATTGCACATGGATGGTGGCACCACTGATGGACCTGCAATGGAGTCTGGACCTCCCCATCAGGAAAACTCCCCCCTTGTGTACAGATCTGCACAGATCTGTACAGGCCTCTACAGACCTGTGCAGAGGTGTACAGAACAGTATATCTTCAAGCCAGTACAGCTAGTTATGTTGAAATTCACACCACTTAATAGTTATTATGTTCAGGTGGATCAATTTTAGTCTATGATAACTCATGTAGGCACTAGGTAACTACTATGCCCTAGACCCTAGTGGCATTAGGACTATTACACCCATACCAGTAGTAAAGATAAAAGGTGGTAGGGGGGAGAAGGGACCCAGAGCTAAGCTGTAACTCAAGAGGTAATGGGAGGGGGATGAGTGAGAGACAAATGAGAGAAGAAGAAACAAGAGATGAAGGGTTAATATATGGCTGCTGACTGTACATTTCTCAAAGTGCATGGAACTGCAAAAACAACCATAGATGGCCTAAAGGTGGTAGTGCACATATTTAGAGCCCCAGAGACATTCAGACAGATAGCAGTTCTCACTTCAAGAATGGAGAAGTGAGAGTGTGGTGTGAAGCACATGGAACAGTACAACACATGGTACCAGCATATGCACCATGGATAAATGGGCTGATGGAGAATGCAACTAGAGCAAGCCACTATGGAAGCTATGGATGTTGTGCAGCCCAGAGGATGGTGAAGGCAGGGACAAGGTTGACAATATGACCATGGCTTGGCCAGACTATTTCAATGATGTGGTCAGGCAGATGAATGAATGCATCATACCAGCCTTCCAACTCTTGCCAAAGGAGCTATTATTAGGATTGGTGGTCAACACAGCCAGAACACCAGTTGAGGAGGCAACAGTGGAACCAGGCCTGAAGGAGGTGGACTTACAGCTAGCATACATGGAGCAACAGTGGCTTGATGGGGCAGCTCAGGCTATGTTGCATGCAGTGAACAGGAAAGCAACATTTGATAAACAACTGCCATGCTCTGCTACAGGTGAGGTAGTATTCAAGGAGGGCCAACTTGTGCAGGTACATGGTGCTACTCAGGAGATGACAGTTGCCAGCACAAGAAAGTTACTACCAAGATGGTCAGCACCAAGCTGGGTTATATTGGTACATGTGAGAAGACTGAGGTTGTTTGTTGCATGGGACAGAACAGTGCCAGCAGAGATGCAGCAGGCAGTAGATGGTGAAGGATGCAAAGACAAGAACAGGCACAGTCATTGGCAAATGGAATCAGGCAACATTTCTCAGTCTGGTGAGTCCAACATCCATCTTCTGTGGCAGCACAGTAAGTTGGTCATTGAAGAAACAAACCCCTGTGGCACTTTCAAGCACTGAAGCTGAGTACATGGCCATCCACAAAGGAGGCTATTTTGATCTGTACCTTGCTTGGAGAAATAGATCCTGTCTCACAAATTAACTACTTCTCTTCATGTGGATGACCAATCTGTGATTTCTCTCGCAAGTAATGCTATGTTTCATGATCATACAAAACATATTTCCACTCACCATCACTTCATTCAAGAGAAGATTGAATCAGGAGATGTCTCTGTGATGCACTTGCCTAGAAATGAGCAAGTGGCAGATGTTCTGACCAAAGGACTTTGCAGAAGAGAGAAGCATACTTGTGTCTCTAAGGGTATGGGCATTATTATAAGTTGAGATATTCACTGTTGAGTGGATGTCTTGTGACATGGTCTGCCTGTCCCCCCTTTGTTTGCACTGGTGACATCCTTTATAATTCATATGAACCTCCTATCTGCTTGCTCTGACAGTTGAAAAAGAAGTAAACTAAATTCTTATGGTCAGCATATGGTTTGGACTGAGCATGTTTACAAAAAGATTGTTGTTGGATGGTGGATTATTGTTTATACCAATGATAGGTGCATGTGTACTGCTGTGTGGGATATAGAACTTCCAGCTAGACTGCCATTGCATCTCACCTGCATCCTTTATGGATCATCCTCTTTAAATAGTGCTTGTGTTGGGGTCCATTGTACCATCCATTGTGGGACACTACCTCTGGAGAAGAGTGTACAGGAAAAATAAAGAAGGCTGAAGGAATGAATTCCTAGGTCCATCCCAAGAGGTGCTGAGTGAGGAAAGGGATATGTGACAAGTGAAAGTGATTTGGTGAAGGGGGAAATCCTGTGGGGATAGGTTTCTAGTGCTAGAATGAAATGGTGACTTGTAGACAATGGGGCTCAGAACATGATTTTACTGTGTTGGTGCAAGCAGGAAAACATGATAGTGATGCTGGAACACAGAGGGAAACTCAAAAGACTCTTCACAGGGGACTCTTAGATGCCTCAAACACACAGAAAATGACTCTAAAAGGTGGATATTTTTTTTTGATGCTCAGCCAGAATATTTATGGTGTACAGGAAGTGACTACAGGTATGGAAAATTTTTAGAAAGAGTGACAAATGGAAAAAAAATGACACCTGTCAAATGTACAGTATGTACAGCCCTGCATGTGTAAGTAAGTAGGGACCATGTAGCCAAAAGACAGAAAGGAAGAGAAGAAAAGTCATAGTGGCACCACACCCAGCAAACTGGAGTACACAAACAATGGAAACCCCACTCAAGCATTCAACCTAGGACCCCAGAGGGGGGTGGATCATGGAAGGGGCAGCAGCAGTGGCTGTGCAGTGGCTACAGTGGCAGTGACATGATGGGTGATGGGCACTCAGAACCTGTATGGGGTTGGAGCATATCATACTGTGCTTGGCTGAACTGGACCAAGGCCTAGACCCCTGGCCCAAGTCTGTATGATCAGCTTCAGAACTTTGGGGAGAAGATGGTGAGGCAATCAGGGAGTGGGCATGATGTGGAGCAGGTGATGGAATTCTCATACGGGATTCTTTGAACATGAGGATGGGCATGAAGGCACAAGGCAAGACCAGAGAAACTCCTAGCTTGAGCAGGAAGAACAGCTGTGAGTAGAGATGTCATGTGTGGAATGTTACTTGTACACTCAGAGAATTCCTATTCTCTACACTGTAAATGTGCTGCATACCCTGCAACTAGCCATAATGTTGGAGTATGACATTATTTGGTACAGTGAGCATCCATTACATAATCAAGCACCTCAGCTTTGCACTAACAAAGATGGAATTTATTTGTGTAGTACCTCTGCAACCACAATGGTAACTCTCCACAAAACCTAGCCTGTACTTAATTTAATCAAGTCCCTTTCTTTACAACTCCTGGCTCCATCAACAATTTCTTTGCTGAAAACATCTTAGAATAAGTGTCAAACTCTGAAAGATATCAACTTACACATGGAATTCTCCACAATGACTTTGATAAAAGCTCCACAGAGCCTATCTATATCACCACTCTCAGCATGAAAAATTGCCTGGACAGCTTTGGAAATAGTGGTCTGCATATTGGAGAGTTTATATTGCTTCACAGACAATGACAAAAGCTGCTTCCACACATGTTGCCCATTCTGCATTAAAAAATAAGAATGTTCAGCAACAAGTAAGCATCCTGCAAAGTAAGCAAATCATGTGCAGAGAGTAACAAACCCCTACCAATGGCATGTTCAACTACTGATTGAACAGTTGGCAACTTTCCAAACAAAGTGACATCTTGGGGTAAAGGTGGCATAGGGATGTCAGCATCCACATCAAATTCTGACTATGTATGTTTAAATATGTTGGCCTTTCAATTGGAAGATAGCAATCCAACACCTACAAGCTAAAGAACAGTATGGTCAAAAATGAGTGGATAAGCAATCTAGCCAGTGAGGGCACATGTAAGGATGCCTACTTCCTGTCACAGAACAGGTTACATTGATGACACAATACACAAAGGAAATTAGACATTGCTCCCAAAGCCATGCACCTACTCACATTCTGAATGATGTGTTATAAGGAAAGCCATCAACATCAGCAGGCATCAAGTGCAACATAGCTTACAACCTACAAATAAAATCAAGTGAGGAGGGAGGAAGTGAAGATCATCAAGAAATATCTGCACTCACATCCTGTCATACCATCAACATCAACAGAAAATGGAAAACATTCAGGAGAGTCCCAGTTAATCATGCCATCAAATCACTCACATCCTGTCATCCCACCAACACAGAGAGTGCAAATGAGGGCATTCAGCACAAATCCAACTAATCATGCCATCAATCACTCACTCGCTGTCATCCCACCAACATGAACAGTACAAGTGAAGGCATTCAGCACACATCCAACTAGTCGTGTCAATAAATCACTCACATCCTGTCCCACCAACATGAAGAGTGAAAGTGGGTGCATTCAGCACACATCCAGCTAATCATGCCATCAAATCACACACTTGCTGTCATCCCACCAACACAAAGAATGCATGTGAGGGCATTCAGCACAGATCCAGCTAATCATGCCATCAAATCACTCACAATCTGTCATCCCACCAACATGAAGAGTGCAGGTCACCAAGGGCATTCAGCACACATCCAACTAATCATGCCATCAAATCACTCACATCCTGTTATCCCACCAACATGTAGAGTGAAAGTGAGGGCATTCAGCACACATACAGCCAATCATGCCATCAAATCACTCACAAACTGTCATCCCACCAACATGAACAGTGCAAGTGAGGGCATTCAGCACACATCCAGCTAATCATGTCATCAATCCACTCACTCCCTGTCATCCAATGAACATGAAGAGTGCAAGTGAGGGTATTCAACACACATCCAGCTAATCATGCCATCAAATCACTCAGCTGCTGTCATCCCACCAACATGAAGAGTGCAAATGAGAGCATTCAGCACACATCCAACTAATCATGCCATCAAATCACTCACTCCCTGTCATCCCACCAACACAAAGAGTGCAAGTGAGGGCATTCAGCACACATACAGCTAATCATGCCATCAAATCACTCACAACCTGTCATCCCACCAACATGAAGAGTGCAAGTGAGGGCATTCAGCACATGTCCAGCTGATCATGCCATCAAATCACTGACAACCTGTTATCCCACCAACACGAACAGTGCAAGTGAGGACATTCAGCACACATCCAGCTAATCATGCCATTGGATCACTCACAAACTGTTATCCCACCAACATGAACAGTGCAAGTGAGGGCATTCAGCACACATCCAGCTAATCATGCCATCAGACAACTCACTTGCTGTCATCCCACCAACATGAAGAATGCAAGTGAGGGAACTCAGCACACATCCAACTAATCATGCCATCAAATCACTCACCCCCTGTCATCCCAACAACATGAAGAGTGCAAGTGAGGGCATTCAGCACACATCCAGCTAACCATGCCATCAAAGCACTCACTTGCTGTCATCCCACCAACATGAAGAGTGCAAGTGAGGGCATTCAGCATACATCCAGCTAATCATGCCATCAAATCACTCACAACCTGTCATCCCACCAACATGAACAGTGCAAGTGAGGGCATTCAGCACACATCCAGCTAAGTATGCCATCAAATCACTCACAACCTGTCATCCCATCAACATGAAGAGTGCAAGTTTCAACACACATCCAGCTAATCATGTCATCAAATCACTCACTTGCTGTCATCCCACCAACATGAAGAGTGCAAGTGAGGGCATTCAGCACACATCCAGCTAATCATGCTATCAAATCACTCACATCCTGTCATCCCACCAACATGAAGAGTGCAAGTGAGTGCATTCAATACACATCCAGCTAATTGTTCCATCAAAGTACTCACATACTGTCATCCCATGATGAAGAAGCCCATCCAGTGGATCCAGCATATCACAAATTGACTCACATCCTGTCAACATATCCAAGTGAATCAACAACCCAGTATGGTAGTAGTAATTCATCACTCACCGCACAATTTGGAAACCAGCTCAACAGATCAGCTTCAAGGTGTTTCACATCCACCTGAAACCTGTCCTTAAGGCCCAATGTCATGTAGTACCTCAGTGTCCTTTCACACTCATCAGTATCTGTTCCACCATTCATTTGCTTACTTATCTATTCACAGCATACTTCACACATATCCCAATACTTGACTGCTGTGTTGATATAAGCAGCCTTTGTAAACCCTCCTCATTTAGAACATTTGCTGTGCACTCCATCAAAGGAGTGCAATCTGCATCCTCTCGATGCATCTCTGCCATCAGGAGGTCTTAGCAATATTGTCTCCAAGTAAGGAAATACCCACTGTTGAGTGATACATATCCCTTAGGTGGAAACTTGCACATACCAAGCTCATGTTTTATATGTCCCAACCACTTTTTCAACAACTCTCCTTGCTTCTCTATAGCCCTTGCTTCAGCTTCAGCTATTTGTCAAACCCCCATCCAGAAGCTCCTCAATAGCTGTAAGGTACAACACATCCACCTTTGTCACCAATACTATCACAGGAACTAAATGTGGTGCTCAGTTATACATGACAACTGTGTCTGCTCAACATTCACCATGTCCTGTATCACATTCATTGAAGAATTTCCTTTCTGCAGCAGTTACTGTCCTGTGGGAGTCAGTCATGGGGATGCAAAACCTAGAGTTATATATATTGCTTTAGTCTGCAGTCGTTCATAGTGTAGCTCTTACCAGATAGCATGGATGCGCTCATTCACTCTTGTTGTCACAGCATGGTCAGCCACAAAGTGCTTCATCCGGTCAAATTGCCGTGTGGGTCCTGCTTCAAAACCACAAGAGTCATGGAATACAAAGCCTGGGTTTCTCTCAAACACAAGCTCATTCTGAATATCATGATAACCACGCTGGAAGTACTCAGTTTCAATACGAACTTCAGGAACCATCAACCATGGCAGCTTACTGTCAATGTGCCTTGCACGATGTCACTCTCCATCTGAGAATCAATCAGACAAGTATCACTGACCGTATAGGACTATACCTCATTTCCCTTCCCGTCAAAAATCTCTGGCTTATCTGTAGCGTTGCAAACCCTTTGAAGGATGGTGGTTTTACCTGCATTCGCTCTTCCCATGACCAAAATTCGAAAGCGTTTTATCTTCTTCAAGTATTCATTCGCCATCTTAGAATCAAGACGGTAAGCAGGCCCAGAAGACGTAGTTGCTGCGATTCGACATATGGAGACAGTGCGAGATTCACATAATGCAACTGTACTTACCTTGAGGTGTGGCTTCGATCTGAGCGGGAACTGGACTCGCTGCATCGCCAGTGAGATTACTAGCTATGATATTCCAGTATCAAGCGCCTGTTTCATCGGGGGCTAGAAATAATCATACCCGCAGCCGTAGTTTCTGTTGCAGCAGGAACTATATCACTCGCATCGCCCCGATGAGAATAACTGCCGCTTGCTGGCGAGAGCGACTTTAACCACCTTTTGATATGGCGACCAGGATCCATGCAGAGCCAAACTATGATTCTATATCCTTGACAGCGTAGAGCTTAAGGCGAGAGGAGGATCAGTGTGAAACCCAGGACCGTAGGGTCGTTATCAAGATACCTGCCTCCCTATTTCCCACGGAACAGGTGGTGGAACCCTAATGCCGCATGTAAGGAAGGCCGCCAGGGCGTCGAGGTTATCTACTTGCTCGGTAGCTCCTTGTACACACGTACCCCACATCTAACACATTATACACCACACCATGAGGGTTATTATCTGCTCGGAGCTCTAAAATATCTCGGTAGGGCCCTAAGTAATGTGGTAGTATACGCGAGTGTATATAGCCAACTCGCTGAAGTCGGTTTGGCAAAAGGAAATATGCACGACAACAATGACCAGTCACCAAGCAAAAGTCATGGTAATAGATTGGTATATTGGTATTGATCCAAGCACCAACATGACTGCACCTCCACCCCAACCCTTCCTTCTCCTCTCCCCGGATGCGACAGTCGCAAGGATGTGAATGTCCAATGTTGAGTTTGACATAGAAAATTTCTGTTGTATTGTCAGTCACGCTGTTTTGAATCTTCCCGTGTTCCATTGCGTGGCCGAGTGCAAGCGGATGCCGGTGAACTGCTACTATTGCCAGGCTGGCTCCTCAGTGGCATGACGGCCATCAACAGCATGGCTGTTGGTTCTGCTTGCGAAGGAATGAGGGAGTAGGAGGAACTTGACCGAAGGTATAGGCGGTGCACCTTGTGGTGAGTTGCCAGACGGACCTGGGTTTATCGATACTGTCCTTGGCATGCCGGGGTGTAAGGTCACAGCTGGTTACGGTTGTAAGGTAGCAGCGACATATTCCGGGAAAACCCTTCGCCCCCCCATAAGAACGGACAATGACCTCGAATTTCCTGTGCAATCTTTACCCAACAAATGATCAGAAAGACGATAGCTAGAATCAAATCCGAGTGTAGCTACCCATCGCTCATTGCTTCGTTTTCTGTGAAAACGCGATCAACTCTGTCATTCGACCCAAGCCCTCGGCCAACTGCAAAACGTCACATTCTCAGAATTGCTGATATTTGAGGCCTGTCGGCGACTTACCTCCAAGCTTCGCAGTCACCCATGGGATGCCAAAGACTATCACAGGCTGTCCCGGTACAGATGAATCGTCGATAGGTCCCCGATGCTCTTCCACTGCCTACCTTCTTCGCGTGATGGGTGCCCGGAGCACCATTCGCACAGGACGCCTTGAATAACTCGATAACGTGATCGCCACTAATGGCATATAGACAGACGGACTTCCCGTGTACGTTCGCATCGAATTAGAGACACTCAATCTTGAGCAAACCCCGAAACTGTTGCGAGCGAGGTTGGCATGCAACCCAGAGCCGGAAATAATAATATGTGAACGATAAGAGGAATTCGCAAAGTTACCGTGTACGCATGGATATACTTGTATGAGTAACGCACTTTACCACTCCATGATCCTGCTCAGTAGTCATTCGGGTGCGCGGTCAAGGGAAAGCGTCATTGGCTTGACGTTGTCACAAGACAAACTGGAGCGATATGGAATAACCAATTTCTATTTAGTGGGATGTGTGAATGCGATGTGGCAGATGAGACCCAATCATGTGCCGAACGGTTTATCCTCTTGTTGTCTTTCCATTGCGTGATATTCATCACCGCACTCAAGGTAAAGTAGTCCTGTGCTAGGTCATCCAAAAATTGTAGTCGATGTATCTGTCGGATGAGCGGTAATGGCCGAGGAGATGGCTAACCTCATGGAAAGCCGGCCGCTAACCTGCAGCAGATGAATGTATCTTTAGCCGAATCTCAACCGGGCAATGCTACTCGTACACCAGGTCTGGATTGCATGGCATGTAGTAGATCCCAGAACTGTACTCATGGTTAAATGGAGGAGTTACGGTGGTTGCTGTTGCGATTCACCTGGATCTGATGTGGCAAGGCTCATGGGCACTGTATTTTCGACGGTCCCTGCAGTGGATGAGATGGGTGGTTGCAAGATTGTCGTTGTTGCAGGGGTGGTGCCTGAAGTTGAGTTTGCGGGAGGTAAGCCCGCAGGTGGGACAAGCGAAGATGGTGTACACTACGATTGCGAGGTTCGCGGAGTGGGATGGTCCGGTCTGTAATGGTAGTCTGCGCATAGGTGGCCCTTGTGGTTGAGATTGTGGTCACTGTGGTTGTTGTTAAATTTGTACACGCCCCGTCACAAGGACACAGGAGCGCTGCGAAGGGGAGGATACACCGCGTGAGTCGGGGCAGACAAGTACGGGAATGGCAATCGATTGGCTCTCATCAGCAACAACAGCCTGCTCGTTTCATCCCCGGAAGCCGGAGTGGGGACAATTGAATTTGAGATTGTCTCGTCAAGCGCCTACCACAGGACGGATCTTGGCCAGGCTCAAGGTCTGGATACGAGCTCGGGGATGGGTGTTTAGCATTAGGACACCACGTAAATACAACTTGTCCCAACTTTGTACGGATGACTCGGAAGTAGCAGGCAACTGTCAGAGCTGCTAACAAATCAAATAACAACGCCCAGCACACGCAGGTTCTTTCCTTGCTCAATACCACGGGATGCACGCCTTCAGCAACACCCCAGCAGGCGGTGGTCGCGCTGGCCCTACCCACCCGTTCAGCGCCCTTTTCCAACCCACGGTTCCCTTCAACCCTGCGGGGATCATGCAGATTCCCTTCGGGTGGCCCGTTCGAGGACGACGAAGAATTCGAATGACAGCCACCACTTCGACCCGTCGTCCGGTACCGGCAACACAAGCAATGGCTACAGACACAACACTATCGACGCCTCTAATATGAGTCCGTTCGTCAGAGACGTTGGCCAGATTCTCTTGGACAACAGCTCTGCCTTTCGCGAGCTATGGGCAGGTATGAACCCGCCCAAGGACGAGAACGGCGGTGGTGGAAGCGGGACGACGAGCAGACGTCACAGCGTCAGCGTCGTCCAGCCCCGACGGCCCACGGTCGTTGGCTTCAATGCACCGGGCAACGACACCCAGGACGAGTCGACCGCAGCAGCACGTTCAACCGTGTTCCACGCTCCCTCGTTCGGTCGTGGAGGTTTAATGTTCTCCGACGATGATCTCGCCGCAGACTTGGGCTCGCTTAGTCTCTCCAAGGACAGGTCTGTGTCATCATCCTCCGCTCACCCCCCGAGCCAGCCAGCCTCGCTTCCCATTTATGCCCCCCTATCGAGAAGTCCTCTGTCATCGGACCGCATATCCCCCTATCAACACATCAACCTCAATATCCCAACCGGTACCTCGTTTTCATCGCGCCAGCGTTTCGGATCTCCAAGCGATAGTGGATTGTCTGCTGGTGGCAGTCCCCCCTCCCCCCCCCCCCAGTCAGCTGGAACAGCAGCTGATAGACGCCCAATACCTCGCCGGTGGCAACAACGGCCTTGGCTCTCAGCACCAGCACCAGCACCAACAATAACAACCATCCCTTACTGCTCGTTTCATCCCCGGAAAGGGCATTCAATACCTTCCCCAGGGCAACAACGATGCCCCGTCTTATAATCGCTCCACCTCGCAGAGTTCCATGCCATCCCCGCTCTCGCCCACGACGGGTCGTCCGATCCAGCCTCAGCAGGTCCGTTTTACCCCCAGCAAATGCAACGTCGTATGTCCGACGCACCCGTCCCGAATCTCAACGACCTAGGCAAAGGCGTTCCGCTCTCGTCCGTTCCCGCTTCTTGGCCGCTCTACATTGTCGAATTCAAAGCCGGCCGCACAGATCTTTTCTATCTGACTGATCTCAGTCTTGACATTCGGGTGGGTGATCTCGTCATCGTAGAGGCAGATCGGGGGAAGGATTTAGGTACTGTTGTCAACGATTCCATCACGCTCAAGGAAGTAGAAGCCTTTGAGCGCGAGCAGAGAGAACGCATCGCACATGGGGATGGCAGTCCGCTGAGCCCTGGCGGTCAGCAAGGTTCCAAGAAGGAAATAAATCCAAAGATGATCTATGGAAAGGCTCAGCCTCAGGATAGACAGTGCGGTTTCTTTACCTCTAGCTATTGATCCCAGGTGTCTAACCCTTGGGTTTCGCCGACAACTCGTTGCAAAGTCGCAAGACGAACTAAAGGCACTACAACTCTGTCAGACAAAAGTCAGACAAAAGAAGTTACCAATGGAAGTCATAGACGCAGAATATCAGTGGTTCGTTGTGCACGAGTTCCGTCGACGATGTGACGATGGTGCTGATTGAACAAAACACAGGGATCGGCGAAAATTGACATTCTATTTCATCGCAGAGAAGCGTATCGACTTCCGAGAGCTCGTGCGTGAGTTGTTCCGGTGCGTCACCATCGCATTTGCTATTGTTTTCGTAGTGCGCGCTCGCTCACCGTCCCACTTCCAAGGTTATACAAAACGCGTATCTGGATGGCCTCTCTCCAAGGCCCTGGCGGTTACGAGCAGTAATAGGCTAGCCCGTCCCCAAGACCAAAGAAAGAAAAACAGCAACCCTCAAATCAAGATAATATGCCACCATATATCAGGACGTCTTGTACATTTGATCGTGTCTCATTATACGAGTAGATGTGCAATCTCTCCCGTCCGTCTCTGGCTTCCTTCGTTTGTTACATCTAGGTCAACCTAGACCATCTTAGTCGTGAGTGTACGTGTACCCCCGGCAGTCTTACTATTTATTCTAGCGTTGTTCGTCAAGAGATTCAATGCTTCCATACGGTCTCCCACTTCGTTTACCTGTTCTTTCTCACTCCTGTTTACGCGTTGTCTGCTTGTCGGCGCCTATACAGTGTACTTTAGAATGTTTGTCAGATTGTTCGATCTTACTACTCTCCTGATATCTCGCTGGCGCCGAGTAGGTTAGGCCAGAAGCTTCTTGGTTACCTACTCTGTATCACTACTGTGCACATATCAGATTGGTCTTAGCATTGTGGATGGTGCAGTGTGGTAGAGCTTCCAGGAAGGCATGTAGATTTGAGCCAATGAGTAAATCAGAGCTTTAATTATAAGCATCTGCAAACTTACAAGTTGGCTATCTGGTCTCTATAGTCCCATGTAGTTTGGGTTGTGTGTGTAGCTCCATAACTTGCCTCCCATTTAGAGCTAGTTCAGAAACTGAAAGACTTGCAGAAGTTCAACCTCCTTAGTTTGTACAGTGAGGAACAAAACCATTTGTGACTGTGTGGCTCTGTACAGCCACCACAGAGTGCCACAGTGTGACAGGAAGGTCCCCCTCTGTACAGTGCTGCACAGTAGCTCACAACTCATTAACTACTACATTTTAGACCAAAAAAAAAATTTTATATGGATGTACATGTCCTAGATACATGGTTTCATGCATTAGAAGTGCAAAAAATAGTGTATTTAGAGCAGGATCTGATCTAAAACATTGAACTGTGACACTGTAGTGACTGTGACCCTGTCCCAAAAAGACTGTTTTGCTGATGTGAAGTGTACTGCAGGCAGATTGAAGAACCATGCCAAGTTTTGTTGGAGACAAAGATAGTACATACCATTGGCTACAATATTGCCCCACTTATTACTCCTACCACAGTGTGCTGGTACTTGAAAAAGGCTTGGTGGGGTGGTGGCAGGCAGTTCAACTGTAGTGAGCAGGTGGCAATGCCTAGAGAAACCATGTCAAAAGCAAAACATTGAGTTTGTAAAATCAAACCACTCACACTGTACAGGATATTAGATAAGCCAGGATCATGATAGTTTGCATGGTCATTCCAAGAATCCTACAGCCCTTTTATTGGCACTTGTAACTTGAGAGGAAAACTGGTCACTCACATCACATCACCTACTGCTTCATATGAACCTCCTGACTGCTTGCTGCTCTGACAATTGAAAAGAGGCAAGCTAGGTTATGTAGAAGTAGAATCTGTAGAATACTTAGTAGTCATTAAGTAGAAACTACAGTAATACTAAAATTGTAAGTGCATGCTATGCACTTATGTAATACAGTGGCTATGCAACAGCACACCATTAATCTAACAACTCCAACGCTCCCCCTCAAGTGGTAGTGCATGTAGATACTCAAAGAAATAAGAAAATAGGTAGATGAAAAATACCTGTATAGTAGCAACTTTGCAGAGGTAACATTAGATATGATTTTGTGGTGCAGTCAGACTTGGCCTGTGGTCTGAGGTGTGGCACTTTGTGTGCACAAGTGTAGTTGCCTGATTTGGAAAGTCATGTGGTGTGCATGGTCAATGCATTGTCACTTCATTGATTGCAATGCTTGGGGCCATCCCCACTGTCTCTGGCATGTATCAATAATTGATCAGCTTTGTAAACTCAATGGTAAGCTTTGTAAACTTGATGGTAGGGTCATGGCATGTTCTGATGCCCTCTTGATGGTGCAGAATGAGCCACACCATGTTACTGAGTCCTTGGTGGGTGCTTTTGAGCTTCCAAGCTCTACTGACATTTCTAGATTCAAATTTGATTCTTCCTCAATGACATTTTGGTTGAATCGATGTGTGGGAATGCTTTCTGCAGGTCACAGGTGGCCTTGATGACACTGGTGAGCCACTGCACAAGTTCTGGCTCCAGTATGTGTGCTGACTCCCTGCAGCCAGCAGCATTGCTTTGACTCATGCTGAGTCAATGCTTCCACTGCTCATTGTGCTGTCTCCACCATTACTTTGTTTTCCATCACCACCAGCCATCTCCCCCTCAACATCTTTGGTAGCAGACTCCTTGTCTGTGCTTGCTGGTCCTCCAAAGGTAGCATTTTGATTCAGGGTCATCATCATGAGTGGTGTGTTTCATGGTATGGATATGTTGGCATCACCAATGCCAACTCATTTCCATGGCATATTGTGGTTGGGTGACTCATTTTTCAGCTTTTGAGGTGAGTCTTGAATCTCTCCCTTCATCTGACATGTTCCAACATTCTGACTTGTGCTACTAGCTGTCTTTGTGCTATATGTGATACTGTGTGCATCCTTTTTGTTGCTTGATGTGCTTATATGGTTCCCCAGACTGTCCATTTTGTCTATGTGCCTCTGTGCACCTCCATACACATCAGCATTGTCATTGCACATCTGCAGTACCACTGCAACCATTTCTTCTTTGTTTGACATGCTTGGAGTGTCCATTGGGCATCTTGGTCCATCTGTGTGACAATTTGATTTATCCATGCACCTGTCCACAATTGTGTTCATAGCACTGTTGCTCACACAACTAGCCTGCTCCCCCTTGAGTGGCAGTCTTCATGTGTTAGGTGCATTGCTCTGCACTACTCAGATTCATTCCTTGAACATTGTTGAGCACATCTCTTGGCTCACCTCAGCTTCACTGACATCCACAGTTGTCATTTTGAGTTGTCCATGTTGATGACAAACTCTGAAGATTCATTGAGGGTATTCCATATGTTCTGCAGGTAATACTGGGAATGTAGGTGTGCATTTCATCTGTGGCTTTTCTCATTCACTGTGCTGACTTTGGCTTCTGGGTAGTACCCTGCTGATTGTGTTCCCCTCTGGCATTGTTGTCCCTCTCCCAGGTTTTGGCATTCTGCCTGTGTCTGCTCACTGTGCAGACTCTCTGCTGCCCCAGACATCCACCTGGGTTGTGGACAGTGAGTCATGGCTTGCCATTGTTGCTGCTCTGCTCATTTGGGATGTTGCTGCTTGTGCAGCCATTCTGCTCCCCCTTGAGCAGTGTGTTGCCAGCCTCTGGCATATTCCATGTTCAGATTTTGTTAGGCTGTCCAAGTTTGGGTTGTGAATATGCTCTTGCAGGTTGAGTTTTGACATGGCTTGCTGCTCCAGCATTCACATGTTCAGATATTTGGTAGGAGACCTCTGTGTCTCTGCCTTCTTGGTTTATGTTCATAGTCTGAGCTGTGATTCCTTTGCTCATGGCTATGTCTGTGGCCTCCACACCCAGACTTCCCTCTGCAGAAACTATGTCACTGACCTCTTGAGACTTGTCACTAACCTTCTCCAGTTTGATTTCAAGTGGCTTTCCTGCCCTTGAACTCAGCTGCTCCTGCAGCTCATTCCATGCTGTGTGCTGCTTGCTTGGCACTTCAGGTTTGTATTTTTCAACCTCAATGCTTTGTGATAGAACCTGCTGGGCTGTGCCAACTGCTGCCTCAGCTTCATCTCTGCTTCTTGCCTTGGTATGTCCCTCTTCAAGCCTCTCCTTACTTGGCAGCTCCATTGACAACTTGCTAGGCTTCATGCATGACTCTTTCAGTTTGTCTTGCATCTTGTCATCACCAGGTGCCTCAACATGCTTCTCATTAGGTATGGATATTGGGGTAGGGTCTCAAAACTTGCTCACTAGGTAGTTGAACATTTCACATGATGTCCTTAGCTTTCAAACCTTGAGTACAAGCAGGATTGGGATTGTTTGATAGATCAACAATTTCAGTAGGGCATCTCTACCCTCCCATTGTAAGCTTTCATCATTTAGTTCCTGGCCTGCAAGAATACCCAGCCAGCCCTTCATGGCTGCAACTTCAAGTAAGCTTGCCTGTAGACTTTCCAATTCTGTCCATCCAGTTTGAGTGTAGGCACATTTGAGTTGTCCATTTCATATCCCAGATTCTGCTGCTAGGCAGGGTTCATAACCTGTAGAGCAACAGACTCAGTAACCTAACAAGTCACTTTATATATTAGCTACTGTACCTGTAGAATACTTAGTAGTCACTAAGTAGAAGCTACAGTAATACTAAAATTGTAAGTGCATGCTATGCACTTATGTAATATGGTGGCTATGCAACAGCACACCATTGATCTAACAACTCCAACAGGTTATTATGGTCAGCATATGGTTTAGACTGAGCATGTTCACAAAAGGACTGGAAGCACTTGGCAGGTTTGTGTGGTCAGTGCACATGTCTAATCTACATCTACATTTATTGGAGAGTTGTTTTGATGGTGGATTATTTTTTTACCAATAGCAGGTGCATGTGCACCAGCTTTGGGGAAATGGAACTTCCAGCTAGACTGTCATTGCATCTCACCTGCATCTATGTAATGCTGTTATCCTGGCTTGTGTTGTGGTCCATTGTATTAAAAGGGTGCTGCAGGCAGCCTCAGTAGTGACTTGACTACTAAATGTTTAGTGTACTTGTAGGCAGCTTTACTGTAAGGAATAAGTGTGCTCATGCTCAGTAGTGGCACAACTACTGAGGGAACAGTACCAAAAGTGTACTACTAAGTGTGTTCTATGTGCTTATGTAAATAATCAAATACTCACATCAAATACAGTTATCACACTGTGGTGATTGAAGTTCCAACACATTGTGCAATCTGTATATGTACACATCATAGGGTTGCAGGATATTGGAATGCTGCACACTCTGCAACTAGCCCTAACCTGTACTTAATTTAATCAGGTCCCTCTTGCAACTCCTGGATCCATCAACAATTTCTTTGCTGAAAACATCACAGAATAAGTGATTCAAAATTCTGAATAATATCAACTCACACATGCAATTTTCTACAATGATTTTGATAACAGCTGCACAGAGCCCATCCATATCACTACTTTCCATATGAAAGGCTGCCTGGACAGCTTTGGAAATAGTGGGTTGTGTATTGGAGATTTTGTATTCCTTTACAGACAGTGACAAAACCTCCTTCCATGCATATTGCCCATGCTGCATTAAGAAATAAGAATGCTCAGCAACAAGTAAGCATCCTGAAAAAGTAAGTAAATCATGTGCAGACAGTGTCAAACCCCTACCAATGGCATGTTCAGTTACTGATTCAACAGTTGGGAACTTTCCAAACAAAGTGACATCTTGGGGCACAGTTGGCACCAGGTTGTCAGCATTCACATCAAATTTCAACTATGTTTAGATATGTTGGCCTTTCAATTGGAAGATAGCACTCTGACACCTACAAACTAAAGAACAGTACAGTCACAGATGAGTGCTAGCCAGTGAGGGTGCATATGAGGATGCCTACCTCCTGTCAAAGAACAGGTCACATTGATGACACAGTGCACAATGGAAACCAGACAGTGCTCCAAAGAGCCATGAACTTACTGACATTCTGCCACATAAGGTGGTATAGGAATGCCATCAACATCAGCAACTATCAAGTGCAACATACATGAGGGACTTACAACCTATGAGCATATCAGGAGTGGGGAAGTCAATGTAATGAGGAAATATAAACTGCTTCTCTGAATGTACCCACATGCTGTCATGCCACCAGCATGAAAAGTGGAATTGAGTGCATTCAGCTTCAGCACACATCCAACCAACCATGCCATCAAATCACATACATACTGTCATGCCACCAACATAAAGAATGCAAGCCAGGGCCTTCAGCACACATCCAGCTAATCATGCCATCAAATCACTCACACCCTATCATGCCACCAACATGAAGTATGCAAGTGAGGGCATTCAGCATACAGCTGACTAATCATCAATTCACTTACATCCTGTCATGCCACCAACATGAAGAGTTGAGTGCATTCAGCACACATCCAGCTGATCATGCCATCAAATCACTCACAATCTGTCATGCCACCAACATGAAGAGTGCAAATGAGTGCATGAGTGCATTCAGCACACATCCAGCTAATCATACTATCAAATCACTCACATCCTGTCAAGTCACCAAATGAAGAGCACAAGTGAGGGCATTCAGCATACAGCTGGCTAATCATCAGTTGACTTACATCCTGTCATGCCACCAACATGAGGAGTGCAAATGAATGCATTCAGCACACATCCAGCTAATCATACTATCAAATCACTCACATCCTGTCAAGTCACCAAATGAAGAGCACAAGTGAGGGCATTCAGCATACAGCTGGCTAATCATCAGTTGACTTACATCCTGTCATGCCACCAACATGAGGAGTGCAAATGAATGCATTCAGCACACATCCAGCTAATCATACCCTCAAACCACTCACATCCTGTCATGCCACCAACATGAAGAGTACAAGTCAGGGCATTCAACACACATCCAGCTAATCATGCCATCAAACCACTCACAAGCTGTCATGCCACCAACATGAAGAGTGCCAGTGTGTGACCATGTTCAGCACACATCCAGCTAAACATGCCCTCAAATCACTCACATCCTGTCATGCCACCAATATGCAGAGTGCAAGCCAGGGTATTCAGCAGACATCTAGCTAATTGTGCTATCAAATCACTCACATACTGTCATGCCACCAACATGAAGTATACAAGTGAGGGCATTCAGCACATATCCAGCTAATCATGTCATTCAATCACTCACTTTCTGTCATGCAACCACATGAAGAGTGCAAGTGAGGGCATTCAACACAAATCCAGCTAATCATGCTATCAAATTGCTCACAACCTGTCATGCCACCAACATGAACTCAGCACATATCCAGCTAATGATGCCATCAAATCACTCACAACCTCTCACACCACCAAAATGAAGAGTGCAAGTGAGGGCATTTAGCACACATGCAACTAATCATGCCATCAAATCACTCACAAACTGTCATGCCACCAGCATGAAGAGTGCAAGTGAGCACATGTACAATAATCATGGCATCACATTACTGACTTGCTGTCATGCCATCCATACAAAGAGTACATGTGAGGGCATTCAGCACACATCAAGTTAATCATGCCATCAAATCACTAACTTTCTGTCATGCCACCAATATGAAAGTGCAAGTCAGGGAATTCAGTACACATCCAACTAATCATGCCATCAAATCACTCACTCCCTGTCATGCCACCAACATGAATTCAGCACACATCCAACCAATCATGCCATCACATCACTCACATCCTGTCATGCCACCAACATGAAGAGTGGAATTGAGTGCATTCAGCACACATCCAGCTAACCATGCCATCAAATCACTCACATACTGCCATGCCACCAACATGAAGAGTGCAAGTAAGAGCATTCAGCACATATTCAGTTAATCATGCCACCAATTCACTCACATCCTGTCATGCCACCAACATGAAGAGTGCAAGTCCAGGCATTCAGCACACATCCAGCTAATTATGCCATTAAATTACTCACAAACTGTCATGCCACCAACATGAAGAGTGCAATTGAGAACATTCAGCACACATCCAACTATCATGCCATCAAATCACTCACATACTGTCCACCAACAGGAAGAGTGCAATTGAGCACAGTCAGCACACATTTAGCTAATTATGCCATCAAATTGCTCACTTGCTGTCATGCCACCAACATGAAGAGTGCAAGTGAGGTCAGAAAATGTCTAGCTAACCATGCCATCAAATCACTCACAACCTGTCATGCCACCAAAATGAAGAGTGCAAGTGAGGGCATTAGCACATATCCTAGTAGTCATGCCATCAAATCACTCACAATCTGTGATGCCACCAACATGAAGAGTGAAGGTGAGGGCATTCAACACATGTCCAGCTGATCATGCCATTAAATCACTCACAAACTGTCATTCCACCAACATGAACAGTGCAAGTGAGGGTACTCAGCACACATACAATTAATCATGCCCTCACATGCCCTCAAATCACTCACAGACTGTCATGTCACCAACATGAAGAGTGCAAGTGGGAGCATTCAGTGCACATGCAGCTAATCATGCCATCAAACACTCACTTGCTGTTATGCCACCAACATGAAGAGTGCAAGTCAGGGCATTCAGCACACATCCAGTTAATCATGTCCTCAAATCACTCACAGACTGTCATGCCACCAAAATGAAGAGTGCAAGTGAGAGCAATCAGCATGCATTCAGTGATCATGCCATCAAAACACTCACAAACTGTCATCCCACCAACATGAAGAGTGCAAGTCAGGGCATTCAGCACACATCCAGCTAATCATGCCATCAATCCACTCACAAGCTGTCATGCCACCAACATGAAGAGTACAAGTCAGGGCATTCAGCACACATCTAGCTAATCATGCCATCAGATCACTCACATCCTGTCATGCCACCAACAAGAAGAGTGGAATTGGGTGCATTCAGCACACATCCAGCTAATCATGCCATCAACTCACTTTCTGTCATGCCAACAACATGAAGAGTGCAAGTCCAGGCATTCAGCACACATCCAGCTAACCATGCCATCAATTCACTCACATCCTGTCATGCCATCAACATGAAGAGTGCAAGTGAGACATTCAGCACATATCCAGCTAATCATGCCATCAAATCACTCACAAGCTGTCATGCCACCATCACAAAGAGTGCAAGTAAGGGCATTTAGCATCCAGCTAAGCCTATCATGCCATCAAATTACTCACATACTGTCATTTCACCATGCAGAAGGCAAGTAAGCCCAGTCAGTGGATCAGCATGGCATAAATTGACTCACCTCCTGTCAACATATCAAAGTGGATCAACAACCCTGTATGGTAGTAGTAATTGGACATTCACCAGCTGATTTGGAAACCAGCTCAACAGCTCAGCTTCAAGGTGTTTCACATCCACCTGAAGCCTGTCCTTAAGGCCCAATGTCATGTAGTACCTCAATGTCCTTTCACACTCATCAGTATCTGTTCCATGATTCATTTTCTTACTTACTTATTCACTGCATACTTAATACATATCCCAATACTTGACTGCTGTGTTGATATAAGTGATATGCCAATCATATTTCTTTTCCTTTTCCAGACTTTCCTTTTTCAATTGTACACGTGACGCACCCCACGGCACTTATGCAACCTTATGCTTTCCCTTTTCAGACACTTACTATACGCCATCCCTTATATGGCCTCCCCTTCCCTCGGTCGATCCCCCAGATCGACATGACTCGCGTTATCTCTTCTATTTTTCCATGACCAAGTCATTTCCCCTTTTTGGACTCTATTTCATTTTATGCATCCTCGACGCGTCTCCCCTTCTCCAATGGACCTATAGTTGGTACGCAGGCTGTTCCCCTTATCTCTGACTCGATGCGTCTTTGTTCTCACAAGCGCGTCCTTGATGCAACTCATCCAAAGACTGCCAAATAGTCTGAGGTAGTATATATACACCTAGGGACCTGCCTGTATCTCCCAACTTTTAGCTACCTTGCAACCAGGATAGCATTCTCCCAGAATCTTCATTCTCAGAACTGCTTGCCTGGCCATAGAAGGGGTAAAACTATTAAGCCCTTGAGGTCAACCCTGGAATATCGCAAGCGTGCTGTTGCCTCCCCTTAGAGCCTCAGCGCCAACACTTGTCGCTTTTGGCAGGTGAGATATCCAGCGTGTAACAAAAGCTAAAAGTTCCTTCTACCGAAGTAAACGACACCCTCTCGAGAACTTCGGCTCTACACCGAAGTCTTCCTAGGTCGACAATCGTCCCTAGCGAAGTCTCGAGTTCCCCCAACCTACTCGAAGTGGTAGACTTACCCCTACCACTTCATCTTCTCGAAGGGACCCGCTACAGTAACCTGTAGCCCCTCTAGAAGAACCTGAATGCAGGGAACCACTGCAGGAATTACCCCAGCCCTCGTTCAACTTCACAACACTTCCTCAACATGTCTTCTCATCAAGGCACACCACCCGATCCTCAGAGGCCACCCTCTGTTGCAGGATCAACTACTTCCTCGAAATTCCGACCCCCAGTTCCCTCAAGAAAGGAACAAAAGCAGAAGGAAAGACCACCGTCTTCCGGAACATCTGCTTTACCCCTCAAGAGAGAACACTCTTCATCTCGCTTCCACCCCTATCCCCCAGAAGAGAGATCCCCCATTGCCCCGAGACCAGATCCCACTCATATCCCCGGATCTTTAACTCACCGGCAACCTTCCCTTAAGGACTTCAAGTCCACACCAACCCCATCTTTCCTCGAAGGAGCTAAAGGAGTCTTTGCAGCCTTTGGGTTAACGAACCCACCTGCAGGAGAAGACCCTCGCTTCAACACACCCCGACAGCCTAAGGAGGAAGAGGAGAACTCTTCGCTCAGAGGCGACCTATTTCAAGAAACCCAACCTTTACAAGACTGCGACATTGAGATGTCAGAAGATCCTTTTGGATCACAAACCGAGGTACCAGTCACCGACTTGGTGAGATGGTACCGGGAGAAGTATTCGTCCACAATGGACTTTACCATCCCAACCAAACCAAGAGACCCCGGAGGCTCTGGAGGAGGTCCCGAGGAGAAAGGAAAGGGACATGACTCTTACTCTGGAGAGGGGTCTGCAAAGGAACTCAGCCTGAACTGTCCATGAGAGTACGATGGCAACCATGCCATGTACGATGCCTGGCTCACATCAATCAAAACTTACCTGGGCATCAACTCTCACATCTACCGGACAGCCAAACAAAAGATTGGCTTTACTCTCTCCTTCATGACGAAGGGCTCAGTGCAAGCATGGGCAGAGAACTATGCCAAGAAATCTCTTTTGCTCGACACCGTCCACATCATGGACACATGGGCAGGATTCCTCTCAAAACTGGACCAGATGTTCAAGATCGGCGATGTATCACAGATGGCCCTACTCAAACTCTTGGCCATCAGACAAGGGACAAGGCACTGCAAGCATTTCACAATTTTTCTTCAGAAAACATGCTGAAAAAATTGTAGAAAGTGATACTCTTTTTTGACAGCTGTTTTCAAAGAGAAAAGGCAAAAGTAGTATTTTCTTTTCTTTGCATGACTTTCCACAAAACATTGATTGATGGTAATACCCATTAGCATAGAAGCTAATCAGCACTACCATCAATTCATTTTTTTGCACAGAAAAGACAAAGAAAACAAAATATTATATTTGCATTTTTTCTGTGAACACAGCCCAAATAAAAGAGTATCTCTTCTTTCCATTTTTTCAACATATTTTGGCAAGAAAAATTGTGAAATGCTTGCAGTGAGGACCCTTGAAGAATACACAACCGACTTCTTGAATGCCATGAACAAAGCGAAACTTTCAGAAACAAGCCCCGAAGCCAGAGTCTTCTACGGCAGAGGCCTCAGGGCTGAGCTGAACGAGTGGATCCTCAAAACCAATACTTGCCCGACAACCTCGGCAGAATGGATCCAGTCGGCCACAGCTGCGCAAACAGCGCTTTCCCAATTACGCCTGTTCACTGGTCGACAAACTGAAGAAGACCAGCGCATCTTGGGACAAAATCTCATGAAGTCCCATTACAACCGAGCACATGATAGAGATCCATATGCGATGGACGTGGACCACCGCCAAAACTCTGGTGGACCACCGAAGAGGTCCTGGAACCAGAAAGGCAACTCACGATTGCAGATCAGAGAAATCACGTGCTGGGGATGCAACGAAACCGGACACCGAAGGGTGGAATGCCTGAAAGAGAAGAAAAGCCCTGATCGACGGGATCGCCATCAACAAATCAGGCAACTTCTTGAAGAACTGGAGAAAGACGAAGAAAGAGACATGGTGGGCGTCCACATGCTCACTGACGACAATATCCAGAACAACAAGAAGGATTTTTAACAAACTCCCCTGTGGCTGCGCAGGGAGGAGTTGGACAATTTTCTATTACTTCGGCTCGACCAAATTGGACTGCTAAATCTACCTCTGTAGATATGGACTTTGAGAAATCGAAAACTGTTTCGAACTCCTCACTGTTTGGGTCCATGTACTTGGTCGACCGGGAAGATGCAGAAATCAAAGCAGTGATCGACAGCAGTGCAGAAGTCAATGTCATTCACCCGAGGATTGTATCAAGGTACAATCTGAAACGAACTCGAGTCAAGCATCCTTGGACAGCGAGAAGCTTCGAAGGGCCGAGCAGACAGAAAGTGACCCACATCTGCACTTTCCATGCCAGGATCTTTCACAAACTGGTGAAGATCCACACCTTTGAAATGGAGCTGAAATCTCGCGAAGACGTCCTGCTAGGGATGCCTTTCTTGGCCGAGTACAACCCAATATTCGACTGGAAGAAAAGGAAGATGATCGGGTTCGGAGACCCCTGTCTCAGGGAGTTGAACCTATCATCAGACGAAGAAGATTACGAAGACGAAGAACTTGTAACACTCTGGAAAACTTCAATATCGACACAACTCGAAGCCGCCATCCAGAAAGAGGATGTCGCACTCCTGATGCGCTACAAGAAATACACAAAAGTCTTCTCTGAGGAAGACACCCCATTACCACCTCATTGCCTGTACCTCAATCACGAAATCAAGCTCACAGACGACTTTAAACTGAAAAAGGCACCCATTTACCCTCTTTCACGAGAAGAACTACAAGCACTGGACGAGTTCTTGGAAGAAAACCTGAACGCAGGAAAAATCAAGAAATCAAAATCTCCACAAGCCTCGCCAGTGTTCTTCGTCGGAAAGAAGGATGGGAAGAAGCGGTTAGTACAAGACTACCGTGAACTCAACAAATACACGATAAAGGACTCCTATCCTTTACCGGACGTTAAATCCCTTCTCAACCAATTGGCCAAATCAAAATACTTTGCAAAATTCGACATTTGCTGGGGATTCACTAACATCTGGGTAAAGGAGGGTGATGAGTGGAAAGGAGCGTTCATCACCCCGCGAGGACTCTTCGAGCCGACAGTCATGTTCTTTGGACAATGTAACTCCCTGCCAACCTTTCAGCAGTACATGGAGACTACATTTGCCGACATGATGTATTCGAAGAAGCTCGTCATCTTTATGGATGACATCATGATCCACGCGAAAACCAAGGAAGAACTTTATTGGCGAACAGAAGAGTTCTTGGCGATCACCCTAAAAGAGGAACTGAGACTGAAAATCTCGAAGTGCACCTTCGAGACGGAAGAAGTCGAATTCCTGGGCTTCTTAATCGAACAAGGACGGATCAAACCCTCAGAAACCAAACTAGCAGCCATCGAGGACTGGAAAACCCCTAACAACCTACATGAATTACGCCAGTTCCTTGTGTTCTGCAACTTTTACCAACAATTCATCCCGTCCTTTTCACAAATCGCCATCCCTCTTCACTGCCTCTCAAAGAAAAATGTCCCTTACAAGTGGGACCTGGAGCAAGCCGACTCTTTCGAGCAGCTTAAACAAGCATTGTGCTCCCAACCAGTTCTCCACCTACCAGACTTCTCCAAACCCTTCACACTCTTTACCGACGGATCCGCAGTCGGTACCGGAGCTGTCCTCTGCCAACAATTTGAGGACGGAGAGCTCCACCCGTGTGCATACCTCTCGCGAAGTCTTGTAGGCGCTGAACAAAACTATCAGGTGTATGACCTGGAACTCCTGGCTATTGTGTGGGCCTTCGAAGAATGGCGACATTACCTCACCTCCCCTGTCGCCCCTACTACGGTGTACACCGATCACCAAAACCTCACCTATTATCGGTCACTGCAACAACTCAGCTGAAGGCAAATGCGATGGGCCACTTTCCTCCAAAATTTCCCTATTCAGCTTGCGCACAAACTGGGTAAACTAATGACTATCCCGGACTCCCTCTCCCACCGTCCTGATTACTCTGCCAACCCTTCCCCAATGACTACGGTCCTACCAGATTCATTGTGGCTTCAGGGGGGGGTGAAACTCCTGTTTACACCCTTGAAACCAGCTAAGGACACCTCCAAACTGACCTCTACCGGTGCGCATAAGCTGAAGGGAAAGGAAAGAAAAGGAGAAGCCCCACTTACACCTCAAGAAAAGAGCCACACTCTTTCGTTGTCACCCCCTTCCACCCAAACCTCCAACCTCAACAACAAGTCGTCCAGCAATGTACGACGGTTGGACAGGGGAGTGTATGCGATTTCTCAAGAACTATTCAGCAAAATAAAGGAATCGACACCAAAAGATGAGACTCTCACCAAGAACGACACAATAAAGGAGGAGAACGATCAAACCAAGCGACAAGACGGTTGCCTCTACGTTCCCCCTCCCCTCCGACGTGAGTATCTCCGGGATAACCATGATCTAGCAGCAGCTGGACACCCTGGAGTGAAAGCAATGATTTGGAAGATGAAGAACGAAGTCTGGTGGCCCAGAATGTGGAAGCAGGTGAGAGAGTACGTGAAGGGATGCCCCGGCTGTCAAGCCAACAAGGTCATCACTCACCCTCTCATGCCTCCCATCACACCCAATGACATGGCGAAAAACCCCTTCCCATTCAAACAAATCTCCATGGACTTCATAACGGATCTCCCGGAGTCAGAAGGATACGACTCCATCCTCACCATCGTGGATCAAGGACTTACCAAAGCAGTGGTCCTCATTCCATGTCACAAAACATGCGACTCCGAGGAATTGGCAAACCTCTTCCTACGCTACGTGTACCCCCAATATGGCATCCCAGACGCTGTGATATCGGACAGGGGTCCACAATTCGCCTCCACCTTCACCACGAAACTCTACGAGGCCCTAGGGATTCAACAAAAACTCTCTATGGCCTACCACCCCCAAACAAACGGCAAAAGCGAACGCGTAAACCAAGAGGTTGAAACCTACCTGCGGATGTACTGCGATGCCAGACTGGAGGCCTGGGCTCGGTATCTTCCTCAAGCCGAGTTCGCACACAATTCTAGGGTCCACTCCGTGCATAATCAAACACCCTATTCTCTACTCTACGGATACGACCCAGCGCCCTACCCCTCCGTGTCAACATCAACCTGTGCACCCACAGTCGATGATCGCATGCAAAAACTCGCTGCCAATTGGGATTCGGCACTTCTAGCTCACAAGGCAGCACAAGAAGTAATGAAAGCCAGAAGCAAAGGACCCTACACCGCCCCCAAGGAAGGTGATCTAGTTTGGCTAGATGCATCTACCTTAAAAAGGGACGTCCCAAGCGTGAAGCTGGCACCCTGACGGGTTGGCCCATTTGAAATTACGAAAGTAATTTCGCCAGTGGCTGTTCGGCTGAAGATCCCTGATATGTGGCGAATACATCCGGTATTTCACACGTCACGGATCTACCCTTTCGAAGAAAACGATGAATATGGAAGAGCTGAAACGCCACCCCTACCAGACCTAATCGACGACTTACCCAAATGGGAAGTCGAGAACATCCTCAAACACCAAGTCATGGGCTCGAGAAGAAAGATCAAAGGACATGTCTCTGCGCCCAGAGGAACAGCCAAACAACAAACTTACCAATACTTGGTCAAATGGACCGGGTATGGCCATTCCTCAAACACCTGGGAACCAGAGGAAAACCTTTATAACACCCTCGAAATCCTCCACTCCTACCAGAGACGCAACAAGATCCCTCTCACACATGGCCTATGAACACAACTCTGAACACTACTCGTCCTTCAACGAATTTACCCTATCAGACTACGAGAACTCCCATATTGCCTTCTCCGATGACTTCGACTTTTCCGCCTCTCCACCATCTCCCCCGCTACAGCACCTACCCCAGGATTGACTCCTCACAGCAGTTCAGTAACACTGGGACCAGGTCACCTCCGGTGCACCAGGACCTGTTCCGAACCCCCACTCCACGTTCACAGTTCGCTCGCTCTCCCTCACCAAGGGAAAGTGAAGGGCCAGAATCACTAAGACCGCCCCCTACCCATCTGCCCTACCCAAAAGACCATACCTACCCCTCGGCTCCTATCATTCCTGTAACACCCCTACCGCCAGTCGCCACTCCTCCCCAGTCTCCCAAACTGCTGATACAGAGGCAACCTCTACCCACGAGACCCCTGACGCACCCACCACAACTGTCACCCCAAAACTCACTCAGCGACAAACCGCGCCCGAGGTCGACCCCTCCTCCGAGACCAAGACACACTTGGTACCCTCAGCGGAACAACTCCTCCATATTCTGCAGGTGCTCAAAAACTTCGAGCACTGGGACTCACTTGGCTGGCGAGCAGGCGAACACCATGACCGCCTACGGATGCTGTCTCAGATCTACCGAGGTTCAGAATTCATAGTGGCACGTGTCCTGCAAATCTTCAACACAACCAAAACCATCGCCGGCCATGTCTCCAAGAAGGTGGATCTAGATCTATTCACCAGAGACAATATCAACGATGTCAGGGACATACAACGCGCCATCGTGAACCTGGCCTTCTTAGAGTTCAGAGAAAACCTTTGGCACTCCTTTCGAGACTTTTGCCCCGCCTCTGCTCAAGCCTCTGACCCAGCATCAGCTCTCGGATGCAACAAGGGCAAGAGCCCAGAATCTCCTGGACCTCAATCTCCTATCCCAAAGAGCCAAGAAACGGATCTTCAGTTCAGCGGACTATCTCCACCATCATGGACAGAAGATCGGCCAGAGGGTAGTGAACCAGGAGGACTGGACGTGGGAAGAATTACAATGACTCATGGAGTTAGCTTCAAAGGGGAATCAATGAGCCCTAGCTCGTCTTTGGATTCAAGCGACAGCACCTCCACTTATGGGCTCGATGACGACATCGCCTCAAACCAACACTCAGTATGGCTTGAAGGCGTCAAAACCCTCCTCGACCACACTGCCAGTCTCCTCGCCAAGCGCTCTCTTGGTGGAGATGTCGGGTATGTCAACTGGAGGAACTTCCTCCATTCCGCCTACTTCAATTCAGCCATACGAGCGCTACGCCTACCATATGCCCTGAATGCATGCTCTCCATTCCCTCTCCCTCATCTAACCAGCTCTTTCCTCGTCATCCCTTATGATGACAATCTCCCGAAAACCCTGTCTGGAAGACTCCAAATCGACTGGAGCAGCCCCTTTTGGGGTATGCACTGCTACGATTGTACCAGACTAGGGCATATCGGGTGTGCCAATGGACGAGGATCCTGCTGGACTCACCCTGGGAGCGTGCTACCAAGGACAAGGCCAAGGCGGTGTAGGGAGAGTATCCTCTCCACTAGGTATTTTGTTTTATTTCATTGTTTTTACTTACTGGTCTGTTTTCTTTCCTTTTCTTTATCTTTTTACTTCGTGTTTGGACGCGTTGTGGCTTACATAAGCCCGTGCGAGTACTTCGAGCACCTGTACATACTTAGAAACAATAATAGACGATCCACCATAGACGAAAAGCCGGAAATATAGACGAAGTAGAGGTGGACTTTTGTTTCTCTGTCCTCTGATGTTCTATAAATGTTTTCTTGAGTCTCTTCTGGATTTTTGGGCATGTTTCTGGTCTTTTCTCTCCCTCCCTGACTCTGTACCAGGCAATTCTAGCCTCCTGGGTCGAACTGAGACCCCTTCCAACAGGAGCCTATTTTAGCCTCCTCCCACACTCATTTAACATCAATCTTTACATCTGGAGCCCACCGCGAGGGGGCTGTTTTGCTTGGTACCCCTACTTCTCCCCCTACCCCCGAGCTTGTACACGCGTTTTCTCGAGAACCAACGCGCCGGACCTCTCGCTTTTCTGGATTCGGATCCTACCCGACGAGACCTTTCGAACGGTGCCTTTTTCGACACGTCCGCTTCAGTAGTTCTGGAGATATTGCCCATCTTGTGGAGGAAGGCTCTGTAGGGCAGTTTTTGGCATAGCTCAGGATTTGGTGCGCCGGTCCTCTCGTTTCTTTGGTCTCCCAGCACCTCTAGATGCCCTCTACGATGTCCCGGAGCTTTGTATCACTCTGCCCAGTGGTTCCTTGCCAACACACTGCTGTCCTCCTACCTTTGAGCTCGTGCACGCGATATCTCGTGACCAGACGCGCCGGACCTCTCGCTTTTCGGGATTCTGATCCTACCCGACGAGACCTTTCGAACGGTGCCTTTTTCGTCGCGCCCGCTTCAGTACTTCTGGAGATACTCCTGTTTTTGTGGAGAAAGGCCCTGTAGGGCGAAAGTTGGAATAACTCGGGACTGGATGCACTGTTTCCCATGTTTCTTCGTTCTCCCGGCTCTCCTGGCCTGCCTCTACTGTCCTCCGAAGTTTTGTAGCATTCCGTCGAGTGGTTCCTCCCCAGTGTGCTGCCGTCCTCCCCTGCCACAGCTTATGCTCCCTGGCACTCTCCCTCGCGTTTTAGCTCCCTCTCGAGCTGTAGGGAACTGTTTCCCATCGTCTTAGAGTCAGTCGAAGCCCTGTCGAGACCCCACCAGCTGCTTCGAGACCCAGCTGCATTCCAGACCCTTTCGAGACGCGTTTGTGACATAGATGCTTCGTTAGACGCATTCACTTCGTTCGTAACATATTCGAGATGCATTCTGAGACCCTCCGAGACACAGTCGTAATGTGTTCAAGACGCACCCTCATTGTTCATATCGTGTTCCAGACATATCCGCTTTGTTCCCCCTTCGAGGTGCAATTGTATCATACCCCAGACGTATCTGCTTTGTTCCCCTTCCGAGATGCATTCATAACGTGTTCTAGACGTGCCCTCTTTGTAACGTGTTCGAGACGCTTTCCGAGATCCAGACGAGACGCAATCATAACAAGTTCCAGACACAATTGTATCATATTCCAGACGCACCCGCTTAGTTCCCCTTTCGAGACGCAATCATAATGTATTTGAGACGCAGTCATATCATATTTCAGACACAACCTTAATGTGTTCGAGACGCATTCCGAGACCCGTCGAGATGCAATCATGACGTAGACGCTTCCCTCAGACACACCCATACCCCTACTCCCTCCCTGCTCGTGCTGTATTCACTTCGTGAAATATATGTTGGTTTTATCTGTTCAGTTTCTCACTCTCGGGATACCCCTGTGGAGCACTCTCGGTCTTGTTCTAGAAGATGCTCCCAGGGAGGCGCACTCGAGCACGAAGCTCCCCCCTTGTTTCCCCTTCGAGGCGTCCCCTCGAACTTCAAAGGACCTCCCTTTCTCCCCCGAGCCTGCTCCGAGCAGCTCATTTCCTTGCCAAGTCACTTATGCAGGCTCGTGGCACACTGTGGCTTAGCCACGGTGGTGTGTCCCGGATAGCAGGCTGGTGACTTAGCTTCACACTTGCTTCGTAGCTCGAGAGAGGATTGGTAGTCATGTGTGCACTCAGTAGGTTGTTAGAGTGCTCGAAGCCGCTTCTGCTGCTTCGAGCCCAGTCCCACCCTCGAGTAGAGTCCCAAGGCTCATCAGAGCCACTCGAAGGCTTGTGTTGCCCCTTTGCACAGCTGTCCTTCCCCCTCGAGTCACCTTCTGAGGCCTGTCTAGGTTTGAGTCCCTCTCGTCTTCGAAGCCACCCCCTCGAGTCCCCTCGTTGCCCCTCGAGGCCACTCTGGCGCCCTCTCCTGCTGCATGGGTACCCCTTCTCATTCATGTTTTTGTTTGTTTATGGTCTCTTTCACCTTCGAGTTTGTGTTTTTTTGAGTTTTGACTTCGAGTTTTGTTTCGAGGAGGATATCCCTGGTCTCGCTTTGTGATACAGCTCGGTACGTGGTGACTGGGGACAGTCACTATCCGAAGCCACCCTCGGATGTAGGGAGAGTATCCTCTCCACTAGGTATTTTGTTTTATTTCATTGTTTTTACTTACTGGTCTGTTTTCTTTCCTTTTCTTTATCTTTTTACTTCGTGTTTGGACGCATTGTGGCTTACATAAGCCCGTGCGAGTACTTCGAGCACCTGTACATACTTAGAAACAATAATAGACGATCCACCAAAGACAAAAAGCCGGAAATATAGACGAAGTAGAGGTGGACTTTTGTTTCTCTGTCCTCTGATGTTCTATAAATGTTTTCTTGAGTCTCTTCTGGATTTTTGGGCATGTTTCTGGTCTTTTCTCTCCCTCCCTGACTCTGTACCAGGCAATTCTAGCCTCCTGGGTCGAACTGAGACCCCTTCCAACAGGAGCCTATTTTAGCCTCCTCCCACACTCATTTAACATCAATCTTTACAGCGGTACCGTCGTCGATCTCCTACAAACCCCTCCATCTTAAGACGAGGCAATCATTAAACTTCCCCTCCGACTTCGCAGTCGAGCTCCCAACTTAAAATTGAGCCCTCCCTCAAGACTCAAACTCGCCTCTCCGGTGCTTCGGCCTTGAGAGGGGGGTGATGATATGCCAATCATATTTCTTTTCCTTTTCCAGACTTTCCTTTTTCAATTGTACACGCGACGTGCCCCATGGCGCTTACATGACCTTATGCTTTCCCTTTTCAGACACTTACTATACGCCATCCCTTATATGGCCTCCCCTTCCCTCGGTCGATCCCCCGGATCGACATGACTCACGTTATCTCTTCTATTTTTCCACAACCGAGTCATTTCCCCTTTTTGGACTCTATTTCATTTTATGCGTCCTCAACGCGTCTCCCCTTCTCCAATGGACCTATAGTTGGTACGCAGGCTGTTCCCCTTATCTCTGACTCGACGTGTCTTTGTTCTCACGAGTGTGTCCTTGACGCGACTCATCCAAAGACTGCCAAATAGTCTGAGGTAGTATATATACACCTAGGGACCTGCCTGTATCTCCCAACTTTTAGCTACCTTGCAACCAGGATAGCATTCTCCCAGAATCTTCATTCTCAGAACTGCTTGCCTGGCCATAGAAGGGGTAAAACTATTAAGCCCTTGAGGTCAACCCTGGAATATTGCAAGCGCGCTGCTGCCTTAGAGCCTCAGCACCAACACTTGTCACTTTCAGCAGGTGAGATATCCAGCACGTAACAATAAGCAGCCTTTGTAAATAATTTTCATTTAGAACATTTGCTGTGCACTCTATCACAGGAGTGCAATCTGCATCCTCTTGATGCATCTCTGCCAAGCAGGAGTTCTTAGCAGTATTGTCTCCAAGCAAGGAAATACCCACTTTGGAGTGATACATATCCCTTAGGTGGAAACTTGCACATTTCAAGCTCATGCTTTACATGTCCAAGCCACTTGTCCAACAGCTCTCCTTGCTTCTCTATAGCCCTTGCTTCAGCTTCAGCTATTGTCAAACCCCCATCCAGAAGCTCCTCAATAGCTGTGAGGTACAACACATCCACCTTTGTCACCAATACTATCACAGGAACTAAATGTGGTGCTCAGTTATACATGACAACTGTGTCTGCTCAACATTCACCATGTCCTGTATCACATTCATTGAAGAATTTCCTTTCTGCAGCAGTTACTGGCCTGTGGGAATCAGTCATTGGGATGCAAAACCTAGAGTTATATATATTGCTTTAGTCTGCACTCGTTCATAGTGTAGCTCTTACCAGATAGCATGGATGCGCTCATTCACTCTTGTTGTCACAGCATGGTCAGCCACAAAGTGCTTCATCTGGTCAAATTGCCGTGTGGATCCTGCTTCAAAACCACAAGAGTCATAGAATACAAAGCCTGAGTTACTCTCAAACACAAGCTCATTCTGAATATCATGATAACCACGCTGGAAGTACTCAGTTTCAATATGAACTTCAGGAGTCATCAACCATGGCAGCTTACTGTCAATGTGCCCTGGACAATGTCACTCTCCATCTGAGAATCAATCAGAGATGTATCACTGACCATACAGGACTAGACCTTGTTTCCGTTCCCGCCAAAAATCTCTGGCATATCCGTAGAGTTGCAGACCCTTTGAATGATGGTAGTTTTACCTGCATTTGCTCTTCCCATGACCAAAATTCGAAAGCGCTTTATCTTCTTCAAGTATTCATCTGCCATCTTAGAATCAAGACGGTAAGCAGGCCCAGTAGTCGTAGTTGCTGCGATTCGACATCAGACAGTGCGAAATTCACATGATGCGACAGTACTTACCTTGAGGTGTGGCTTCAATCTGAGCGGGAACTGGACTCCCTGCATCGCCAGCGACATTGCTAGCTATGATATTCTAGTATCAAGCGCCTGATTTATCGGGGGCTAGAAATAATCATACCTGCAGCCGTAGTTCCTGTTGCAGCAGGAACTATATCACTTGCATCGCCTTTGTTGGCGCGATGAGAATCACCGCCGCTTGCTGGTGAGGGCGACTTGAGCCACGTTGTGATACGACGACCAGGAACCATGTAGAAGTAAACTATGATTCTATACCCCTGACAGCGTAGAGTGTCAGGCGGGTGGAAGGTCAGTGTGAAGTCCGCCGCCGTACTCACAACGACTTGCAGATCGACAGGATAACTAGTATCAGGATGGCCGTCTCCCTGGTTCCCACGGAACAGTATCCTAATGCCACATGGCCCTTATGTAATGAAAGGGTCGAGGCTATCTACTACAGACAATGTTTATGATATGTGTGCGCTCGGTAAGCTGTAAACAAAGGGTAGCACGATGGCAAGTTGGCTATGGGTCCGACACAAGTACGGGAACGGCAATCGATTGGCTCTCATCAGCAACAACAGTTGTCCCATACTGCTCGTTTCATCCCCGGAAAGGGCATTCAATACCTTCCCCAGGGGAACAACAATACCCCGTCTTATAATCGCTCCACCTCGCAGAGTTCCATGCCACCCTCACAACCACGACGGGTCGTCCGATCCAGCCTCAGCAGGGTCCGTTTTACACCCAGCAAATGCAACGTCGTACGTCCGACGCACCCGTCCCGAATCTCAATGACCTCGGCAAAGACGTTCCGCTCTCGTCTGCTCCCACTTCTTGGCCGCTCTACGTTGTCGAAATCAAAGCAGGTCGCACCGATCTTTTCTATCTGACTGGACTCACTCGGGTGGGTGATCTACGTGGAGGCCGATCGGGGGAAGGTTTTGGGTAACGTCGTCAACGATTCCATCATGCTAAAGGGAGTGAAGGCCTTCGAGCACGAGCAGAGAGAACGCTTCGCATACGGCGACGGTGGTCCGCTGAGCCTTGGCGGTCAGAAAGGTTCCAAGAAGGATATACACCTAAACATGATCTATGGAGAGACCCAGCCTCAGGATAGACAGTTCGGTTCCTTTCCCCAAGTCATGGACCCCTGGTTTCTAATCCTTGGGCTCTGCAGACAGCTCGTTGCGAAGGCCCAAGGCGAACTAACGGCAATGCAGCTTTGACCGAAGTTACCGATGGAGGTCATAGATGCAAAATATCGGTGATTCGTTGTGCACGAGTTCCTGGGATCATGTGGCGAAGTTGCTGATAGGAACGAAACACAGGGATCGACGAAAATTGATATTCTATTTCACCGCAGAAAAGCGCATCGACTTCCGAGAGCTCGTGCGCGAGTTGTTCAGCTACGCTACCGTCGCATTTACTGTTGTTGCCGTAGTGCACGCTCGCTCACCGTCCCATCTCCAAGGCACGTATTTGGACGGCCTCTCCCCAAGACCCTGACGGTTACGAACAGTGATAGGCTAGCCTGCCCCCAAGACCGAAGTAAGCAAAAACCCTGAAACCAAGATAATATGCCACGATATACCATGACGTCTTGCCCAGTCGTCCATTCGATTGCGTCTCAAAATACAAGTAGATATGCAATCTTTCTACTCTGTCACTGGCTAGGTCAACCTAGACGATCTTAGGTCAGGAGTGTACGTGTACCCCTGGCAGTCTTACATCAAGAAATTCAATCCTTCATATGATTTCCAGCTTCATTTTCTCTTCTGTTTACGCGTTGCCCGCTCGTCGGTGCATATAGTGTCTTACTTCAGAGCGCTTTTCAGACCGATCGAACTTACTACTCTCCTCATATTTCACTGGCACCTCTTCATTAACTACTCATTACAGTACACATATCATATTGGTGTTAGCTTGGGAATCTGAGGCGTGGTGTCCAGTATCGGTACAAATGTCAGAGTGTATCCTAACAGCAAGGAAGGTGTTCAACGATACAATGATGCGCACGCATCAACATGCTGAGTTCCCAGCATTGTTATTGACTTTTCGTTCTGCAGTGACTGCTCGCGAAGAGGGATTCATGACTTGAAAAACAACGAATGATGCAACACGTACCCCATGGTCGACGGTCCATCGGACATTGCTGTTTCGACGTGGGCGTTCCAAGCCACTTAAGCAAACAATGCATATGAAAGACGTGGCTGCATTGTCCCCATACTGTTTTATGTTTTACAAAACTTTCAATATCCACAGGGTATATTATTCAAAAGCGAAAGAGGGGCACGCACTGAGCGGACAATCATCACCAGGCATTTTACATGCCGGACAACATCCCTCATACGGGACTCGACAGATCCCACATACATCACCCTCGTCGTCGGCTGCTGCATAATCATTGATGTTAATGTTAACGTTGTTGTTCCCGGTATTCCATCGCCACTGTGCGACTGCACTCCAATGCTTGATGCGAATCTTCATCGTCTGCCTGAGTGGGGGTGCCTGTATGAGTGTACAGTACGTGGTGGTTGACGTTAGACATTATTGGAGCCAAGACCAGAATGACTGCACTCCATCGTCACATTTGGTGTTGTGTACGCGTTGGGGTAGTGTCACGTGACCTACGTGTCATACGATGACGCTATGGTCCACGTCACCTAGTCACCGCTACTTTTTGTACAGACGCCAAATTTGTGTCGGCCAACAAAGAAAAAACTGCTGCAAGTAATTGAAACTGCCTGATAACATTCTGGTAGCATGTAATAACAGTACCGGGTCACCCTAAGTAGGGGTTGTCAGTTACATCACTCAAGGGAATATGCTGGTAACTCAGTTCAAATGGGTCCAAAGATGTGGGGATTTATGCAGCAATATCTGGCAGAGATGGGCCACTACATATGGGGTCAGCAGCTGCACCAACTTGGGGGCTACAAACTCATGTTTATGCTGACAAGTTACCCTCCTCAACAACCACAAGTGCTTGTGCAATATTCCAATAACTCCAGCTTCAGTTGAGGTCTACACTATCAGATTTGGTTGGTACCAGAATTTATAACATGGCCAATTTTTGAGATATAAAAAATCTAGTTCTTTGAATGATAAAGTAGAGCAGTTTTACAGTCATTTCAGGAAGATTTGTATGTGTTATAATGTTTGTACAAAAGTAGCGGTGACGTGCACCATACATTTAAACCATTATAATGCATACACAGTGAATTGTTGATGCGGGTGAGATCACAGCCCCGACAATAACAACTAGCGATTAGCCTGCTGGAGTCGTAAGCCCAACATTGTACTTACATGGAGTTGACCGTGATAGACGTTGTATACAAATGAGCTTCGATTTCGACAGACAGTGTTGTTGCCCTGTTTGTCCCCTCCTCCATCCTATTACCCATACATACAACACCAACAACATGGAACTGGGAACCAACTTTGCAGCAAGGCTGGAGCCTTTCTTGCTCATGTCCAAATCAGCGAAGGGTGCTGCAGCTGCAAAGCTCATCCAAGACGCCACCGCCGCCCCTGGCGTGTTCGTCTTCGCCGAACTGTTAGACATGCCAAACATTCAGGAGGCAAGTCTTGATCTTTGCCCTTGCGAACTACGCGAAAGTCATTAACGTTCCGTATCTCCGTTTGTTAGCTATCCACGAGCGAACAATATGGGCCCTACTTTTCGCTGTTGCAACTGTTCTCGTATCGCACGTACAGGTATTACTTGGGTAAGACGACCGACGTTCTATGTCAACACGCCCCCAGACTGTTTAAATTGTACTCCAGAGAACGAGGACTCTTTTCCAGCATTGAACTCTGCACAAATTACCAAGTTGAAATACCTCTCGATAGTATCCCTAGCGAGCGAACGTCGGGTTCGTACAGTCACATCCATCTCTTCATGTCACCAATATGCATACACGACTTCAGGTACTCCCGTACTCGCTGCTTCTCCAAGAATTGAAAATGGACACGATCCGCGAGCTTGAAGATCTGATCATCGACGCAATCTACTTGGACATCCTCCGCGGCAAGTTCGATCAAAAGGAACAACAACTCGAAATCGAGTATACGATGGGTCGAGATCTCGAACCCGGGCAACTTGACAAAGTCCTAGCAGCGCTTCAAAACTGGTACGTGTGTGTTCTCACGTTGTTTGGTCCTATGTCCCCCGTCCCCGTGATCGACGACGACGGTTTAACGCAATACGCTCAATAGGGCGAGTACGACGGCATCCGTACTCGAAGCTTTGGATAAGAAGCTAGTCGAGGTCGCTGAACACCATAAAGCCGTCCGACGCGAAACGGAGTTGCACGAAGAACTTTGCGCGGCTAATCTGAAAGAAGTACAAGAACGCCTGAAGGAGTCCAAACAATCAAACCGTAAAATCGGACAGTATCCCACTGGTGGAAGCGGCGCAGGGGATAGCATGGACGTCGACGATCCACCAGCAGAAGGCAACGTAAAGATAAGAAATAGAAAGTGAGTGTGGGGGTTAAGTGATCTCGGTCGTTTTTGCTGACATGGACTGTTTGCAAGTCGTGGACCATCGGAGGCCGCCGCTGCTAAACAACAGAGAAAGCGTAACAGGATTTGACGCGAGGTCGTACCATGTATTTTAATATGATGCTTCAATCCTGTATCACTAGCATCGCTCATGGACCTGTAGAGTTCGACAATGGAGGAACGTATTGCCATCACGGTGTGTATTTCCACGTCTAAATGACATCCACTTCAACGGATGGATATCATCCAATTACAGGTATCCACAGTAAAGCGGTAAGTACAGTATCGGGCGAGTGGTAAGGTATATGTAGAGGCAGCCATAGTTACGAGTCTCGCCGTGACACCAATTATCGACATGCACAAAGAATGCAGCACACCGGAAATATAAGGGAGAACACCGAAAGGCAAAGGGGTTGTCTACTGGGAGACATTATGTACGCGTGTAATACCAGTATCTAACATAAGCTTTATGGTGCAGGAATGAGCAAGGTTGATATGATGGTGGCAGGTTCAGATGTGGCGCGAAATATCCATATTGAGAGGGGAACGACGAGAATAGCTTGAAAGGATACCAAAAAAATGAGCATGCGAGGACACAAAAACATGACGGTGCCACTAACCAACTTGACCGCGCACTATAGTACATCGTCGTCTCGGTCGTCGTGCTTGCGACAGTGACCATGCTATCCTTGCTCAGGTGTCGCTGGGGAGACTGTTGTGGCTCGCAGTAGTAACTGCTCTCTCGTCTCCTCGTCATGGAACCGAAATCCTTGGGATATACCTCGTCTCTGTGCTCTGCCTCTTCTTCTGCGGCTTCAGAGACTGAATCTCCGAACCACCCAAATACGTTCCACCCCGAACCACGTTTACCTCGTCCGCTGTCAATGTCCAGTCCTCCGTCGCTGTCGCACATCGTTCTTGCACGCGCTCCGTGTTCCAGTTCTGTCCCGTGACCGTGGACACGCACGTACGGACTCGGAATAACCAGGGGTGATGAGGGAGTTGGCGACGGGCTCGGTGTGGGCAACTGGTCCCGTATATCGAAACCTTTGTCCGATAAAAGTGCGGCCTCTTCGGGCTCGACGCAAGGCTCAGACGTATGTGAGGCGTCGTTCGCACATTCGTCGTCGGGTGTTTGTTCGAGACCCAGATCGCTTCTGGAATCAACCTCGGAATCATCTGGTTTGTCTCCATCCTCCGCCTGTCCTTCTCGATCATCGCTGACCTCGCGACCACTCCCAATGCTGGGGGGTGCTACAGCCACCTCAACTCGCACCCTCAAAGGCATACACAGTGTCCAATCCTCCTTCTCCTCTTCCTCCAGCTCGATTTCTCCCCTTCCTTGGCCTTCTGCAGCATCGGCAGCAGCCTTAACTAGCGGTGAGATCTTGCCTCCCGGAACATCGGTCGACAATGGGAGTGAAAGTGTCCAGTCCATGCTAGGCTCCCTCTGAGTATTCGTATTCTCCTGCGCGGCATCTCCACTCAAACCGAGCCTCGGCTGGTTTCGCGAGCGCATACGGGAGAGAATAGGAGCGGAGTGCCGACGCTCGCGCAGAATAAGAAGCTGTGGAGGCACAGAATCGGATGGCGCACTCGTCGGCACCAATGTCGGTGTCGTCGGGGGCGGAGCCAGCGTCGGTGTAGGATCGGAAGTACGCTTTGCGCGTCCTGGAGGTTAAAATAACCTTAGCATTTCCTGCGTGTCATACGAACCATGGCTATACCTTCTTTGTTCTTGTCCCTGTCTCGTTCCTTGTCTTTATCCCTTCCGATTCCAAGGGAAATGTTCATCAGGCCCAGAGCAGACCTTCTCCTACCCATTTTCAGCGCATTCGCCTCCTTCTCCTTCGACTCCTTCTCTGCACCAATCACTGCACCTATTCCAACGCCCACACATCCATGACCATGCCTCCCACCCGTCTCTACTTCACCTTCTTGACCATCCTTGCACGCTTGTCCGAACCCACTCTCAGCACGTATCTGCACTCTCTTTTGCATCCCCACACCTGCCGTTGTACCACGGCCAGCTCCGGAACCACCATTACCACCAGATCCAAACGGAAACGCAAACTTACTCCGCGGTCCCAACAGCAGTATACTTTTCGTCCTCCTCACGTTCCCCTGCACCGAATCGCTACCCATAGTCGTATTTCCGATAGCCGCAGCAACAGATGCTGCCTCAAGAATTCCAACGCCAAGACTGGTCGGTCGCTTCAGCGTGCGTGGAGGCGTTAACGCATCCGCTGTTGATTGAGGCGACGTGCAGAGACCTATACTGGATGACGATCCAAGGGCACTCATTCGTTTGGCACCCTTGGTGGGGGATGCAGGCGGGCTTGGTAATAATCCAGCCACAGAGTTTGACGGCGCAAACCCATCTGAAGCTGGCGCTATTCCTCCAAATATCCTTGAAGGAAGACGAAGCGCGCCAGGAGGGGACTGAGCTTGGAACTGCGTTTGCTTTGACGGCGATCTAGAGGGTGATTGTGCCCGTCCTTGTGCTTGTGGCACCTGTATTTTTGAACATGGATCAGTGAAAGCTTGAGTCAAAAAGAAAGAGACCACACCTGTCCTTGGGGTTGAAGTTTATTAGCAACAGTAGTAATGTTCGAGCTCGAGTTTGGTAAGGGGAGTTGCATAGCCAACATGGATTGTCTCGATTTAAGTGCTGGCGGGAGCGGCGGAACAGGAGGAAACAAGGATATCTGAGAAGCTAGAGTTGACGGTGCCGAGACTGGCACCGACACTCCCGGCCCCGATAGGACTACTTGCGGTACTGGTGACTTCGAGGAGTCTCGAGATGGTACGGCAGGTAGTGGCCGACTTGGCGGCGGGCCAGGGAGTGCAAGGGGTGGCGGCTTCGTGCCCCTTGGTGCTGACCTCGTGCAACCTCCACCAGAATAGACGGAGTTCAGTGAGCCTTGCGAAGAGGACGGCCTCGACAATGATTGGGGATTCTCACCCATGACTTCACAACACACAACCGGAGTAGTATCAGAAGGTGGAGTTGTCAGTACGATTGGGACAGGACTCCGCATCGAAGAGATCGGTATGGGCTGTACCATCGATGTGCAAGAGGACGGGTCGCTGTCTGCTTCGGTCTCTTGTTTAGGTGTCTCATTAGACTGCGCAGGCAATATTAACGATAGCGCCTGGAGTCGTCTGCGCTGTGTCAGGGTGAGAGCATCACCCATGCTTGGGGAAGGAGGGACGATAGCAGAAGTGCTAAACGTAGAAGCGCGGGGAGTGGGGTCATCCTCCGAGGTGCCACTGTCGCTCCGAGGAGAAGGCGAAGATACGTTGGCGCCGCTGCGGAGGTAGTCTTCACTCGATATTGCAATGCCAATTTCCACAACCTCAGTACCTGATGAATCAATGCTGCTAGAATGTGATTTACTACCGTGGAATGAATGTGAGGCTGGGTTGGGAGTGCCTGTGACATAACTCGTAGCACGCGCTGGAGAGTTTGGTCTAGCGAAGAAGATGGGTGATAAAGTGGAATCTCTAAGTGAGCGGTGGCTGTCGTCGAAAGAGTCGTCTCGAGAAAACTGTTCATTAGGAAGAATGAGAGACCCCAGGCTTGATGTTGAGCCTGCTGCAACGGAACTCGCAGAGGCTGGGGAAGTAGACCTGCAGGCCAACAATGTGCTTGCAGGATTCGGTGGTTTTTGTTCGTCAGACATATCCTGGAGGGAATACGTGTGAGAACTAAGTAGAAGAATTGTGGGGATCTTCTTACAGGGCCGTTCGGTTCGTAATACGAAGAGCGCCTGCTAGGAGAGCCACGGGAAAAGGGCCACGGAAAACCCATTCTGCGTGGAGTGGTTGGGGTACTTGGCATATCTTCTTTGTTTTTCTCGGGCGAACAATGGCCTCCCGCGGGATTAGAGGAACGTAAAAAGATGCGCTGGAAGGACGAAGATTTTTGTTTTTCCGAACTTCCTTTTTCAAGTTTTTCTAAGTTGAAAGGAGACGAGTATGGTGACATGTCGAGAGACTCGCTGATGAGATGGCTGAACTCTTTGATAGAGAGAGTGGATCTGCGCGGAGGCGTGCAAGCAGGGGTGCTAGTCATGACTACAAAACGATCAGCATAAACGAGAGACTGCTGGAGAATAAAATAAAATAAAAGGAGGGAAGGGCAGAAAGTTTTGTCTCTCAGTAACTGGGGCCTCTCAGAGGAAAAGAGAGACACTTTGGTGTGCACCCCCGCCCCTCACGAAAAACAAAAAACCTTTGCAACGCAAAAACGGCGCCATCCCATTTACAGAAAGCAACTACCAAATCCGATCAATAATGCCATCACTTCTGATAGACTCGTCACGGCATTTACCGTAAGTACGTACGCGACAATAAGGCCAGAGCGCCGCGTCGACGACTTACTCCCTCGATATTGTACTTACATGTTAGCGATTTGGGAGTTTCCGGCGGCACAATGGCTGTTCCAGGCTTTCCCCGTCAAACCGGATCTCAATTGTCCTGCAACCTTCCTGTCGGACATTGTAACGTAACCCACGTAGTAAATTTATCGTTGTTGATTCTCGAACACTTGACAGAATTAAGTATAGACGTTCAAATCAGATCTGTGATATCTTGTAGATGTCTGCCAATGCTCATCCCACCGTGATACGACCACACTGTAATCTTGCAAACATTGCGTAGGCAGCCTGTAGCCCGGCTTTGCCTCAGTGCACAACTTCACCGCGGTCGGGATCCTTGGGTGTCAGTCATACGCCGACAAAGACAAACCCATTCCTGGTTCACGCCGCTAGGAATACGACCCTGGCCAACTCAGACAGCTTTCATGTCCTCCGAGGGCGAAGTTCCGAGTGGGCTCGTAATGTTGGGGAGGTGCAAACTTAAGTAGGAACTATTTCCGAGTCACAAGAAGTGCTAGCCAAGTCATGATAGCTTTGTTCCGATCTAATTTCCGTGCTCAAGATGGGTCATCCTTTCATATTGCCATTCGCATTTGATATCCCTGACGAGTTGTGCATAGGCTGTGCACACTCGCTAGCCCCACAATTTATCGAACCACGGACCTCCCTGGACAACCCCACATACCAGTGACTGACTCCGCGGGCAAGTGACACTGTCAAACGTCAATATGCGCGATGCCCTCGGGCCTCAAACATAGCTTGATCGTGACACGTCGCAAGTTATCCAGATCCGACAATGGCAGAGTACCGAATTTTCTTCGAGGCACTTCCAAAGACCACATCTTCCGAGAGCAGTTTGGAGGAATTTGGTAGGTAAAGTTAGCTTTAAGTTTGATGGGGAAGTCAAAATAATTTATTAAGCTCTCCATGGATCAGGTGTTTGAATGACAAAAAGTACCAGCCAGTCATAAGGCGCCACGCGCAACATACAAGTCAATCATAGCACTGGCGCTACTAATACTCAACTTCCTTACCTTTCTCTACAGGTTATTCATGTTCAAGGCTGCCCTTACGTCCCACATCGAATTGCTGTTGAGATAAGCCTTCGCGACGGCAGACCCATTATACTTGTGGGTTTCCACTTGAACTTCGCCCGGCGTGGACAATAGGGTCCTCGTCAGACGGAAGCAAACTTCCGCGGAGCACTGTTTCGGCCAGTCCACTGCCAAGTCGAGACCCACCCTTCAACAACATTGGAGACGTTATCACAATCGTTTGCCACTTACCATCCCAAAATTGGCGAACCCATTGTGACGATCGCGATCGCCCTCCGGGATGTAACCGGGATCCTAGGTAAGATTTGCGATTTGACGAGCTACGGATGATGTTTCGCTGTACTTGAAGGAAACTTGTGGATGTCCGGACGCTTGATCAATGGTTTTTCAACTCCTCCTCTTCGACCCTGGCCTCATTGACCAGTGCATCCGTTGAAGCAGGCCATTCTCAATCACGGCTCATGCATTCGTGTTGATTGACAGATTGACAAATTCTTCACCGCTTTCTTTTCTTCGCTGGCAGTCAGCATGACTGTGCCGATACTATCTGAACGTGTACCGGTAACCCTCTTGCTTTGGAGACTTGATGACCTTTCCAAGATAGATAAACTGGCCTATAGTTCCACGAGAACTTGCATCTGCGCCTGGATGTCCTTGAGTCTTTCCTTTGCACTGTCATGTGCTCAACAATAGCAATGTTATCCCCAAACTTAAATGTCGTGTCGTCTACTGGGACTATATGTTCACATGCCCGAACGCCCTGTAAGTGCTGCATAAATCCATGCATCGTATCCTTCATCTTTTTTGTGACTGGGCGGCCTCTACGTCAGTGTCATGTAGTCAACAGCCAGTCGGTGGCAAAACTTAGAGCGAGCTCCTTCCTTCTACCTTTGTGCTGCATGCTTTGGAAGGTTTACTCTTTCAGTCCGCCAGTGTGACCTGTAGCACTAGCGTATACCTATCCCCTGATTGTTAGCGACATCGGTGTCCCTGCGCATACAACTAGCATGATATTTAGTTCGCAGATACAAGTATCGCACAGAGAAAAAAAAAATTCGTACAGTTTTCCGGCTGATTCGCAGACGAGATTTCAACGTACTCGAGTAGATCAACCAGTGTGAAATTGGGTCTATGGAGCTGTAAATCAGAAGATTTATGGGTTCTGAGACGACTCCGACGCCAGTCGCCGCGAGGTTCAAGCATGGAAAGCCTAGAACACAGAAGTGGCCTATGGCACTGAGGACATCTCTGGCTGTCGGGGATGAACCGTATCCGTTGAAAGGCAGATTATAGCGGACCGTACCAGGCTGCGAGTATACGACCAGACCATCGAGAGAAGCGTATCGCATGGCCCGCTTCCCGTCAAATACATTAATTCTTCAGCGGTGTTGAAAGGTTGTCTGTACATTAACATTCAGCTACCCTCGAAAATGCACCTTCGTGGAAACAAACTCCTTGATCACTCGCATGTAGCTGATGGAAAGACAGAATAACAAGTCAACAACTGTGCAACCCAAAGATATGACATGCCAACCCGGAGTCCGGAATCGGAGTGGAGAGCCATTTTCTGATCTGTGGGATATCCCAAGTCTAGCAGATGATACGAGGCAGAAAAGGCTGCAATGCAATGCTGAATGCAGAGGTGTGGAGAACTGCGCAACAACTGAGACTGACTGGAACACCGCATGCTGAGCACTTCCAAGTGCTTGAGACTACACAGTCGTTGTCCCGGGTCATGATGAGGCGGGCAACTGATTATGGTGAGATTCTGCGGTTCCAACGCCGTTGTCGGTCTCAGTCATCCACGTCATCGACAGTCCAATTCTGTTCGACGAGGAGGTTCACACACTGGTTCAACTGATAAATAGTGAATGGCGCCCGAACAGACCATCTCTTGTGTATTCAGCTTGCTAATCGTGTCCTCTTTTGAATCATGCCTGCCGTCCAACCTCCTTGCAAAGTACTCGTCACTGGCGCGAATGGGTACATTGCAATGTGGGTAGTTCACGAGTTCCTCGAGCAACGATACTCTGTTCGGGGAACGGTGCGCTCCGCGAAAAAGGCGGAACACGTCCAGAAACAGTTTGCCGAGTACGGCGATAAGCTTGAAGTTGTCGTTGTTGAGGACATTACCAAGGTCTGCTTCCTGTGAGCTTCAACCTGAAGCGAGCTTTGACTTGACGTCGATCGGAATCCCACAGGAGGGGGCATTCGATGAAGTCGTTAAAGATGTAGACGCAATTGCACACACTGCTTCTCCTTTCCATTTGAATGCACGACGTCCTGAAGGTGGGTATCCAACTAGTGTATATCTCGTGTTCAATACGTCAAATCAAATCCACAGAATTAATCGAACCAGCTGTAAAGGGTACAGTGGGAATCTTGCAAAGCGCCCTTAAGTACGGGTTAGTGGCAATAGTTATTCGTAGCGGAGTCCATCCTTATCATTGACAATTTCCAGCGCTTCTGTTAAACGCGTTGTCATTACATCGTCTGTTGGAGCAATCATACGCGATGAGCCCACTCCAATCACCTTCACCGAGAAGGATTGGGACCAGCAATCCCTCGATTTGGTGAACAAGCTGGGGGAAAAGGCTCCGAGCATAGCGAAGTACAGGGCATCTAAGACGCTTGCGGAAATGGGTTGGTTACATGATTCGTTTTTATGCTTCTGCCTTTGAATGCTATTATCGTCAACCACAGCTGCCTGGAAGTTTGTGGAAGAGCATAAGCAAGAGATCAATTGGGATGTGACTTTCCTCAATCCGCCATTCGTATGCCCTTTTTTTGGTGTTTGTGTGCTCCGTAAGGGACTGAGCAACGCTTTACAGGTTTTTGGGGTACTCGTCATTTCCCTTGACGAACACACTAGGGGTCTTATTGTTTTCTCGATAGCCTGCAATACACGAACTGACGGATCCTGCTTCACTCAATACTTCGGCGAAGATGTTCTACGATTACGTTGCAGATGCTTCGAAAGCGGAAGCAGCCGGAAACGACTTCCTCGCACAGAGCGGCACTTGTTGGGTTGACGTTCGCGACGTAGCAAAAGCTCACTGTCTTTCACTTGAAAAGCAAGAGGCAGGAGGTGAACGGATAATCGTCAGTAGCGGTACGTGCCTTCACTTGGAGAACTATTTCCCAGGCGCCAATCTATTGACACTTCGCAGGCCTTTTCAAGTGGCAAGACTTCAGTAAGTAATCAATGGAGATTATGCTCTTCGTGATGCCGAATTATCGTTAGTTGATGCAGCCAATGCCCTGAGCCCTCCTCCTCAGTTATCGAAGCCCATCCCCAAAGGCCAACCTGGTTCTGGTACCGGACATCCGGACACCGTACATCTGGTCATTTTCGATACGTCGAAGTCCGATCGCGTGCTTGGCTTGAAGTATCGCACAATCGAAACGACGACCAAGGATACGTTTGCCGATTATCAGGCTCGTGGCTGGTGAAGGAACTGAGACGTGACTTATGAATTAGCGACAGGTAGGAGCCATTGAAAGTGATGTACGTGCCGCCATTAACGGGGAACAATCAATGATTTTTACGCGGAAGTCGTCTTCAAGAATTACTGGTTAACCATTAGGAAAATTTTCCTAAAAGACTAAGCCAAACCCAGTTGAATACTGCTTGTCGTACGGTATGCTTCATTAGCGCACTATGCAGTATGGAGCATCCCAAATGGTTTAGAATATCAGATTTTTTTTGCCGCTGACATGAGGACTCTCACAACGCGGCGAGCAGAATTTAAACTGGGAGTAAATGTAGTGGGAAATGTGAATAGGAAATCTTAAGTTTAATCCGACATCTGTGTGTTGACACAATTTGAAGTATTTGCGGTGGAAAGAATGTTGGTGACAATTTGATAAGTTGGCGGTGGTATTGCTTGCGTGTGAATGCTGTCCCAAATGGGAAGTATCAGCGTCGAAAGTACGGTCGTCGAAACTTCGTATACTGACGAACAATAGAAAACAGAGCCTAAATTTGAAGTATAAATTCATTTACAAAATGTAGTACTTAACTTCATGTAATAGCTTTGAAATCCACATAGTGCATGAAATTGAGTACTACATTTTTGTAAATGAATTTATACTTTGAATTTTGGCCCTGTTTTCTATTGTTCGTCAGTATACGAAGTTTCGACGACCGTACTTTCGACGCTGATACTTCCCATTTGGGACAGCATTCACACGCAAGCAATACCACCGCCAACTTATCAAGTTGTCACCAACATTCTTTCCACCGCAAATACTTCAAATCGTGTCAACACACAGATGTCGGATTAAACTTAAGATTTCCTATTCACATTTCCCACTACATTTACTCCCAGTTTAAATTCTGCTCGCCACGTTGTGTCTTCCGACTAGCCTCCATTTTCTTAAAATAAGGCATGTGGCTGAGGCACAACAAGGCTGGTAGGTCTGGGCGTTTAGAAGCGGCGTCGTCCACGATATTACTTTGCGTTGGCCCATCGTAGTTAATCATTTCGAGCAGGAGTTCTCTAACTTGGAGGCTGCCAATCTGTGAGCATGACGACTTTTTCTAGCGCTGACGTAGTTACAGTCGAGTCGACCGGGACGGTACAGATCACGCCCTCAAAACCCTAGAGATCGAGGTGAGTATTTCACCGAGGGAGCGTTCGCTCCTAACAATGGTTGTCTTAGTTGGAGTCACAAGCGCAAATGAGCTGGACCGTTATTGTCTTCGTGTTCACTTTCATAAGCCCAGTCTGCTCATTCGTGTCTGTTAAACAGAAATCAAATTGCAGCATGGAAGATCCCGGTATTTTTGGTAAAGTCTTGGATCGATCATCACGGATACTCCTTTGTCTTCTTGGAATCTGGCTTGATGGTTTGCGCACTACGAAATCCAGGTTCCTGGCCGATTTGGACGGCAGCGTTACAGTTAAGGTGCGAAATAGATGTTTAATATTGACCCATCACGACAGCGAACACTAAATATTCCGGTTCGGGTCGGCGCTGCTACTGTCCTCCGTGACTACAGTAATGGAAACCGGAGAAACCCAAGTCCTCTTGTAGTCCTTGGCTAGCTGGTTGACTTCACCACAGCTTCGGTGGTATTACGGGTGCCTTCAACGTGGCGATCAACGCTGTCTTTAAAAACGGCATTTTATGAAGAGACTACTACCGGGTTATCTCGGTGGTCTTTGTCGACGACTATTGTTGGCCACTAGTAGGACTATCTCAACCCTGGGAATACTCTTCCCGCAAAGAAAGCGCATACTCATTATCGTGACCTTCATTGGACAACCTTGAGAAAAGTTCATGGCAAAAGGTTCGGACCATCCTTGAAGCGAAGAATGCGACTTGTCGCAGTGCACAAGGTTTCAAGGTGTGCTCCAAGCGAAGGATCTCATCCCTCGAATTACCATCTTCCTTTGAGAATCATCGTTCGAGTGCTCGGTATATATACAACTCTCAGATCTGTAGTGAACACAGTCACCACAACTGATTTCTAGTCCCATACACTGTCTGTGTTTCCAAAGATACCTTCTTTGTTCGAGGGCGTAGACCACGAAAGTGTGGGATTGATTGACCTGAACCACATCACTTTGTCCATTGGACTTCACTTCCCAATTCATACATCCACGGTCCTGTAAACACACCGACGAATCTCATCTGCCCTGCCACTTCTCCCAACGTGGTTCGCGCTCACAGCCCGGGCCAAGCCCTAAAACAAACGTCCGCTGGACCATTCCGGTTATGGTATGCCTCCCAATGAAAGTATAGGTAATGTATATGTGCAGCATTCTCCTGGATTTCTAATGCACCCATTACTGGGCCTTCACACCACAGGCATGGGCCTAATTGTCACTCAGATGATACCTTGTTGACTATGGGAGCACTAGGTCAAATAACATATATGCACCTGAGTAGATTTTACAGAGTTGTGTCTTTGAAGCAGAAGCCAAGATTTATCTGTGGCTTTTATGCATGCTTTTACTTTAGATAATTTCCAATAGTGTGCCAGTGATGAGACAAGGCTTTTTCTTTACCTAGTGTACTGATTGTATGTATGTAATATCCCAGCTGAAATTTAGTTGGTGCCTGCTCAGTTAGATTCAATGTCATTTTCCTTTGTTATCCCTTTGTATGTCTTGCAAAGCAGTACCTGCACAGGCATCAGTTAAATTTCAGCCAGGATATTATGTACATACAATCAGTTCACTAGGTCAAAAAAAAGCTTTGTCTCATCAGTGGCACACTTTTGGAAATTATCTAAAGTAAAAGCATGCATAAAAGCCACAGATAAATCATGGCATGTGCTTCAAAGACACAACTCTGTAAAATCTACTCAGGTGCATATACTTTATTTGACCTAGTAGTTCCATAGTCAACAAAGTATCATCTGGCTGTTAATTAGGCCCATGCCTGTGGTGTCACATTCTCCCCAGCCTCTGCTGCAGGGGCAATTGCATGCTTATAGCCGCGAAGTGACTCCCCATGTTCCCGTGCCTTGCTGCAGTAGTCATTACCGTTGGTTTGGGTACTGCGGGTGCTCAATTGGCACTTTCCTTCGTTCATGCGCTCCAGGATTATTGCTGGTCACGGCTAAATCCTCAGACTACACGGGCCACCTGAGTAGTGTCCAGAAAACATTCATTACAAGGTGATGCACTAGGTACTAAGTAAAGTACTTTGAAGTAATTGGCATGTGACAGAGCATAAAACAATTCCCAAACGACGCAGACAGGTATAAATCGTACGGAGACACTTCGCGGCCGTACAAGGCAGAGTTCACACACAACCCCGGACCTTCAAAAGGAACGTCAAAGTGTTCACGCGACAATACTAAAACTGAAACGTGGGCACGGGATCAGTGATAAGGTTATCCAACACTCGGACACAAACTTACGCTTCGCTCCTCCATTCCGGACCAACCGTGGCTTTCTCCTCGCGTTCGACGACTCGGTTCATCCAACCAGCGGGGGTGTCCGCTCCAAGGATGGACTCGCGCTTACTGTGGACGACCTTAAACTGCGATCTGGTCTCTGTCGTCCTGATACTCTCTTCCTTCTTGCGTTTGAAAAGCTAAAAATCATGTCAGTGTTCTTCCGAATGCACGACACTGATATCACGCTCACGTCTTGGAGAGCCTGCGTCCTGGTGGTATCGCTACTGGCCTTCGCCTCTTTCATCCGGTTCCTGACGGCGACTAACTGGCCGTCCAGGTATTCCAGACCCGTGTGGATGCCACCTGCGATGGCCTTCTGAATTTGTCTCTTGACGAGACCGGTGGCCAACGGCTTCAAGGTCTTGTACAGCAGATCATGCTTCGAATCACGGATGCTGAACTTGAGGGTGTCAACCTTGACTTGCACACTCTTGACTTTGAAGACCGAGCTCTTGTCTTTATCAGCCGAAACCAAATGGACCGTGGCCGTCAAACCAGACCCGCCGATAAGAACGTCGGCGATGCCCGAGTCTACCACCTTGGGGAAACCGGTCTTCTTGCGGTAGTAGATCGCGACGTCCCGCATGTCCGCCTGCATCTGGGAGAATTGCAGTATAAATTCGTGATGTTGTTCGTCGGATATCGTGTCGTAGGGGCTGAACTTCATGTGATTGTGCGCATCGAGTGTGACGACATTCGGGAACAAATTGCGGCCCTGGAGAGTTAGGTTCTCAACGACAAGGTCGATTGTATCATCGGTATACTCGACACGTGGGATAGGGATATACCCAACCTAAGAGACGGTCAGCCAACGTACACACGAACACGCCATCATGACGTTGCATACCTTGTCGACGAGTGCTGGAACGATGACTTTACGGATGTCTGTCCACAGGTCCGGCTTGAACTTCAAACTACCTTCACTGTCAAAGAGCAGGTCCTTCGTCAGACGAGCCCAATCTTCTCCAAAGCGCTTGTTCAATGGATCCTCTGCCATAGCCGAGAACCACTTTCCAATGGAATTGAAGAGGTTGTCGAAGTGGCCACGATACTTGACGTCCCAGAACCTGCGACCCGACTCGCGTACTTCATTGCCTTCATTATTGCAATCCTCTTCAAGGACGTAACCGGTCTCCAGCAAGATCTGCAACTCGGTGAGGGACAGATGATAGAGCACGTGACGCATCAAATTACCTTGTGGACGTAGCGGTTCAGACGCTTGAACCAATTCCTGAATTCTTCATCTCGCCTGGCATCGTCAATCAACGCATCCGCAGCGTCGAAGATTATATCCATGCTCTTCCCGTTGGCAAAGCGCTCCAACAGTTCGCGCAATTCCGACATCGAACGACGCAGAGTGGGGTCCTTAAACGCGAGTCAGCCTCAATCACGGACTGAGTGCGTGTTTACCGACCGATATGAATGCTTCTCCACTTTCCTTCCCTCGCCCTGCGACGGCTAATCCACGATTGGCATAATCTTCGGCCACCGACAGGAGCCATTTAAACGCGTCCTGATAATCCTCGTGCTTCTGACACTCGATGATGACCTTCTTTCCGCGATAGATGAATTGGTCACGACGTTCTTCTGGGAAATACTCCTCCGTCAAAAATTTTCTACCACGCTCGTATTGTTCTTGAGCCTTGTCCTTATGCTCTTGTGGTACACGCTCAGCGATGTTCTCCTGCAATGTTAAGTGTCACCCTAGTTTCCTAGGACTACGGAAACGTTCACGTACCCGAACGCCCCTTATGCGCTCCATGAATCCTTGCTTCTTCTCTTCCGCTTCTTTAGAGGTCTCAGCATGAGCGCCCTCGGCATGTCTGTCATGCAGTCAACTAGGTAATCGTTTAACGAGACGTCGAGCCACTCACCCCGCTTCACCAACCTGACCAGCGACTTGGCCATACTGACGCCGTGCTTCTTCCGCGCCCTCTCTGAGAGCTTGTCTGCCTGGCTTTTCCTCACCTTCTCTAGTGACGAATTTGGGTTCGTCGGCGTGTGGGTGTTGCTCCACGGTGACGTCAGTACCGGGGATCTTGCCGCTTACCACAGGAACCTCGCCAGGCCCCACTTTTTTTCCTCCATGGCTAACAAATTGGTCCGGAGGCGCGGGCTCGTCAACTTTAGCAAGTTCTTCCTCCGTAGGACGCAAAACCTCGGCCGCTTTGACGGCGCCCTTGGCGAGAAGGTCGCGCCCAATGACCGAGAAGTCTGAAAGTAGCTTCCGAACTTCCGAGTTGGTGAGTATGAGAGTCAAAATGGTACGGAGGTGGCGGACGGCTACCAATCGGTGTCAGTGCCGAGTACCCCTCTGGGGAACCATCCAAGGCCTACCTTGTTTGCGATCTTCGATCAGCTTTTCTTTATCAGCCTGCGACGTGTCGCCCGGCTCCATTCTCGCAGCATCGGGAGAGACATCCCGCGTATGCCAGACAAACTTTTGGAACAGTTCGTCTGCGTTCTTCGCCCTTACAATGATACGTGCTGTTTCGATTATGTCGCGCGTATCCTGGATGAGCTTCTTGCCATCTGGAGAGAGCTGGTCAACATTGACCGGCGAGTGCCCGTGAACGTATTTCAGCGTCTCGTCGATCTGACGGTTATCGGGCATACGCCCTTGTCTGAAGGCTTGGATGACACCATAAAAGCGGAGCTGAACGCAAGTCAGTTTTGCCCATGGTTTAACGGAGACGATCATGCCTTTCTGTCGACATCGGCCTCTTGGGCACGTCTGTCCACTGGCGAGGTTACAGCACCAGAAGCTGGATGATCAGAGATATCTTTGTGTGCAGTCGGGAGAGACATGAGTAATGAGTAATAAAAAGAATGAGGCGCAAAATGCAGAAGCTCACGGAGCTAGGTGAGGTTTTAAGTAGGTTCCTATATGTAAGGGATGACCGCATTACGACGTCATCAACGTCTGGGGCTGGTGGTTGGGACAGTGCTGCCGGTGATGTCACTGGGAAAAGCGTATTTCCTTATTTGGTACAAGTAAGCTCGATTGACACCCATTTACTCCACTAACCAAGGTCCACCGGTGCTGGAGCGTTCCCGATGCGCCATGGATGTAGCTCGTCATGAGGATAGCTAGCTCAGGAAAGTGGGACCGAACAGCATGGTCTGATCTCATCCAACGATCGAACTCACAGTGATGATGTCGCTGCGTCTCAGAAGACCTCGTTATAACAGATATCCTAGGAACAGAGAAAGGAATCGAGGGCCTCTCTGAATTCCTCAAAGAAACGGACGCGTTCAAAAAAATCGAGGAGAACCGACCCAAACCAAAACGATCCGTAGCCGTCCTCAGTATCAGAGTAATGCCACTTCCTTTTAGACCCTTTTTTTGTATTCGAGTTGCGTCATGCGTTACATTCTTCACCACTCAACAATACTCCCCACATATAAACCACAAACTTATACGTCTTACTCCACATTTACTATTTGGTAGTACATACTTTGCAACCTACTCTACAGGCCTGTATAGGGCACCGCGTCTTAGTAGCAGTCTACTTGTTGCGGTACATAAATATAGAAATTCTCTCTCTCACACAGTGATGATGCATGATTATCCAATGCCGGTAGTGTACAAAACTTCCCGGATCTTTGAGAAATATCAAGAAGAGAGGTATGGACACACGTGCTTATACGGGCACTTCATCCTACCTATGTTGACTCTTGAGTGCGTTGCCTTGTCAGGGCGCCTTTTGGTACCTGACATCGGTCCTGACATACCTAACTGACAAACTCGGCCCATATGCCAACGCACGTTCCTACTAGTACTAAGCCTACGTTCTTGCACTGTCCGACGAGGACGGCTTGAGAAAGCCTCCCTAATGAGCCAACGTTTGTTGTCTTCCAGTCGAGGAGCCGACCGCCGGGAGGACGGGGCGTACCCACCTGTCCCAGAAATGGCATTCAAATGAAATGAAAAAAAAAAAGGTTTTAACAAGCTCAGGTTCATCAAGCCAGCCAGGGCTGCCCAGGGGTCCCGCGGTCCCGTGACGACGTTGTGGCGCAGAGAATCTTATCCTCCTCGCAGCCGTGGGAACAGATCACGGCAAAGAAGACTGAGACCCTTCTATTCAGATTTGAAGCTCTTGAACCGACGTGCCAGTGGCAAGGTACCATCATTATACGCAGTTGTGTGCTTCCTTGGACTCAGGGATCACTCTCCTTGTAGAAGTTTCATCTCACAGCTCATTTTTCCACAGGATACTGCCCAAAGCTATGGCTTTCCATTAGCATGACTAGTGAATCGGATCAGGTTACCATTCCAAGGGTTGAGATTCGCAGGGTTCAACTGGATCTCCTAAGGTTCCCCTTCCACATACTTGCCCTATGTCGAATCAAATAGCGTCCTCCCTCGTGAACTCTGCGGATCTCAAACTTTCGCAAAGTGGCATGGCATATATTACCAAGGTCTATGGGAAATGGTTGGCCTGCAAACTCTTCACTATGTAATATATGTCTGAACCCTCCAAACCTCTTATTTCCAGTGTACGCGATAGTTCCGGGTCACTGAAGATCCACACAAACACTCGGACCTCGAGCCAGATGCGACAGTAATTTAATTTCGGTAATTATGGGTACCTGTGTGTGTATGACGAACGTGTTGACGAAAGATGGTGAAGCTGTTGTCTGCGCCCCTGAATGCGGAAATAGTGGCAGTGGAATCAGAAGCAGATCTTCGAGCCAAGTTTCCAGACATACAGAAGCTTATGGGTATTTTTTTTCCGTCAGCTGTAGCGTAAATGCTTGATAACGCCCCCAGGCCATCCTAATCCATAAACAACACGTGCGTGGCCCGCAACCGACGTGATTGGCTGGGATTCCGGGTTCCCAAAGATCATATCGGACAGTGAGATTTACGTAATAGCGTATTCCCAGTACATTTAGGGGAGCACAGGCCCCCCCGGGCGTTCCCTACCTGACACTACATAAAGCACTAACAGGCTGGCTACGCTAAGCAGTTGACACACGCCGCTCCCCCGTTCTCAATACCAGTCCCTCCGACATGGTTGGCATCAGCTTCACCGGCGACACCCACTTCGAGGTACATCTTCGTTGTCCGTAAAAGAAGCCCCGGACACTGACACCGGAATAGGTTATCACTGTTTTGGCAAATTGCGGTACTGATACCGTTCGGGCGAGAGAAGCCCTCGTAACGTGGATTCAGCGCAAGCAAGGCAAAGGCAGGTCGACGCAGCACATCCTCACTAAACTGCGCCAGCTTGAGCAGAAGGTCCGTCCCATTGTTTGATGCGGTTAACAACTGCCACTCACTGGGCTCGACACGCAGTTTATCAAGGACATCTCGCTACACGATGCTTTTCGGCAAGCTCGGGCAGTAACATTCCTGCCCAGATCCCCCGATCTCCCACTTCCGGAATTTATCACCAAGCGGCAATCGCATGGCTCCATGCAATCGCTAGACAGTCCAGTCATCGATGTCACTCACGCCGAGAGCTCACGTTATAACCCACTTTCTTCTCCTCATACTCCCGTCTTTTCGAGAACCTCTTGTAGGTGTCAATCTCCTTCATACTCTGAGCGCAGGCTGGACCCATATGCCGAGGAGCCCGAATTGCCATCTACTTCATATAATCCTCCATCTCCCGAAGGGAGTCAGAGCCTGTTCTATTCCAGCTCGCAAACCCATCATTTGCCGACCACTCACAGACCATATCCCTTGGTCGCAACTGGCGGCGCAGCCTACGGTCTGAAATCACCTACCCTATCCCCTCCTTCACCCACGATGCTTCCCCGACGCTATCGTTCTGCGTCTAACCCTGCTCCTCCTAAACCAGCTGTAAGCCGCCGCTCAATACCACCTCCGAACCGTCTTTCTGAGCCAGCCATTCCCGCACCTCCCACTCCTCGCCCGGCCCCAACACAGCCAATTCCTCAGTCCGCATGTTCCTCGGCTGCTAGTTCTACGGTCTCCCTAGCATCTCCAGTATCGCCAGCTCCTCAACCATACAGTGACTTGGGTTTACGCATGCCGTCACCACTGCCTTCTTCCCCTTATTCTTCCAAAGAATCTGTTATGACGGTAACAGACATCGAACGATACGTCCCTTCCGACATCGACGTCATGGAGCAAGAATGCTTCTCAAACTTCAGGGTTATTACGCGGTCGGATAGTCCCCTCTACGGGTTTGCCGGCAACGCAAGCCAGAACCGCAATAGTACTATTGGTACCGGCCTGGCTCCTTCGTATGCGGATGCACTGGCTCATCTACAGTCGGAGCACGGATGGGAGATGGGGCCCCGACTTGACAAGGCTCTCAAAATTTGTAATGCCTCCCTGGCTGTGAAGGAGCAGGTACTCAAGTGCCTTCGCTCCGAGCCTGGATGCGATCCTCCCCATTGGCAGAGTCGACTTAGGGAATGCAACATCAATCCCGAGGCAGTCGATTTCATCGTGGATGAGATGTGTAGGGAGCTGGAGGACGCTCCTGGGAGAGCATTGTAATGGTACGTTTTTTCTTGGCCAAACAGAACCGGAAGAAGAAAAAAAAAAAAGCCAAAAACAGTTGCCTGCTTAGAATGTTGCGGTTGACTTCCGATTAGGTCTTTTGGGTGTGTTGTGTGTACTGTACCCCATGTTGTGTGTCCTGTAATTTGTCTGTACTTCGGCTTACTAGTTCAATGTCTTGATATCTGTGTTCATTTGTTTGTTTATTGCCTATTTTGATTATTAGCATGCGTTTCTATCTAGGTTCGATGCGTTGCTCAATACAGTTCGAGTCGGAAGGAACATGCCAAGGCGGGCAACTGGTGAGAAATATACTCTAGCTGTCACGGAAACTAGCACAACCGTTGGTACAGGAATACCCAATGGTCGAAATGACGTTCCGGTGGGATGGCGGAGCCCTGTGCCTCCTCGCACGTTTGTCGCCCTTCCGGGCAAGTCACTAGGTGATAACAGGCTGTCTTCCGTCCTGTAGTGCATAATTATTTGTACCGGCTTCCTGTCAGTCAGTCAGCAAATGTACTTAGTTAACCAGCGCTACAGTACATGTTCCCCGAGAGCTGGCTCAGCGACCCTGACGAGACTTATCAGTCACGAAGTCAGGCCCGGCACACTCACATACTTGTGACCGTGTGACGGGTGAGAGCACAAGTCATATGGCCTATTTGGATCCTACGCGCTTCGACCCGGTCAGCCAAGCCCTGAAAGTGTAGTCGCGGAACCGTCGCAAATTTGCCTGCGACGCCCGCCGTTATTCTGCTCATATACTCAACCTTCCCACGTCATGAAGTGTATAGCCCAGCTGGCATCAATCCCAGGCTCAAGGATCTCGTGGGTTCCAGCACCACAGGGTCTGTCTCCATGGTCATATGTATCTGCCTAGTTTCTCACGCGATTACGCACGTAACCGATACACTGACAGGGCGTCAAGCGCAGGGAAGTCAAGCGCTTCATGCAAACCTGTTATATCGAGGTCAAATGTGTTTCTCCCTTCTTTCACCTGTCATCTACCAATACGGAAAATGTCTCCATACTGATATCACTTTGCTACCACAACCTCACGAGAGGGTACAGTTCGAGTGACTCCACAATCGCAAGGGCCTCTCTCCGCACCATGACGAAGAATGCAAGGTTTGTGACACAGCTACGTTCAGTCGCACAATACCCACTTACGAATGATGATCATGTGTATTGACGTGTTCGGTGACAGGACTTACTACTGTTGGCCAATAAATAGCCTTTCACCTCACGTAACCGCATCGCCTTTGAATCAGGTCCCGTATATATCCCTACTGGGAGTAATGGAACCCTTCTCGGCCTTGGGGCCTCTACCTATAGCCTTGATACAGTGCGGGGCCGCTAGTTACCGGGTCAAAACAAATTCCGTATCCGGACCGGACATATGAGGCAGTCAGATAAGTCCGCACACATGTATGGTAATGACGTCTACTAGCCTTGACCACGAACGGAAAAGTTGGTCGATTCTGACGGTGGGTCCAGCGGGTGAACATTGAAGCGAAGCTTTCAAACCGTACTAACTACAAATAAAGATAAATTTTCTGCGTTTTCCAGCCCCTCAGGACTTTTCTTCGACCCAGCATGTTCCAATCCGAACAAAAACGATTCCCTTTTTGGGGGAACCCGGACGCAGATTCAGACAAAATTGACCCATATTGCGAAATTCTGCTAGACAAATTTGGGGTCGGGGGGTATCTGAGTTCCGTCTACGAGGGTTCTCCAATTGAACCCTACTCTTGTCACTGGATCGTGGACAGAAGACCATTTGGTTTCGGCCTTATACGGACTCTCCCATGATGACCCTGAGGTCTCCCACACAAAGGTTAAATCAATCTTGGCACGCCAAACTATGTTTACGTTAAAAATGTCGGAGGATGGTTACAAACCCTAGCATGCCGTCGAATGCTTGCGTATCATAAACTTGCCTTGGAGGTAGCCGAGATAATCCCTCACTCCAGAGCACCAAACGATTTGTGCTGCTGCAGGGTGCACTGCATTGAATCGAGATGATATGATTCGACTCACTTGATGATGACCATACACACCATTGCGAACGGACTGAATAATATGAAGTATTCAACGTCTGCATGTCATGAAACTCAGCTTCAAGTCTGAAAGGGCCGCATTGCACTCTAGAAATGGGGGGGCTAGATAAGATATGTGTAGCTTTGACAACGTCGACGGTACATAGGTAATATCACTCATCATGCCTTCAAGCGTGGGGCTACACGTTACCTGTTACTCCACATGCTTCCATTTTTCAGATGGACCGAAGCAAAGAGCTCCTGGACCAACTTCGCCTCAGGTACGACTCAGAGACTCGCCTCCCCAAGCACATCAAGGACAGAGGAGACAGAGCGTCTAACTTAGCTATCTAGGCTCAATCGAGCCACCTGAGTCTAGATACTGTAGCTAAATATTTTTCCGCCAGCACGATCAGTCTAAAACAGTGGAGATAGCATAAAATATGTCTCGGCTGTCATTAGTGAGACAGGATCCAAGGTGGAGTTTGCGAGACGGTAAATTTGGGTACGGCCTGGTGGGGTGTGTGGTGATGCCCTCGTACATTAATACGTATTAGCCACTTATTAGCCATCTCTAGCAAGTGTCCTTCCAAATAGATACTAATTGTCAGCTTATCAACCGCCAGGGTAGTAATTAGCACAAGCAATCTGGTAACTCACGGATATACCGACCCCACCATCATGAAGGCCACATAAACGCATTGAACGTCGGACACTATACTAGTATGTTTACATAACGCAACGTACTTGTGCACAAGCCTTCGCAAGCAAACAGCGATAGTTGCCTTATCTGGATGGCTCTAAATCCGTCGGATGTTACCGGATGCAAAAATGGCATGGCCACACCAAATGTACCATCATTTGATGAGCACATTCGTTGAACATGCACTGCAAAGAGTTGCAGGGCCCCTGCTGATTGCTAGGCGATCACGGGCGATTAAGGCATCATTTTGCGCATTCTTAGCAGTGCATGGTGCGTCACATAACACCCGTTTGATCGCATTTTAACTGGTCCTATAACATTTTGCAATTGTCAGTAGCTCTTCATTTGAACATCACGCCATAGTTGATGTGCGTTCACATCCCTTCTCATTTCTTCTCCAACCCGAATGTCGTCAGTTTGCTTCTGTAATACTAAGCCCCTCGTGTGAGTGAGTAGTCGCAAGTTCTATTGAATAATGGGTAAAAGTCACTACCTGGGACTTCCTACCCGAATACCATGTTCCTGTGTCTGTGACAACGGACGCACTGTCATTTTATCAGATCAATCAAATCGAAGTACCTTCGAGTTAAGGACAACACAGGTTACTGATCTTCCGAGGACATTTACTTATCTTCCTCCTGCCAACCAATTGCATAAGTTGCGGCCTTTCACGATCCAGGAGGCTTAGTCCCCACGGCCCTCACACGTTTCTTCGAAGGTGCAGGTCATCTTTGTATCACGTCGTTTAAAGAAATGTTCTTCCGCATCTTTTGGTTCAAGCGCAAACAACGTCCAGCTCCCTCGTCTACACCCCGTTCTGCAAAGGCGTCAACGCGCCTGGAGCCTTTAAGCCTTGCGGAACACCCTGCATCCACTCCAGCACAAGACCCGGCACCCGGTTCGCTCAGTCCTATCATCTTCGTTAACCGGGACCCTAAACCAGTTAGTTCGTATGCTGGTCGTGTGCGCATTTCCGCAAACTCCGGATCCGGAATGTTTTCCCCGCGTCCCGGGATGCCTCGGAAGAAGAGACATGTGTCCTTCGTAGTCATCGAAAGCGGCGCTGAGGCGAGGCTCGCGTCGTCCCCACCGACCCCGTATCCATTCCTTTCTTCGATTTCCCCGTCTTCATCTCGATTGAATCGTGAATCATTTTCCTCGGCGTCGACACTTGTCGATGCTGACCAACACCCACCCAAACCCTCAGCGGTTGACACCCTTGCGTGGGAGGATATACTCGATAAGAGTGTCTCCAGCGCTGCCGGGGTATGTACCGATACTGGCGCACAGACCCGACTACCATCCGCAACCGGAAGAGATAAAGCCAGGGTTAAAAGCCGTCATATTTCGATGCTTCCATCCTCCCCAAAGCGCCCCAAAGCAAGCCGATTCTCTGCGCCGGTTCCTCCCCGTGGAGGGCTGATGCCTCAGACGCCATATATTCCATCCGGATCCTCGATTAACACGCCGCCCCTTTCACGTCGCATGAGTAGAAGGATCTCAGTGATGTCCACTGCAAGTCGTTCGGGTTCAGTTAGGGTCAACAAGTCGAAGAGGGCATCGAGATGGAGTCAACATGTGAATAGCCCAGAGACTCAGGAAGTGTTGAAGGCACTAAGAGACATGTCCTGAGGAACGGCGGAACCCAGTGATCGTCATTGTGGTATGTGAGGGAGAGTCGACCCTTGCAAAGTATGAGGGGATCCGGAAAACGAGTCGGAGTGTGCTGCTAAGCTAGAGTTGGTAAGATATGGGAGGGTACCGGTTTTGTTTGGTTGATAAGTGGCTGGGAGATCTGATGTTCCAGCTGTACAATTTCTCTGTCCATACGTTACATCTTACGGTAGCGTCACATCATGCTCGTTATCGTGTGTTGCTGTATTGAGGTACACAAGCCACATTTGCGAGCACGCGGGATTTGATTGACCTGCGTCACGACCAACCTCTCCAACTTGCTTTGAATGGAGACTGAAGACAATGCCAATTGCAGTGCAACTCAAGATGTAATGGTACAACTTCAATAGGTATGTTACATTGCTATATGCATCCCTTACTGTTCCTCCTTGGCTTCTTGTGACTCTGATCCCTCTTCAGACTTGCGCTTATGGCGCACGATAACGTAGTTATCAGCATCTTCGCCGGCTGGGACAGCTTCTATATCACCCTTCACGACACCAGAACGCTCTGGTGTGAAGTAATTTCTGTGATTGAGATATGAGAGTCAGTGATCCAAATAGAGCGATCACAGGGATGCAGGCGAGAAGACTGCTGACCTTTCAGCCCGGATCATGTACAGATCGTGCGAGAGGAGTCCGTGCCCGGCCACGGGACCATAGTACGACGTGCCCGCTAAGGAGCCGATGATGCACGTCCCCACCAGAAGGGAGAGGTAGAAACGGTACTGCGAGTACCATACCGGTGCTATGAATCGCAAGACGCAGCAAATAATAAAAAGGAAAGCATCAGCCATCGATACTCCACGTGATTGCATTGCATCGCAAACTCACTCCACCCAGCAGCGGTGGCCCTGTTATCGGCGTACCACAACCCCACGAACCCAAGCCACTGACAGAGCAGAGCTGACATAGGCTCTAGCGTGATTGTAGACCACGCAACGATGGCTGGGGCCACTCCAAGGCAAAGGCGTCTATAGCCTTTGTACCCGCCATACCCTGCTATCTCCATACCCCAGTGCAATGCGCCTAAGGGCGGAAAGGTCCAATAAGCAATGCTTGGAAAAGACAGATTATCATGGCAGGAGACTCGTACCCAAGAAAGATAGCAGCACCGCGCCGTAATGGACTTGGAAGTTAAGAGCCTGATCAAGAACCGTGAGCGCAACACCTGGATCAAGATTCGTAGCCAATCCCATCGCAGCCAGTCCTGCCTGGCGGGCAAGGTAGACGGTCGTCCCCGCAGATGCGATATACGGCAAACCACCGGCAAGACCCATAGCAAACAACGACGTGGGCACCTTGACCGCAACAGCACCCGTAATTCCAAGCTGTCAAAGTGATTATATGAGCCATTTTATCATGACATACGGAACCATGTGTGAATGCCGAGATGTACTTACGAAGGAGTCTACTCTAGGTTTCACGGTGGCGACGGTGAAGACGCCCCCAGCAATCTCGCGCGCCCAATCAGTAAGCGAGTTCCCTAATTCCTCTTTCACATTCTGCGTGGCATGCTCGACGGATTGACTACCAGGTCTTCCGGAAACTGAGCTAGCGGCGAAGCGTGCGTGCACCCGAGAAAGGCCACTATTGGCCACAAGACCGATTGTCCCCTGGGCTTCGTGCCCTGGACGTTTGAGCAAGATCGGGGCATTACGCAAGGCAAATGGGCGTGCAAGAGAGACAAGACGTTGGTACATCGTTGGTGAAGGATAACACACACATAGCCTCGTGCGCGTTCATCTTATGGGCGTTGGGCGCAACCTAGGTATGACATCATAGACACCCTATGTAGTCAGAGCTCCAAGTGGGACATACCTCGTGGCACGGTGGCACCATACTAAAGAATTCAAAACGTTGGCTAGCAGACGTCAGTGTAGGGTACCTGCGTTGTTCGATGGGCTCCATGTCGGGGAGAAACTGGCGCACAACGTCATACGATAGGACGCTCTGTAATTCGGAGCACTGATCCACTGGTGGCTAATGGATTGGCATATTGGCCTCTCTCGAACTCGGAAGCACAAGCATTCCTTTTGATCACGGTCATGCCACACGACTCAGGTTGGCGATCCTAGTCTTAGGTGATCAAGGAGCGGGATTCGGCGCGCACGGGCGTCACATGCGGGTGGGCCACTCAATGTGCTTACCTTGACTGGATTGATATTGGAAAAACCATATTCTAGGCACTTGTGGATTCATAAAATGTCTGAAATATTACTACGACTATTTGGAATGGCGGCCGACAATTGAAGCACGGGTCGGCGGCGGAGAACACACGAGGAAAAAAAGGTTCAGAATGAGCTTGGGATCCCCCCATAATCATGGGTACCGGAATCTGCCGGTACGGGTTTTCCCGCGTTCGGATCTTGAGAAATGACGGCAGGCCATCTTCGAATGGCGCCGCCATATAGACGTGGTCACCGTATCTGCCTCATGAGCCTTGGTATCGGATTCCCCTAGGGCCGTGATTCTGTGTACTCGATCGATGGGACGCACGTGCGCCCAGTCAGGGTGCTTGTTTTCAGCAATTAGAACAAATTGACAGGTATCTCCTTTCTCCAAGGCCACACTGCGCAGATTGAATCACCTGCCCGGCAGTGGGCTTTGAACGGTTTGGTCACTCTAGGTAGAGGCCTGAGGCTGACCAGTGACCCCTTAACACCGGACTGTTTCAAACGAAACGCAGAAATGCACAGTCAGAATGCGCGAATACTCGACTGGAATCACATCCCAAGGCACGAAAGTGAGGTGCTCCTGCCAGGGCCCTGCTTACAGCACCAGCGTCTCCGAGTTGCACAGAATAGAAGAACGTGCGTTCTACCACTTTGGGATTTATGCAGGTTACAGCAAGAAACCAACTGAAATGTCCGTCGCTTACCATCTAAACCTACTCATACGGCGGGATCTCCCGTCCGTACCATATCCCTCTCGTCGATATCGCCCACCTCACTGTTCCTCGCGTCCGTTTCCACCGACTTTCGCCCGTCTAGGTCAGTAGCGTCCACAGCGTTCTGCTTATCTCCCAGGTACCAATTGGGCATTCCCAGCGCAAGTAGCAGGGGTAGTGCGCTGGCCAGGATGGCAGCAATTACCATTATCTTCATCGTGTCGTCGTACGCTGCCATCATTTTTTTTTTCCATGTTCAACGGGATTATATTAACAGAGATTGTATCCTTACCTTGTATGACGCCTTCGCGGACAGGGTTCCCGCGCGGCAACGATGTGACCGAGGTTATACTTCCATACAATTCAGCACGCTGCTTATTCGTCAGCCACGGTAAATATTTCTCCAGGTTTCCAGGCATCGTGTTAGACCATATGGCCCCAGCTTATCATGTGATGCGTCATCTCCCAAATCTCGTGTCCAGGCACAAGTAACCCACCACATGCATTCCCAGTAGCGGCACCGATCTCAGTCAACAATAGGACGAGTGCAGTGACAATTGCCACATCCGCGTGCGTTACGGATGCTTGGGCACCGACTTGAGAAGAGACCGCTGCGAGGCCACCACCCAGCCCTTGCAAGATCTGGGTCGCGACGAGTTCGGCGCTAGAGCTATTCGCACCTCGAGAGTGGATCATCATCGTGACACCGCTGTAGAGTGGGATTAGAATGATAACGACGAACACGGCCAATATTATTTAAGAGCAGCTCACACGAAGCGCACGATCAACCCGATAACAAGTACATACTGCAAAATGTAAGACTACTGCGCGGCAAATTACTAACGGGGAAGCGAACCTTATACCGATGAAGGTAACGCAGGCATATACCAGCAATGATACCAGAGAATGTTAGTGCGACAGACTGAACCTGCATGAAGTATGTCGCATTGACTAATGACCTATGACCAAGATAAGTGGGTCTACGACACGCGCAAAATTAATCAGAATGGATAACGCACCACGGTTTTACAACCAGTACAAATGAGTATAAGTAGGTATACGTGAGATAGAACGACATCTGTGGTAGACATTTGACCTAAGATTTGAACCTGAGTTGAATCCAAGGGCGAGACTCACGAAATCAAAAAATCCAATGAATGCTGCAAGGATGACGCTTCTATTCCTCACAAAACGGGGCGCCATGACTGGAACTTTCGCGACACGGATGTCCCAATACGCAAAAACGCCAAGTAGAGCCACACCAATAATCAACATAGCGATTATCGGTCCTAACCCTCGCCAGTCATTTTTACACTTCGGGGGAAACATCAAGTGTTAGTCGTACCACTTCTCAACGATCCCTTGATGGACATGGTGAGAGGCAGTAGGATCAAGGAGATAGCTGCCCCAAGTAGGATGAGTCCGACAAGATCGAGCTGTTCTGCCATCCGTTGGGACCGTTGCTTCAGGATATCATAATTAAGTCCGCAGCCACCCTTTGAACTTCGTGATGACTGGGAATAGCGGGACAGCGACCTTGCTCGAGATCGCACACTACCCAGGAGCGAGTCCACCAGCGCTAATTTCTTCGCCTTACGTTCGCCCCACAATAGGGTGGTGATGAGCGGTGCCAGCACGAGGGGCATCACAATGGCGAACATGCCATCTGCATATTACATTCATGAGGGTATTTTCAATACCAAGTATGCTCGGGAACTTACATCCCCACCTCCATCCTAGATGCTCGATGACGGCTGAAGAAATATTGGGTCCTACAAATGCATTTATAATGAACGGCGCAGAAGCAAGTGATACAACAAGGCCTCTCCAGGTCAGCGTTGTAATATCCGCAATTACGATCTGTGTGAGTAGTTGCAGTCCACTGACATCTGGCAGTCAGCAACTGAAGCGACGTAGGGACAAGGCGAGCGCACGTATTTCCACTACGGTGAAGACCGACCGGACACCATTGGCCGTGTGTGTCATGTAAGTGGCGCGGGAGAAAGGAAGCAATGGATGATGACGGACATTGCGTAAAGAATAATGCCGCCTAGAATCGCACCTACGCTTGGTGCTGAGGCGATAACGGAGTAACCTGTGGAGAATGATTTAACGCCCGTCGTAAGGCGACCCAGACCATCCTCACCGAGGACGTAGAAACATACTGTACGGGAGAGGTGGTTCCATAATGAGATATGGGAACGCTGAGTAAACATAAATACACTCACGGACAGTTACATATGCCGTTCCACGGGAAGAGACGTCCGCTATCTTTGCTATGACAGGTTTTCCGACGGCGACTGTACGAGACGACTAATATCAGCAATCCCGCAAGGTTCTCTCAACTAGATTGTCAAATAGCTCGCGGCCCAACGAATGCTACGCTGCAACGGCAGAACAACCAACCTATAAGTGACTGTACGACGGTAATAGCGCCAATAAGACTATGTTCTCCAAAGCTCGAAGTGGCAAAGGTGAGGTAGGCAGATGTCGTGGAAGCGTCTAGTGAATAAACGAACGATGCGAGTGCGAGACTGACGCATGCCAAGACATAGAGATGGTGAACAGAGTGGAGCGCAATCATCAGATCGGGATCACACGACGTTTCCATGCTCGTGAGACGAGAGACAATTAGGCCGGATAAACGGTACACACCTTGTGAACAGACCCCATCTGGAATATCGTCCATATACTTGTAAAGCAGCCTCAACCTTTCTCGCGCCAACATGTGCTTCTTCCTCCAAGAGCACAACAGATATGGTATCGTCGCCAGCTTCTGACGAGTGTGATGGTACTTCCTCGTCTACGCCTGTGCGTTCGTTGTGCAACATCATTGAGGGCTGTAGGCTACACTTACCATGAGAATTCGGCTCAGTTGGGAGGCGCCTGTAACCTCCGAGCATGATGAGAGACGTAACGATTGAATCGGCTGATGACAAATACAAACTGGAGCTTTATCAGATAAGGGTCTCCAATACAAAGCGGTGCTAACATATACGATACTAATAATATGTACACGAAAACTCTGATCATCTCGGAGCACTGGTCTCCTCGTCACTCCAGATTAAGTCTTCATCTTCATCTGGATTGCTGATACTCCACAGCGCGGGAAGACCGCGCGGCGAACTAGATATAACATGGTGTCTGCGAACCGCATCAGAGACATGCCAGACCGGAACCAAATACACGAACATACCGTGCCAGCAGATCGTCTACGCCCGCCTTTCCAGCCTCCCAATCAACTCGTACCCAGTTATGCACGAGCTGACCGTCCCGATAGACGAGTAGCGTAGGTAGCATGTCCGTGTCCACTTCTACTTCCTCGTCTTCCTCTTCATCATCGTAGTAAGGTGTCTTTTCGTCTGTGTCCTCGTCATTACCAAAAAAGTCATCTTCGTCGTCATCAACGTATCGGCCTGGCATTGCCAGTTGCTTTGAATATGACTTGTGACGCTTCGTCGCCGGCCCTTTGGATGCGAATCCAAGGGCAGCAGCACGGGCACGTAAGAATTTAGTCTGGGGATATACCCGTGCCAGCCTCGACAACGTGTCGTCAAGATCGTAACACCTGTCCAGTGACTAGAAGTGCGTTAGTCCCACATCACCCGCACGAGAAGAGGGACCTGCTTACAGGGTCATACAAATGCACGACGACCCAAACACCGCTGTCCTCTCCTTCAACAGCACCAACGAACCCCGCTTTGCCCACCTCCCTCAAATGCCCAAACCGCCCGTCCTTGGCACGCCCCAACACGTCCCGCCTCACCTTCTTCTCTTCCTCCTCCAACCCTTCCAACTCACGACGTTCCCGCTCTTCCTCCAGATAAGTCATCCCACCTAAATTGGCCTTCTCCATCCGCTTCCGCAGAGTGTCGATCTCACGCTGGCGCTGGGCAGCTTTGATCTGCTGTGCCTCCCGTTCGTCTCTGATTACACCCTTCACACCCGTCCTCCCAGGGGCCATCCCGATCGATTCGCGAGGCACACCGTCGATCTGTCCACCGCGACGCTTCCCTACCCAGGGGTTCCCCTCTCGATCGTCGGCATCAAGTCCCAAGTTCTCAGTATCCGAGTCAAAGTCGTCCGACGAGTTGGACGCAAACGAGATAGTGGGTGAAGTGGGTCGTTCTGGCGAGGACGAACGTGATAGTCCTTCGAAAAGCTTTCCCGAGCGGACGAGGTACTCAACGTCGGCGTCCTATAGATGGAATGCGCGTGCGGATTTTCGTACATATTATGAGTATGAACCAGCGTAGGGCATTCAACATATATGTATGAGGATCAGTAAACGTACGCAGGAAGGTAAAGAAACGTACCATTCCAAACGTGCACCGGTAGTACGAACGCAAATATACCGTCGACGCGCTCTGGCCAGTGAGTTGTGGCCGCCCTCCAACCAAGGTTGGATGGTGTGTTCGAGTCTGCTAGTGACGCTGGATTGCTTCCGCTTATTTATATACACGCGTCGACACTGACGTACGAGATCATCAAACTCAAATTGAAGTTCAGAAATCACCGCTTTGGTTCAACACAACGTATATACAACCCATAGTAGCTAGAACAAAATGCAAGGGGGGAAAAATATAGACAATAAGAAAATCCTGAATTTCTCGCCCCCTAGGAGTCCATTTCATACCAACCAAAATGGAGCACCAGAAAAGAGCCACAGAAATCGAGAGAATCCAAGGTGAGCATAGGTTGGCGTCCGGACAAAGGCACAGGAACCAAAAAAAAAAAAGGACGGAGAAAAAGGTGAGATAAATGAAGGGAAAAAAGGCAACGAGCGGACAGCTTTAGATTAAAGCCTGACGGTATAGCGAGGCAAGATGTGAAGTAATGCGGGAGATGCATATGTCAATGGATACAGCGATGAACAACTAGTGGGTAAAATATACAGTTAGATCAAGGGACGAGAGCGAACGAAGGAAACGTGAAAATGAAAAATGTGAGATAGACGCGAGAAACGGTTGCTAGAGGTCGAGGGGAACGAGGCTTGAAATGAAGATGCAAGTGAGATGATCGTGAATGCAAATTATGACACAATAATATGGCATTAGGCTGTTACAAGTCCCGCACGCCTGAGGTCCCGAACGGTGATGTTGACACCGCGGTAATCCTCGAGCCAGACTTGACGTTGTCCGCAACGACCAAGTACGTTGGCCCAGAATTTCAAAACCCTAGTTTCGGGGCGGCGATCAGAACGCATAGTATGCGAAGTGCGACTGAGGTCCCGAATGTAGCGCAAAGACGGGAAGGCATTGTTGAAAAGTAGAGAAGAGATTTGTTCCAGAAGTGGGAAGAACGGCGCGTCGTCTTCCGGGTCAGCAGGAAACGCAGAAGCATCGTCGATAAGACGCTTGTCGATGTCGCGGATTCCGATAAAACGCAAGTGAGGATGGGCGGGGAGCAAAACGTGAGGTGCAATCCAGTCTGGATTCCTCCAGTTCCACTCTGCATCAGCAGAACAAATGAACTCTTTTAAGTTCGGGCACCAATCTGCAAGTGGTATCTGTTGTATGGGGCGGGGATTGAGCGAGAGATTGTGCTCCACGATAAGCGACGAAGAATGTCCAAGCTCCAACTGTTCGAGCTTCGAACCATGAGCCTCGAAAAAGTTGGCGAAGCCTTCCCCAGCATAACCAAAATCCGAGGAAACGACGGAAACGTTGCGCAGACTGGGCATCTTCCAAGATGCAAGCACAGCGAACGTGGTGTTATCCAGAGTCAACTTCAACGACTGCAAAACAGGAAGAGAAACGATGGGTGACGTGCGGGCAGGGGCACGGCTAGAAAGGGGAATGCTGGTTGAGGATAGCTCCAGGTATTCGAGGTTTCTTGCGGTTTGCTTGAGCATCGGAGATACGTGGTATGGAAAGGGGATGTCGCTGTAGTTGGTTAGCGACAGTCGACGGAGCTTGCTATTCGGAACTGCAAGCGCAGAGACAAGTTGTTCCGGCGAGCACCGGACATCACTATACTCTTGGTAACGCGTGCACCGTACAGCATGATGATCCGAGTAGATGACAAGGTGAGGAGCATAGTCAAGGATGGTTCTAATATCGTCCGTGGCGCAGCGCTTCAATGCTGGAGTTTCCATATGAAGTCTACGAATCCATCGACCGCTGGATGGCTTGCCATCGATGAACTGAGTCAGCAACGTGAGAGCAAGTGCCTTGGCCTGACTGGCACGGCTGATCCAAACGAACTCGTAGAGAAACTCCTGCATGTGTTTGTTCCACGCTTTGCTGACTAGGGCAAGGTCCCGTTTGACGCGCATCGCGGCAAAGTATTCCTCCACTTCGCAGGGCGTCTCGAGGAACGAGAGGCCAAGGGAGATGTCAAGTGGATCTGGGCACATGGCGGTGGCTTCGCGGAGTATGAGCAGCCATAATTCAGTTGGAAGATATGGCAAATCATGCGCTGGGGAATGTGAATACCGGCGCAACGGCGTACGGAGGGCAGGGCAAGACCTAGATGCGTTGTCAGTCCGGGTCTCGCCACAACAGTTCCCCAGGCCCCATGTGCGCAGGGACAAGTGTGTCCGGGAAGACTCACCGCCTTGGACGCAACTTTGCAGCGATCGATTGGCCAATATGTTGGATACGGGCGAGAAGTTGGGTGTCCTCCAAGGGTCGCATCATGAAAGTGAAAAAAACGAGGCTTGCATGCAAATGAAAAAGAAAGGCACGACAGACGATCGACGTCGATAGAACAAAAAATAAAAACTAAAAGCTCGGTGGACAAAAAGCTGCCTTGCGTTGGTTGCTGGTCGCCGCCAGAGAAGTATAAAAACCTTTGACTGCGAGTCAGCTGTGGTCGTTTCTCACGATGGACAGTCGCTCGTATTTAAGTTATAAAAAAATGATTACGCTAATGATAATAAGTACGTGGTCGCAGTCAGTACAAGAACGTATACATAATTATTTAATTCTGTCTTTCGTCAGGACGCCGACATCTTCTTCTTCGTGTTCGCTGATCGCGGAGATGGACTGTCCCACATGGACTCCGGGGGTGTCCATGATATTCGGGCATCACCGCGATAGCGGTAACGAATGCTTTGTGGGCCAACTATCACCGTCGTGGACCCGGTCACCACTGAACTGAAACCGGTTATCCCCAAACCAGAAATGTGTGATACTTTTCCTGAATCTTCCAGTGGGCACGACGTATTTGCTGGACAAATGCAATGACGCAGAGCTGGCATTGTCTTCATTAATATATAAGCATCAGAGTTCGGACCTTGTGATCGCGAAGGCACTAGAGATATAAAAAGCGCAAATTTAATTCTACGCAAGTTAGAGCGGAGTGTGTGAGGTGTCCTATCCGGCTCAAGGACTTAGGTATCGACATTAATAATGCAAAGAAACGAGTCCATCTCTAGAATGATGTACAATGTGAGTAGCAGAAAGAACAGTATGACAGGCATCAATGTCCCGCTGGCATGTCTACGGAAAGCTGGCAGTCAACCCCAAAGATAGAAATACAACTATCAGCGCCCACGAGATCGAATAGTCAACATTCCGAATCACATGGTTGGAACGGACCTCTGGACAAAGTTCTGGAGTCCCCTTGACTACTGATACCGGCATCAGAACCTGCACACATACATATGTGGAGGCGTCAGTCAGCAAGGGCTCCACCTCACAATTGTTTCTGCGACATGGAAACCATACCTTCGGCATTCCGTCGATAGAGACGATATCTACGCCCCCGTTCTCCGCGGACAAGTGCACCCGACAGGTCAACACATCCACTAGCTGTTCTCGCCCTCTAAACACCGACTGTGTGACGTTCCAGTGTACGAATGACGAGAAATTTTGGCCAGTATTGGTGAGTAAGGAAAGCATGGGCGGTTTAGAAACGGCAAGCGTGTGTCCATCTGCACCGCGGAAGAACTTCATCTGTTAACGTACAGTCAGCGCAGAGGACGTCATGCAACTGATGCACCAAAACATTTACTGGTGTTGTCAGGAAATAATCCCCTGAACTAGTCGCAGCTTTGCGGGCCAGATTAAGTGATGTGATCATCTTGTAATAAGGGTGTGAAGTATTGTAACCTGTACGCCACAGCCTACGAGACATGAGCGGTGATGCCGAAAGTATGAATATGCAGGCCTACGGTTCATGGTTATTCGGAACCTCTCCTCCAGAGAACCCTTGCTCTTGACCTACTTCGCGGTAAGCTCATGCAACAGGGTCCACGGTGCAGGATAACATTACCGTAATAGAGAACGGGAATACCGTCATAGATAAACGGCCAGAGCATCGCGTTAGCTCTAAGCTGCTCCAGCACGTCAGGTTGCAGTGCGACCGACGAGAAGTTCGCAGTGCGTACCGCGGAATCGTTTGTAATCGCACCGAAGCGAGGTTGGTCGTGGTTCTCGAGGAACGCACCTGTCATGAATGCTCCACTTTCATATGACTTTTGTGAGTCTATGACAATGTCCACCACGCTCGATAAGTTCCCTTGGGGCGACGCAAATGCAGATACCAGCTTGAACCATGTAGGGTAGTCCAACACCGCATCCATCACCTCTGTTTCAGAGCTTGTCTGCACCGCTCATGCTACAAGATCAAGGTACAAGCTTACCTGTGTAAGGGCTCGTGTGGTTGGTACTGTTAGAGAGTACCTATTGGAAATTGGGTCATCTCGGCATTTCAAGTTCGAAAGAATCCCATGTACCTCACCCATGGTGAACACCCCTACCCGATTGACAAAGGTTTGCCAGAAATCTTTAGAGACGTACTTCACGGTACTCAAACGTAAGCCGTCGACTCCAATATCCGAGATGACCTCGCTGATCCACTGGCTCAGCATTCCAGCAACACCAGCGTCCTCCGTGTTCACATCCGCCCATGGCATAGTTTCGTTCCCGAGCCAGCACTGTTCCACTTCCGTTCGGTTCGAGTAATTACCGATCCAACATGGTTCATGGAAGTATGAGACGTCAGTAAAGGGTGCCACACCAGTGGTGAAATTCTTCGCGTTAGCACTAGCCTGTTCGGTGCTGAATGCTGTCGTGTTGATCGGAGTTGGCGGTACCATATGGTTAACGATGACGTCCAGCATGAGGTACATGCCCCTCGAGTGGAGAGATGCACTGAGGTTTTTGAGATCGTCGACCGTTCCAAAGTGCGCATTATAAGAAGTCAGATTTTGTGGCCAATACCTGCATGGTGCGACAATGGTCTCAGCTTACTCCCGACCGCCATATAAGAATGTCTGCTTACCCGTGATAGGCCTCTCCAAACGGTGTGAATCCTTCGACATTTGTAAAGGGCGGCGAGATCCAAATGGCATCGAATCCCATTCCTTGGATGTAATCTAGATGCTCGATAATGCCTTGCCAAGTTCCACCACAGTACCGCAGAGCAGACGGATCGCAAGACGTATTGTATCTCGCACCGCTAAGCGCAAACCTGTCAGTTACGATCTGTCGGGGACAGTCAGTGTCTCCTTGTTATGATGGTTACCCGGTTGTAAGATGGACCTGGTAAATAGAGCGCGACCTCCATTTCTGCGCATTCGCAGCATGGGTTTCGCAATAATAGAAAGAGAAGAGTGACCAAATGAGAAGAAAGACTCGGTGCATCGTGAAAAAATGAAAAGGAAAAGGTGATGACCGTCATGCAACCGCAGCGGCAGGACTCTGGAGCATTGGTGCTATAGGCAGAACAAGTGGGCAAATCTTTGTAAATCGCCTCTGTAAAATTATGTTACGTGCCACCTGTGGATCCCACTCTAGTCAGCTCGGCAAGCATGGATAGCGTGACATGCGCTCCAACGTGGTGGCGTGTCGCGATCACGTGTGCAAGAAATCAACTGGACTCTTCTTCAATCCTTCTGTCCGTGCCCCTGTGGGAATCGTTCATTGTATCATTGTGCGTCTATCAGGGATTTGCTGTAAGGAAATCGATCCGTCGTGGCTTGTACTTCTTGGACTGCAAAGTGTATCGAGGAAGAAGTGCTGTCGTTAAGAATGCTGTCGTTGGGCGCTTCAATGATTGCTACTCACCTCGTCCAAACCACTGCTCAATTATGCAGGTGATTCGTTGGGTTCAAAAACCATCAGTATTTAAACTGTCTGCGGTACGTAGCTGGCCAAGACACCTGCAACTGGCTTGACGCGCAGACTGCCGCCAATCTAACCCGGTAAGTGTACGCTTTTCGCATGGAGTTGAAGATGTCAGACAACCAGATCAGTTTTTGCGGGGCGCATCGGCTTTTCGCTCAGTCCATTGCAACACAGGGTGCGCAAATCATGTGGTTGTCAGGTACGCGCACTGTCCAAAAGCCGCCGAACTCCGATGCTATGTATGTATTACGCCTTGGCCATGAGCGTGAAAACCCTAGTTTGGACAGTCATGTTGCTGTGAGTCCTTCACCAGCACTCTCTGTAATCTTGCATGTTGCCCTTGGACCCACCGAAGACAAGTAAATCCGTAAGTAAGTAGCTGAGATGACCTTTTTTTGCTTATAACATCACTAGAAGATGAGGTATATATGCGATTGAACAAATGTGGCAAGTCAGAACTCTGAAAATAACGGTACCAAGTTAGTCCGAAGGCGGTGAGGCTAATACTGGCATAGGCAATGACAGATTAGTTGTCGGTGCTTACTGTAAGTGCTTGTCAACTCTATTTCCAACCGACAGCCCATTCACGTCGGCCGCATTAGATCCCGGCGGCGCTTCTTGGGCTGTCAATCAATTTTTTCACGCAGCTGCCAGTGCTACATGAGACAATACTATCATGAACGCATGTACGGCGGATCCGGGCACCATTAAACCCTCGATCTTGGACGATTATGAGGAGAGTGCAACTTTGAGGAAGAGGCATGTTGGTACATAGCCTGATAGAAGCGGCGGCATTTGAATGGGAAGATGATAGTCGGTTATGGATTTCAGTCTTCCACCAGATGGCGCCTGGACATGTTTCAACTCAACCTGACTGACAAAGTGCTCGAATGACTGAGCACATATCGGTTGCGGGAATGCGGCTGCCAGACTACAAGATTGAATTCGGTTGCGAGTAACTCGCTATAGTGTGGTATGGACGCCTCTGAATTGCAACCGAGGGTCCGAGTATCGCCCATCAATGCGACTCTGCAACTGCAAGACACTGCCCCGCAAGATGCACCAATGGGTGAACCCAGAAGTCATCCCCCTTGGCCCCTTCTGCATACCTAAAGGACGCATGAACTCCGTTCCTATCAGCAAGCTGTGTTGGTGCCCACAGCCAGAAATTTTGTCGGCAATTAGCAGTTAGTAGCACGTCAAAATCCGGCTATCTCTCAACGTAAATGTCGGGCAGTTACATTAGTTATCCAGCCGCTTTGTTGCCGGCCTTGATAAGTATAACTTCGGGGGAGCAGTTGGCGTGACGTGTTCATCCTCTCTCCCTTCCTCGCCTCCACTGTGTACTGTCTGTGTATTCGTACAGTCATGCAGAAAATGCTCGAGGCGTTGTTGCGGGAATACAGCGTGCAGGCGAAGGCAGTCGGCGCCCTCCTTGCCTTCGCCATCCTGGGCAAGGCCGTACGGTCCCAGCTTAGGGCCAGAAGACGTCTGCCTCTACCCCCTGGTCCTCCTGGCCACTGGTTGTTTGGGAATGCCCTCCCCAGGGAAAAGTACGTTCTTCCCGCGGTTATCGTATGTTGCAGCTGACATCAATATCCACGCGCTCTCCAGCCAGTCTCAACAGTTCGCCGAATGGATCAACGAGTATGGGCCCATCATTTCACTACGGGTAGGCCCGAGAACTATGGTCATCATAGGGCGCTATCAGGTGCGGCGCAAGGTCGTTCTCTTGATAGACTAACTGAATCTAAGCGAACACCAGGAATCTGTAGATATTATGGAGAAGGAGGGCGGTTTGCTGGCAGATCGTCCCCGTGCAGTTGCAGCGGGTGAAATCTTGTCCCGCGGGCTTCGGATGATTCTTGCCCCCGCTGGCGAGCAGTTCCGTAGATTACGAAGGTGAGAGGGTGTCAGTACACTGCCGATGACCTCGCTAACTCTATTGCAAATAGAGCTGCACACACCCATCTGCAAGCGAAAGCAGCAGAGTCATATGGCCCCATCCAAATGCAAGCTGCACGCGATGTCATCCTTGACATTCTTGATGACCCCAAGAACCATCAAGCACACGCCAACCGATACGCTGCATCCGTCATTCTGCGCGTCACGTACGGCAAGTCGACACCCACGGGAACCAATGCGCCTGAGATCATCCTCATTCACAAGATGTTGAAGCGCTTCCAGACACTTATGCGTCCTGGCGCGCTTCTCGTGGAGAAGTACCCCATCTTGAAGTATGTGCCCGGGTATGCAAGCTACCTTCACGAATGGCGCAGAGAGGAACGCCAACTGTTCCACGACCAACTTAACCGCGTTGCCGCGGAATTAGTAAGTTCTTGCTAGATGAATTTAACACCACAGAACTGACAAGCTATCCTCAGAAAACAGGAAACCCTGGTCCTTCGTTTGCGAAATATCTCCTCGAGAACCAGGAGACGCACAAATTGTCGGATGAGGAAATGGCGTATCTGACTGGTTCGCTCTACGGTGCTGGTTCTGACACTGTAGGTCAACGCCTTGTTGGCTTCACCCTGGGTTTGACGCGTATGGGATTTCTAGACCGCTGTTGCTATCATGGTATTGGTCATGGCTGCTGCTTGCTTCCCTGAAGCACAGGACGCTGTGCAGGAGGAACTAGACAATGTCATCGGTCGTGACCGTGGTATGTTTCCCTCGTCCGGTGAAATGCGTGAGACTTGTTGACGCATGCACATAGCACCTACTTTTGACGATTATAATGCATTGCCTCAAATCCAGGCGTTCATGCTTGAATGTCTCCGCTGGCGGCCGGTTACTACACTTGGTACGGCTATGGTCTCCACGTGCGCCATTCAACTTGACCCTGTCATCCATAGGTTTTGCCCACCGTGCCCAGACGGACATGATATACGTACGTTGGTTTACATTGTTACGATCCCCTAGCTAACCGTCACTGCAGAAAGATATTTGTATCCCTGAGGGGGCAATCGTTTTCGGAAACCACTGGTAAGCCATATCTTCGGATGTATTTGTCTCCATTGACAATTTCTTGTAGGGCTATCTCCCGGGATGCTAGTGTATACCCGAACCCCGACAAGTTCGACCCCCAGAGATGGTTAGGCAGTGATGGGCGTATCCGCGAAGACCTTCGGTTCCCCAGTTTCGGATTTGGAAGACGGTGAGGCTCTTGTTTGTGCACTATATTCTGTCCACGTTAGGTGCTGATAAACGCGCCTCTGCATCAGTATTTGCCCTGGACAACACATCGCCAACCGGTCCATTTTCATCAACGCTGCTCTCCTGCTTTGGTCTTTCCGTGTTACCCAGGATCCTAAAGCTCCCATAGATGACAAAGGTTTCGTCGACGGTGTGATTGCCCACCCCAAGCCTTTCGCTGCGTGCTTCACACCTCGTATCGGGGACGAGAAACACCTGAGAGCGGTTATGGGCAAGTACGCGAATGATCTCTGAGTTGCTAGGTAGTCTTCACGTGGGTTGGATCTTCGGTTTTATTTCGCTATACTTTGTTAGATACCATCATGGGTTACTTTACGACTTCAGTTTCGTCTCGAAATGATGTCATCTATACTGTCTCGTCTATTACTATCAGCACGCTTTGGTTACTACGGTCCGTTGCTTGGTAGTGGGGCTTCTCAAGTTGGGAAGACAGTGATCCCTTCGACTGCCTGCTATTACAGGCAGCGCAAATGCTGCAGGATCTCTCGCATATGGACCGCATAACGCAGCTGCAAGATGAGATACAAAGGGTAAAAACGTCCATCGTTACGGTCGAAATGCGAACACTGATAGAATGACAGCTCCTTGTAATTATGTCCAGTAGCATTGCCTACCTCACCACTCGATCTACGTTCCTCCAAGTCAGCGAGGAGATACCGATCACGAAACAGCGGAACCCGGACAAGTTTGACCCGCCAGAAGTGTTTGAAGGTTGGACGGGTTTCCACTTCTCGTCGACGTTCATGCTCAATTTTCGCCAGCGAATAAGAGGGAACTCGTAGATGACCTCATTATGAAAGCGAAACAAATTGAGGTGTTGATCCAGTCCTTGCCAGCCCCAGAACCCGAGGAGCAGCAAGTTTGTCACTCTTCAACTTCCAGATGTCATACGTTTTACCGACCAGTTTCTTGTTAAACAGGCAAAACGACTTCAGGACCTGGAGAACGAGATGACAGTAGCAAACCAGGAATACACTCAAGCTGTCGAGCGTGCTAGTATGTCCCTTCGTTTGTACGCCGATAGACATCCCTTGTCTCCCATTTATGATATCTCCTGCAGAGACCTTACACGGCCAGTTCTCGGAAGTCTTACGCACGATGCTTGACGCGGCCGACATCGAGGCTAGTTTGCTTTCGAGACAAGGATCCACCTGAGGCTTTGCATTTCTCAAGTCCTCTTCTCTTCGTTCTCATCCTCTTTGTGGGAGTCCCCTCCGGCGTCAAATATACATCTTTGCTGAAGGCCCAGGAAGGAATGACTTGCTGTCACGCTCTGTAATTTGCACACGCATGTTAGTACCAATGTAATAGCTCTCGTAAGGCCCATTTTGCTTGGATACGTGTTGGCTATGTGTGAATTCAGACAAGCCACTGTCTAGCCTGGTCGGTGAGTCATCCTGTGTAAGATCAGGTCAGTTCCAGTCGGAACTGGTGAATACTGGTCCCGGTGAAGTAGCGATGGTAACTCCAGCGTCTGCACCCGCTACTTTACCACTGACGGTCTACGATGGCGACGATAGCTGGCCCATCTGCAGCCGCTTTGCACTCCTTGTCGCCTTCCGACATTGAATTTCTGCAGTCATTACCCAAGGCTGAGCTACACGCCCATCTCAACGGGTCCATCCCTTGGCAGACGCTCGCGGACCTCGCGGAACATCTGACCTTGCAGTCTGCAGACATCTCAGACGAGATAGCAGAAACGGTCGCAAGATTGAGATCTGGGTTGAGACTGGATGAAGTTTCTGAGTTCTTTCCGTTGTTCCGTGCGATCTACGCCATCACTTCGACCCCATCGGCGCTGAGCCGGGTCACTCGCGATGTCCTCGACTCATTCCTCAAGGCACACGGTGATCCTCCTGCTGGTTTCACGTATACACCTGCTCCTGAATGCAACTATATCGAACTGCGCACGACTCCCCGCGCAACCGCACACATGTCCAGGTACACGTATCTAACCACTGTACTCGATGAGGTCGAGAAATTCTCAGCCGATCAGGCAGCATTGATCGTTTCCGTCGACCGGCGGATGTCTGAGACGGACGCCAAGGAGTGCGTCGATCTTGCGATCGCGCTCCGAGCCGCAGGGAGGCGTGTCGTAGGACTAGACCTATGCGGTGATCCGAGAAAGGGCGACATTGCTACGTTCGAGAAACATTTCAAGAGAGGGAAAGACGCGGGACTAGGGATTACTCTTCACATTGCAGAGGTACGTGTCATATATTTCCATGACCCTACAGCTTGCCTGGAAATTATAGTGCAGACGAAAGAAAATACCATTGCAGAGTCTCTCGCCCTACTCGACTGGCGTCCGGACAGGCTCGGGCATGCAACTTTCCTCTCTGACGAGCACAAAGCGTTGTTCTTTGCCGACGTGTTGCAGCCAGATTCTTTCCCGTCATTGACTACCACATCGAACTCGGTTCAACCCTGGGATCCTGAGCATCCCTTGCATGCAGTATACTTGGCTGCCTATCAGAAACATCTCGAGCGAATCCACGAGGAAAGTACGGAACCTGAGGAAGCTCGTCGAATGCTGAGTTACCACTTGGACGCTGACAAAGGAGCGCGTCGTGCAGCGGTGCGAGACATCGAAGTTTTGTCTAAGCGGAACGGTGCTGTGTACAAACCTTGCATCGAGGTCTGCCTCAGCTCCAATTTACTGTGAGTTAAGCTTCTGTCGATCTTGCGCGTTACGTCTCATACCACATGCAGTGCCAAGACCGTGCAGTCTCTCGAGTCTCACCATGTACAATATTACCTCGTAAATGACCACCCTGTTACAATATGTGTATGTGCTGGATTTCGTTCCATGTTGTCTCGCTGTACTGAACTTCGTGCGATTGACGCACCATCGTGATCTGTAGACTGATGATACCCTTCCATTCCGGACTACTCTACTGGGCGAATACGCCCAACTCCTCGCAAAGCCTCCTTTGGGGCTCGGGCTTAGTCGCGAGCAGGTGAGGAGGATTGCAGCGATGGGCATGGAAGCGCGGTTCAGTAATCAAGGCAAAGTAGAAACAATGTTGTGACGTACACATAAGTATGAATAGGAGTTGGTGTTTCCCGCATCTACGACGTCCAGGTAGTAAAAATCTAAGTGTATTATTGATATCAGTACATCCCAGGCTGTTTGAATACCTTGAGGTCAAAAAAGAAAAAAGATGCAAAAAATGGGCTCGACCGGGAATTGAACCCGGGTCACGTACATCTGACCACCCGGGGCGGCGGGTTTTTCCCGAAGCACGTATCTTACTACTGGACCGTCGAGCCGCGATATCTTCGGCACTAATCCGACCTATGTGGTGCTACACTCCGGTACAACGGTAAGACCCAACTTGGACTTGACAACCGCGCTTTTCGCCGCATACATGATCTTCGATTTCACAGATATGTTCTGGATGGGCCATGGAAGTTTTTCCGGGCGTCAATTCTGTTGCTTCCCAACGTTCATCTTCACTGGTCATCTTACGAAGCCCTCTCGACCAGGTCAGCCTCACTGGCTGACTCTCTTGAGAGGACTTTGTCAGTATGGCCATGTTTCAATGGGAAAACGTCGAGCAGTTCATCGGCCTCGTTAACTTGTTGTCTATGCGCAATAAGGGTCAAGTTGGACCAAAGACAGGGAAAGAGGACGAAGATGTTCAGCGTAACGCTAACGACGTTGGCGGGGACGATTCGGATGTCTGCGATAGTAAAGAGGATGAACTGAAGCAGCGCTTTCTGGACAGATTTGCAGAGATGATGTCGAACGAGAAGGGTGACAGGCATGTCGCTGTCTGCTCCGTGGCACTCCGCGAGTCGGGGGATCGATGCCCCGAGGGGGAGGTCAAGGTTTCTTTGTTGGTCTCCCGTAATCAAGATTTCGGGTCGCGGGATAAGAATTTTTTCAGCACTCTCGAGAGGCTGCTCGCCACCATCGGTGCCACAGTGTGCGAAGAGATGAGTAGTATGTGCATCGTTATGATCTGTGGCAGACTTCTGACTATTGACATGAATGTCGTAGGTTTGCCTGCGGTTGAGAAGGAACTTTGGAAAGAATTGGTACAATATAACCAACCGCGTCTCAATTACCATGCAATCAGCTTGCGCGACAATTTGCAGGCGTTCAAGGCCGCCGGATGCATGAACGACGTTCCTCCGCATAACCCCTCTCGTTCACCGCAAGGCAGCGATTCCGAGCGCGTAATTTTCTGTGACGACCCCAATATCGGCCCTTATTCAGATGCGACACATGATGCCTACATGAAACTTGCCCAGGAACGTATCTACGATCTGGACAGTATTCTTTGTTCCCCCGATGACAAGGCGACCCAGCTCCGCCTTCTTGTCGAGCACACCTATTCCATTCGCCATATCAAAGCTATTGGGATATTTCTTGATTCCTGTCCGAAGGCTTCTGTTGGGCGTAAGCTCCTTTCGGACATACAATGGTTAGGCCGTCTGAGGTCCTGCTATTGCACACTTGTGGAAGCGGCAGTCAATATTCCTGGATTTTCTCAGCTGTCTATCATCCCCGTGAAGAATCTCCCACCTCGTGTCTGTCCGTCCCCCTTACCCACTCTGGTGGACGTGATGAAATACCTGGGTCAGACCTTGGACCCAACCTCTGTAAAAAGATTCATTGGCGAGGGGTTAGGCGTCATTGATGCGGGGCGTATCTTCAAGGAGGTTCAGACTACTATCTCTCGGCGACATCTTCCAACTCATGCGGAACTTCAACTTGTCCTGTATATCATAAGGACAATGGATATGAAAACCGTGAGTGAGGAAATATACCCTTACATTGGATGCAGCAAGTTGTCCTGCTTCCTTTGTGCCGTTTTCCTCAAGCTCTTTGGTCAGTCGGGCTTCACATTCAGGACTCGCGGGAGTCATGGGAAAATATATCCGCCGTGGTCTATCCCGGACGTGGATGGGCTCCATGACGACATAGCCTCAGGCCTCAATTTAGCATCGAGCAAGATGCGGAACTTCTTGCTGTGCGAGTTGACGAACTCTGTTACACCGACTGCTCAGGTCGCCGAGTCCTCTGCTGGGGTTACGGATTATAATCCCCAATCCTCTTTCATTCGTCAGTATCATAGAGCGCTGGCCGTCCAACGTGAATTCGATTTTCTGCGCGTCCATACACGCAAGAATGTGGTCAGGTAAGTGCTTGTTGTGTATAGGAGATCATGTACGTTGATGTTCTTAGGGATGTTGACCCGGTCGAAGGAGGAAAGACCTACAACATGGCTGGTTATCTTACACCCGATGAAACTCCAGACTGGCCCGGAGAAAGTGATAGAAGTGAGTCCAGGATTTCGGACCAATGCACCGAATATCACAGTCTACGGTCATGCTCCGGATGTACCGAAGAAGCGGAGAATCACGAGCTTCCCAGGGTTGTGGAGCACACGGAAATCCCGGGGTTCCCCGGAGGGTATGAGGGTTACGAATGCTATAGAATGCCCGGTGCTTTTGAGCCTGTGAAAACTCCAGAGCCCTCCCAACAATGCGAAAACTGCGCATGCGACACTTCAAGGAGATGCTCTAAGTGCCTCGGCCCCTGGTTGTGTAGTGAGCGCTGCGAAAGCGAGTGGGACTATTTTGAACATACCTTCCGCTGTGCCATAGGCCGACCTCTGGACACCGCCGACTACCTTGTCCGGGCCTGCTGGACTGGCTGGTTGGACGACGTTGATGGGGACACCGCGGAGGATTTCGGATTCGCGAAGTTTGTGTCGAACCAAGACTGGCAGAAACTCTTCGGCTTGTATGTCGGTCTCACGCGTGTGGGTGTCCGAAGTCGGGAATTGCATAAGTGGCAAACAGAGGGCAGTTTGACAGAAAATATCATGGCCAAATACGAAGCGATACCTCAATGCATTCGTGGCGCGCATTACCCATGGTTCCGCAAAAACCTGAGCATCTTTAGTACGCAAGATGCACACCCCGATTTCCTGGCGGTTGCCCGGCCCTACCTCGACCTGGAGGATAGGGACAAAGAGCCCCACGAATTGGTACCGGAGGCGAAACGCAAGTCGTTCTTGTTATATTCTATGCTGCTAAATGGGTATCATCCGAATCCTAGCCTGTCTGATACCATCTGCAAAGACCTATATTTTGAGTTCGGTTTCGTCACCGGGTGCGGATCTGAGGGCGAGGATATATTGCCCTGGGTTTACGGATGTCTCATTAACAGATGCCCGTTCACAATGTTTTGGAACGCTTTTCAAACCAAAAGTCTCATCACATTGATGGATGAAAAGGGTCTTCGGTCAGCGCGCGAGCAAGTCAAGCATCTGCACGCCTTCTTGGAGATTGAACCTAGCGGTTGCTGTCCCACTGTGTGGCACCTCAGACTCTTCGTTCACTCCTTGAATGTGGACCCGCCGTCACATGTGGCCGTGGACTATGGGTTTTTTAACTGTCAGTCAGTTGAAGAGAAATTCGCTCTCAAACGGGTATACAAAGAGGTTCTCGAGTCTCCATTGGTCGACCCCATGGAACTGCACAAGGCCTGTATCCAAGGGAGGCTGTATGACTTCGTTTGTTCGCATAACCCAAACCTTGAGCAAAGGTTCAAGAGGTTAATGAGCAACACGTACCCCCTCCCTGGTAACGTTAAGTGGGCGGGTATGTGCACGGAGAATGTCTTGATACTTGACACTACCCCGGAAGTCGCTCACGGTGTGTTGCCTTGCTTTGGTCGACAAGCTACTCGCATATATTATGTAGAGGAATGATGGTGTTGTAGCGTACTCAGTGACTCCCATTTGTGTATGGTTAGCAAAACCTGTTCGTTAGGCCTCTCATCCGTTCACTGCTCTCTTGTCTGGTCCTGTAGCATAATTTATTGCTTGCCAGAACTCTGTACAGTAGTAGCTTATCAGCACCACGAATGAGTGCATATACGATACCATATTTCCGGAGAACGGCATTCTTCCAGGGCCAATCCGAAGGAACCCAGGGTGGTTCGTGCATACAAGACGACACTAGCCACTAAATTCAAGGGAGATTCGAATAAGTACCCATGACACCTCAAACTACGTCAGCAACCTGTGGCACAAGATGATGCGACGACTACTGGAAAGCAAGCCCCACATACCAATAAGGAATATTATGCATGACAGCCCATCTCTGGAACGATCAAACTCAGCGGAAGTTGTGACGTGAAAGAACGTTGCAAATACAGAAGGCTAGAGGTCAAGGACACACGAGTGAAACGTTGCCAAGCCCTTCTTGCTGTCCCAGAACTATCCATGTGAGTTCTTACATTTCGCGCTGTCAGCTTTCTTTGTTTCTCATGCGAATCAGACGACCCCTACGCCACATACGGGATCCACAGGGCAACTGCTCGCTATTGTCTTCTCCTGCGTTTCGTGCTCCGTCTATCGAATAGCACGGGTATACGCACTCCAAGTGAAGGTGAGTGGGGGCTTATCACAGGTCAGCGGTTGGTAATGCGGGATGCCCCGATTGATGCTAAGGAATGTAGTTTTTGGTGGACCTACGGGAATCTCCGCGGGCGTCAATCCTCTTCTGACCCACGATATGCTGTTGACCATCTCATCGAGTCCCCCGATCTAGCCAGTCCATTACCTGGCTGTGTTGAGGAGCCTCTTGTCAGTATGGCTAGGTTTCAGTGGGAAGACTTTGAACAGTTTATCGGTTTGGTTAACCTGCTATCCCTGCGAGATGGCCAATTCCAACCGAGAAACGGCAATAAGGAGGAGTACGAAGACATCGACGTTTGTAGAGACGAACAGGTCGTTTGGGAAGGTGAGGAAGACGAACTCAAGCAACATTTTTTGGACAGGTTTGCGGAGATCATGTCCAGAGACAAGGGTGGGAAATGCGTTTGCAGTGCAGCACTCCAGCAGTCAGCCAGTCGACACCCTGGCGAAGGTGTCAAGATATCCTTACTGGTTGCTCGCAATCATAATTTCCAGAAGCGGGATTCGATATTTTGTAGCACACTTGAAAGGTTGCTCACCGCTATCGCTGCATCTGTGCATGGGAACACAAACAGTGCGCCTGTTGTCATGCCCGCCAGATTTTGGATTGATGGTACACGCGTCGTAGATGTTCCTGCGGTCAAGCGGAAGCTTTGGGAGGAGTTGGTGTGCTACAATCAACCTCGCCTCGATAAGGGTGCAAATAGGTTGCGCCAGCATTTGCGAGTGTTCAAGGCCAGTGGATCCCTGGACAGCGTCCCGCCTTATTGTACCTCCAAGTTACCGCAGGACAGTGATTCTAAGTGCAGAACCTCCTGTGACGACTATGGTATCGGACCTTACTCAGAGGCTACTCATGTGGACTACATGAAGCTTGCACAGAAGCATATCTTCGAACTTGATACCGTTCTTTGCACTGGTGATAGAGCCACCCAGCGGCGCTCTCTCGCCGAGTATACTTATTCCATCCGGCATATGCCATTTCTCTGGATGTTTTTCAATTCCTGCCATAAGGTTTCCGCTGGGCATAGGCTCCTTTCGGACGTCTATTCCTTGGGCCGTCTGAAGTCGTGCTATTATGTGCTCGTGAATGCGGCTCTCCACATTCCAGGATTTGCCCGTCTGTCCATCGTTCTTGTGAAGAATCTCCTACCTCGCGTCTGTCCGACCACTCTATCCCCTTTGGCCGGTATGATGAAATCTTTGGGTCAAACTTTGAGCCCGATCTCTGTGAAGAAATTTATCAGCAGAAAGGCAGACGTCGCTAGAACACAGGGGAGGTTCGAACAACTTCAGAGGAAAATTTCTCAGAAGGTTCTCCATACTCATGCGGAGCTTCAACTCATCCTCTATATCGCAAGGATGACAGACGTCCAGGTTATGAAAGAAATATACCCATTTATCGGATGTAGCAAGTTGTCTTGCTTCCTATGTGCCGCTTTCCTCAATTCCTTTTGTCACCGTGGCATTGTGTTCAGGACTCGCGGGGGCCACGGGAAGATCTACACACGGTGGTCCATCCCAGACATGGATGGACTTCGCGACGATACAATCACCGCCCTCTCTTCCGCACTGAAAGCAATGCGGGACTCCCTTGTCTATGAGATATTCAAACCTCTCACACCAGTTGCTCATATCCCCAAAATTTCTACTGGAGTTACAGTTCATTACACCTGTTCCACTCATCAACACGATAAACACCCAGTTTTCCAGTGCGAGGTTGATTCTTCAAGTACCAACGTGTCTGAGAACTCGACCAGGTACGTGGCTGCGTTAAGCGCTGATCATGGACACTGATTGGTGTATTTACTAGTTCCGATCCAGTTGGACGATTAGAGACCTACAATGTAACCAAGGCTTTTGAACCTGCGGAAATTCCAATGCTCTACAGAGAATACGGAGGGCGCGCGCCTGAGACCTCGGGTCAGAGTTCCCAATGCAATGATCCGCGGCTGCGCATTGAACTCTGTGATGAGCGGAGCGACTATAGACATACTTCCAACTCCATGATAGGCCGAATTTTCGACACTGCTGACTACCTTCTTCGGGCTTTCTCGAACGGCTTCATAGCCGAACACGAAGTGAAACCTGGACACATTCGTCACGAGTGCCGCGCATGGTTCCGCGAGAACCGGGTGGTTCTTAATTCGCAGTGTGAGCATCCCGACTTTCTGACGGTTGCGAGACCATACCTCGACCCAGAAGATAGGGAGAAGGAGCTCTGCCAACTAGTGCCAGAGGCGAAACGCAAGTCGCTCATGCTATACGCTATGCTGTTGGACGAAAACGATATTCGCTCCTTTCTGTCTGATACGGTCTGCAAGGACCTGTATTTCGAGTTTGGTTTAGTAACTGGTCGTGGCTGCAAGGGCTAGCAGGTGTTGCCAGGGTTATATATGAATCTCATCTCCAAATGCTCTTTCACGGAGTTTTGGACCGCATTTGAATCCAAGGACCTCGTCACGCTAATGGACACGAAGGGACTTGAAGGAGCGCGCAACGAAGTTCAGCATCTGGAGGCGTTCTTGAAAATCAAGTGCAACGATTGGTGTCCTACTGTGTGGCACCTCCGGCTCTTCGTTCAGTCTCCAGATGTGGATCCTCCGCCACACGTCACCATGGACTACGGTTTTTTCAACTGCAAGACAGTCGAGGAAAAAATTTCCCTCAGAGAAATATATAGAAGGCTGCTCGAGTCGCCATTGGTCGACCCCATGGATTTGCATGCGGCCTGTATCCAGGGCGAGTTGTTCGACTTTGCTCGTCAACATGCACCTTTGCTTGAGCAGAAGTTCAAGAGGCTAATGACCAACATTTATCCCCCGGTACCCATGGATATGGGTGCCTGTGCAGCGAATGAAGTTGAGACCCCAAGTTTTCTTTTATTTTTGACTCTCTTCTTTTTCTTTCTTTCGTTTCCATTCATATGGATTTAGGGTTGAGTGTACGTTTACCCATGCGCAAAGTGGATGTTGAGGGAGCTGAAATATACGTGGTCTGTTTGTCTGTGTCCACTGGACCACCCGAAATCACTCGGCACTAAGGTATCTGCCCTACAAGTCGTATAGAAGTTCGATGAAACGGAGTTGTAAGCTCGAGCGAGAGTGTATGGTGTCGCCACATTTTGTAAGGAAAGTCCAATGAAATCGCTACGAGTATTCACGATCTCATCGGGTATTTCATTCGCCACAATAGTACCAGTAACGATATCCACACCAAACCGATCGTCAAAGAAAACGAAAGCACGACACCCACGTACCAGCCAATCCTCGTTCCGCAACGGGATGTGCATCCGCTGAGGGGGCTGAGGCTTTCAGATTTCAGAGTTCAAGTCTACATCCGCGTCCGAGTACATTGGTCCACCTCGGGAATGTTGTCCGATTCTGCAGGGCTTCTCCATCACCAAAACTGCAAAAACCCTATATACAAATATATATTGATATCACAGCCGTCGACTGTGTAGACAGTAGCGGGTGGGACCCATGTATATAGTATAATTTAGAAAAACTGATTTGTCGCTCGACACTGTACCGGGATGATATGGCACGGTAAGGTGTGGGCGTCCAGATGGTGTACTGTTGGTACACCTTTGCTCGATCATTGACGCCACTGAATATATCACTTGATATTAACACATCGTAATGTCATTACCAGTTAGTACACGACAACGAATACAGCAGATGATCTAGTCCGTGGAATGAGGCAGAGCCGAGACAAATGTGATCAAGGGTATCAGTGCGATCTGTGTCCATAGCAAAAATGCGACTAAATTAACAGTCAAACTTAGTTGCCGATCTGTGCTTCAGTCGAGTGCCACTCACCTTCAAGTTCGAACTATTTCTGTGACCTCCTGTTATTTTTCTTTGCTGGTACTTCGCTGGGCGGCGCACACGCCCTTTGGGTGGCCTTGGGCTTCTTACGGTTCGTTTGGGGCAGTTCTGTCACTGTATGAGTGTCCTCCTTGTCGTTATCGCCCACATCTGTTAATGGACTGCCAGGAACGGCAGCCTGAGGCAGTCGATCTCGCTGTCCGCATTCACGTCTGAACCATGGTGGTGGCGGCGGGTCTGGTGTTGCACTACTATGGCCCGGAGGTGGGGGGGAAGGGGGGGCATTGCACTCTGGTGACGGTGAAGGAGGGGAAGGGGAGGTGCTGCGCCCTGGTGATGATTGATGGGGAAGACTTTCCGAACACGTGCAGGATTGAGAAGGTGCTTGGCCTCGAGGCAAGGATTGCTCTTCATAATCTGAGCTTGAACGTGCAGTAATTTGCTTCTCCATGATTGCAAGGTCATCGTCTTCGCTGCAGATCTCTTTCATGCATCCGTTTATGATGCCTTGTTCATCACCAAACAGCTCCCTGGTGTCACATCGCAAGAAGTTATATGATAGTACATGGAGAGCGCACTTACTTGTTCAGGTAGCTGTACAGAGATTGGCACCACTTCTTGTCGGCTTTGCATGTAAGAAAATTGAGAATTCTGTAATAGAAGTCTGCATAGTCAAAAACACCATCATGTTGCTTCCATTTCTCGCACGAGGTGAGACTGTAACAAGCCTAAAACAAAGCTAAGCTGTGAGCATCATATTGAGAGAATGGCATATGTGAACTGCACTGTAAGCAATGTGCTCAGCAGTGACTTCACACATGCCATGAAGCTTTCCATTTCTGGGATGGGTTGACTTCAACTCACCATTTGATAGGGCAGAAGAGGGAGAGATGAAAATGTGCTTAAGGACCTTATTGAGAGAGATCACTACTTTGGACAAACATAGCAAGCAGAACTGAAACTCACCTGTATCAATACAAACCCACACAGGAAGCCTTTGTCAAATTGAACAGGGTTGAAGTCCTCTCCTGGGATGTCACCACAGTACAGGAAAGCTGGCCAATTGGTGGAGACTGTGGTCACGCACCCATCTTGCAGTTGCTTTCGCATCCTAGACATGAATCGAGCACGTTAGTACTAAAGGAATGATGAACACTCCACTGACTCTGTTGGATTGTCAAGAAATGAGGATAAGTGTTTGACTGGACACAGTAGATGTGCAAGCTCGGGGTGGTTGAAGCCCATTCAACTGCGGCTTTCGTTGGAACCCAGAGGAGGCTCCAAGCTCTTCTTATCAGGGTACGGTGCAGTGTACATGCCAATCACCTTTTTCAGATGGCTTGCATTGTCTGACCACACTCGTTGCGTCACTTTACCCATCTAAAACTGGTCAAGCAACATAATAGGCTGCATGTATGCAGAACATACCTCAGAAATGAGTGCATCGAATTGATTATGTCGCTTCTTGTCCTTCATCAGCTCGATGGCATAGGGTGCATGATCTTCAATGTAATGGTACATGCACTGATACTGGTCTCATGTAGTACCATCTCTGGAGTACAATCAAAGCGCATATATGCTATCTGATCATGTACTCATACTCTTTTGAGAATGGATTTGTGCCTTTTGGACACTTCAGAATCATCTTCATCCATATTCTTGGCATCTTCCTCTTTGAGAAGAAGTGTCACTTTTATCACTTCTCCTAAATCACAAAACATGTTGAAAGCACATGGGATCCATCTTGCAGCCTGCAGGCATTGATCCTCCAGAGATATGGCCTTCGGGTGGTTGGTCATTCTGCCACTCAACCTTGTAAGTCATTCATTACCCTAACGTGAGTCAGGCATATCATGCACCTTTTGATGCCTTTTACCTCATCTTCAGTGCCGATTCTGGCTTTCCTAATGCCTGCTCAAATGGATCAGGGGTCCTACAGCTGAGTACATACTTATTCTTGTTGGTAGCCTGTGGTGGGGAATTGGACTCGTTGGATAATGATCATTGCTGTCATGTGTGTTTTCTGTTTTTCATAAGTGTCTTAGGAGTGGGGCTAGGCAATCGAGAACTGGTGGAGCCACCATCAGAGTCAGGCATGATGGTGGTTGTTGTTGCCAAACTCAGGGGGATGAAACTTTCAAGTCCCGCCAAAGCAGGGTCAGCTGACATAATCACTCATGATGTTAAGTTCTTGTTAAGTCACTACGACCACTCTGGTGCTATGACCGACAATGCAGCACACTGCTAGGTAAGTCACAGCCTTTTTCGACTGTATATGTCACTGGCTAATTACCAGATGTGAAGGTTGATGCTAATCTCCGCAGATGCAAGGAACTAATGAACTACAATCATTCCATTGCAACTCAGGGTTGGGGTGAGCATGGGCTTCAACCTGCAGTGGAGCGATATATGGTACATTATAGGAAATTTATTGTCTTTGAATCACACTGACACACTGCATGTAGTATGCAATTGTCTTTGATTTGTACATGATATATATTACCTGTGTATTGAATCTCATTGCATCCACATTCACTCCCTCATACCTCATGAGCTCTTTGGCACACACTTGTCTTGGGTGTGATGCCCCGTTTGGCATGCAGAAACAACTGTCTGCACATCTTAGTCGGTGTTCCCGCTATCATGAACTCACTGACCAAATATTTGAGTGCAAGTGCAAATCATGGAAGAGGCATACAAAAGATGAGAAGAGGGCATGTCAAGTGGCAACTGTTAGCCAGAAGTGTCCCACCATGTTCGACCAAGCACCAAACATCTTCGAAGAAGGAGTGGTCGATGACCATGATTGCCTGGTACCACCCTTTGGTGACACAGATGACAAAGTAAGTCATGTACACTATGAGACCTGTATACTACTACACTGATGCCCATACTCCAGCAGCATCAAGGTGCAATGTCAGGGCCACCATCACTGCCTCCCCCAGTTATTTCACAAAGATCAGGTCGTCTCATTCATATGCCAGCCTGCTTCACCGACTTCCTCCCAGGAAGTTCAATGCACCTTGTGCACATGCCTTTGTCTGCTCATCAACAGTGAGGCCATCTGCAATGGGAGCCTGGTATTCCATTACCATCTTCGCCATCCACTTCAGATGACTCATCTCACCATTCCAGTGAATCTTCACAGCTAAAACCATTTGTTTCTGAACTAGATGCCTTTGGACTTTATTGAACATATGTTACCCAACCAACTTTCATTCCTCTCGAGTCTTTGGCTACTGCATGCGATGCCCCCACCCTTGATACTGGCATTAGGTCTAGAGGCACTACATTGCCCAATTCAGTTATGGGTCCTGGCGAGGCAGCAAACCCAACATTGGGTGATATCTTTGTGCCATTTACAAATCTGACATGTGGCCTCCTGCTGGCCTGGCAGTACTCTGGTATGAATCAAAAATCAGCAGCAGAACTTGACCAGCTTGCATGAATCCAGATGGACCCTCTCTTTAACATGAAGGATCTCACTGGTTTCACACATGCTTGGGAAATGAAACTTCTTGACAAATTCTTACAGACTAAAGACAATCTGTTCTGTGAAGAGCATGGGTGGAAGCATTCATCGGTGTCTTTCCATCTTCCCAAGGAAAAGGAATGCTTTGTGTCAGAAGGCACTGCTCCCATCATCACTGTTGATGGCATTTACCACTGTGACCTGACAGACATAATTACATCTGCATTCAAAGATCACAAGTTTGGTACCTCGCTCCACATGACTCCTTATATGCAGCACTGGAAGACTGCTGATCACTGTGTTATAGATGTCTTCTCAGAATCATTTGGATTGCCTGAGATGCTTGACTCTTACAAGGAGGTCTATGCCTTGCCCCATGAACCTGGAGATAATCTCGAATGTGTTGTGGCTGGTCTCATGGTCTGGTCAGATTCCACTCATCTTGCAAGCTTTGGCAATGCATCCATGTGGCCATTCTACCTATTCTTTGCTAACCAGTCAAAGTACACACAGTGTAAGCCTTCAGCACGAGCATGCCATCACATTGCATATATCCCAATGGTGCGTATTCATATCAGTGACATGATAACAATCGCTGACATCATCTTAGCTCCCTGATAACTTTCAAGAGATATATACATCGTGCTTTGGTGAACCTGCAACCAGTGAAACCTATACCCACTGCAAATGGGAGCTATACCAAGGTATATGGGACCTGTTACTGGATGCGAAGTTTATGCATGCATACAAGTATGGAGTCATGGTATGTTGTGCTGATAGGATAGTGTGACAAGTGTTTCCTCATTTCTTCAGCTACTCAGCAGATTATCCTGAGAAGTACTACATCCCATTCATTCAATATACATTGTACTGATACTTATTACTCCTATAGGATCCTCATTGCAGGGATTAAATTCCTTGGTGCCCGCCCATGCCCTCGGTGCTTAACCAAAAAAGTGGACTTACTGAAGATGGGCATGGTACATGATATGTGGCGTCGAATCAGGAAAGTCCGAGTGGATAATGATGAGAGGCATCATTGCATTGCAGCTGCATGCCATTTGATTTTTGAGAAGGGTGTTTCTGTTGATGGTGAGCGAGTCAAGGCACTGTTGAACGAGTTCTCATATGTGCCAATATATGTAAGTAATGACATTTTGTATGCAGACAGGTCCTTGCCATTACTGATGCCCTTCAAAGAATGCTTTCTCAGATCGTCTCTACCAATTTGGTATCAATTTCTTCAAATTGCTGGTTGTCGATCTACTCCATGAGTTGGAGCTGGGAGTATGGAAAGCAATTTTCATGCATTTAATATGCATTCTCTATGCAGCTGGTGGGCAAGGGATCCAGGAGTTAAATAAAAGGTATGTGTATTGCTGTCACAATCAAGATGTCATACCTAACCTAGTGTGGAGTTATTGTGCCATTCCCCCCTTCAGGAGGGGTACCATCTGCAAATTTAATAGGAATGCATCAGCGATGAAAAGGCTTGCTGCATGCAACTTTGAAGATTTGCTTCAGGTGTGTCCATTAGAATTCCCAAATGTACTATCTATGATGTAGTGACTTCACAGTGTGTACTCCCTGTGTTCGAAAACCTGCTTCCTGAACCACATGATAGTTGTATTTTAAACTTGCTCTTTGACCTAGCAAGCTGGCATGCATATGCAAAGCTGTGGTTACATACATCTGACACTCTAGCTTTCTTTGACATGGCCATGTTGACACTCGCACACTCTGTGTGGCAGTTTGTCAAAGTTACACATGATGCTTTTGACACCTGAGAACTCCCACAGGAGACAATGACCTGTGGCCATCGAAAACCGGCCCTTGCGACACAGTCCAGTCATAGAGAGGCCAAACAGGCCAATGCCTCACACTTGACAGCCAAATGGAAGTTACTAAACCTGCAAACTTACAAGTATCACGCATTGGGAGACTATCCTAATATGATCCGTCATTTTGGTACAACTGACAACTACACAACGCAAACAGTAAGTCTCATGCACAGCAGTGAGGTGCCAAGTTTAGCTGTCTTTTCTTTTTTTTTGCAGGGAGAGTTACAACATTGACGAGTCAAGCAATGATACCCACAGATGTCGAAAACCAAAGATACAATGGTGGCATCAATGACCATACTGGAGTCATGGGAGCGCTACCTGCAATGTGTACTGGATGCTCGGTTTGGAGAGCATGTGAAAAGCTCTGGTATGAACAGGAAGCAGAATGTAGAAGAGGATCAGCCAGGGCAATCACGAACATCACCAGACCAGCACTACCACATTGCAGAGTCATCTCGACAATCTCAGGATATCACAAGATGGTTGAGTGACCATGCAGGGGATCCAGCAACGGAGGTACATGCTGGTTCATCCACCACAATGATCTGTACTGAATCAAGTTCATAGAAATTTCTTCCATGACTGAAGGACCACCTACTTGGATGTATCCTCAAAGACAAGTTTGACAGTGAACTCCAAGATTTCTCTGATGAAGACAGGGATTCTGTTATGCGCTGGATATCTCACCTGCCAAAAGTGACAAGTGTTGGTGCTGAGGCTCTAAGGGGAGCAACAGTGCGCTTGCGATATTCCAGGGTTAACCTCAAGGGCTTAATAGTTTTACCCCTTCTATGGCCAGGCAAGCAATTCTGACAGAGGAAGATCTGAGAAGTTGCTATCCTGGTTGCAAGGTAGCTAAAAGTTGGGATTTACAGGCAAGTCCCTACATGTATATATACTACCTCAGACTGTTTGGCAATCTTTGGGTGAGTCGCGTAGGAGACGTGCTCATGAGAACAAAGACACATCGAGTCAGAGATAGGGGGAACAGCCTGCATACCAACTATAGGTCCAATGGAAAAGGGGAAATGCGTCGAGGATGTGTAAAATGAAATGGAGTCCAAAAGGGGAAAGTGACTCGTCGCGGGAGAAATAGAAGAGATAAGCACAAGTCATGTCAATTGGGAGAAGCCGATCGAGGAGGGGGCGGCCATATAAGGGATAGCATATAGTAAGAGTCTGTAAGGGGAAAGCATAAGGTCATGTAAGCATCGTAAGATGCGTCACGTGTACAGAGAGGGGAAAAGAAAAGAGAAAGTCCGGAAATGGAAAAGAAATATGAGTGGCGTATCATCACCCCCCTCTCAAGGCCGAAGCACTGGAGAGGCAGGTAAAGTCTGAGGGAATAGGCTCGATTTTAAGTCAGGAGCTCGACTGTGAAGTTGGAGGGAAGAATTAATGATTGCCTCGTCTTAAGACAGAGGGATTTGTGGGGGATTGACGACGGTACTGCTGACACCTTGTCCTGGGTAACACGGTCCCTGGTTGAGTCCAGCGAGATCCTCACCCGTTGGTGCACCCGATGTGGCCCAGTCTGGTACAATTGTAACAGTGCATTCCCCAGAAGGGGCTGCTCCAGTCGATTTGGAGTCTACCAGACAGGGTTTTTGGGAGGTCGTCATTGTAGGGGATGACGAGGAAAGAGCTGGTGAGATGAGGGAGAGGGAAGGGGGACCATGTGTTTAGGGCGTATGGAAGGCATAGAGCTCATACAGCCGAATTGAAGTAAGTGGAGTGGAGGAAATTCCTCCAGTCGACATAACCGACATCTCCACTGAGAGATCGCTTGGCGAGGAGACTGGCGGTATGGTCGAGGAGGGTCTTGACTCCTTCGAGCTGTACAGAGTGTCAGTTGGAGGTGATGTCGTTGTTGAGTCCATAGGTGGAGGTGCTGTCACTTGAGTCCGAAGACAAGCTAGAGCTCGTTGATTCCCTTTCGAAGCTAACTCCACGAGTCATTGTAATTTGTCCTGGGTCCAGTCCTCCTGGTTCACTACCCTCTGGCTGATCTTCTGTCCATGACAGTGGAGATAGTCTGCTGAACTGAAGATCTGTTTCTTGGCCCATTGGGATAGTAGATTGAGGTCTAGGAGATTCTGGGCTCTTGCCTTTGTTGCATCTGAGAGCCAATGCTGGGTCAGAGGCTTGAGCAGAGGTGGGGCGAAAGTCTCGAAAGGAGTGCCAAAGGTGTTCTCCGAACTCCATGAAGGCCAGGTTCACTATGGCGCATTGTATGTCTCCCACATCATCGATGTTGTCTCCAGTGAAAAGGTCCAGGTCAACCTTCTTAGAGATGTGACTGGCGATGGTTTCGGTGGTGTTGAAGATTTGGGGAACATGAGCCGCTATGAATTCTGAACCTCGGTAGATTTGAGACAGCATCCATAGGCAGTCATGGTGTTCGCCTGCTCGCCAGCCAAGTGCGTCCCAGTGCTCGAAGTTTTCGAGCACCCGCAGAATATGGAGGAGTTGTTCTGCCAAGGGTACCAAGCGTGTCTTGGTCTCGGAGGGGGGGTCGACCTCGGACACAGTGTGTCGCTGGGTGAGTTTCGGGGGGACACTTGAAGTGGGTGCATCAGGGGTCTCGTGGGTAGAGGTTGTCTCTGTATCAGGGGTTTGGGAGACTGGAGAGGAGTGGTGGCTGGCGGTAGGGGTGTTGCAGGAATGATAGGAGCCGAGGGGTAGGTATGGTCTTTTGGGTAAGGCAGATGGGTAGGGGGTGGTCTTAGTGATTCTGGCCCTTTGCTTTCCCTTGGTGAGGGAGAGCGAATGAACCATGAACACGGAGTGGGGGTTCAGAATGGGTCCTGGTGCACCAGTGGTGACCTGGTCCCAGTGTTCCTGAATTGCTGTGATGTTTCGATCTGCTGGTAGGTGCTGTAGCAGGGGAGGTGGTGGAGAGGTGGAAAGGTCGTAGTCATTGGAGAAGGCAATATGGGAGTTCTCGTAGTCTGATAAGGTAAACTCATCGAAGGACGAGTAGTGTTCAGAGTTGTGTTCATGGGCCATGTGTGAGAGGAAGCTTGTTGCGTCTCTGGTAGGAGTGGAGGATGTCGAGGGCATTATATAGATTTTCCTCTGGCTCCCATGTGTTAGAGGAATGGCCATACCTGGTCCATTTGACCAAGTATTGGTAGGTTTGTTGTTTGGCTGTCCCCTTGGGCACAGAGACGCATCCTTTTTGTTTCCTTCTTGAGCCCATGACTCGGTGTTTGAGGATGTTCTTGACTTCCCATTTGGGTAAGTCGTTGATCAGGTCTGGTAGGGGTGGCGTTTTGGCCCTTCCATATTCATTGTTTTCTTCGAAAGGGTAGATCCATGACATGTGAAATACTGGATGTATTCGCCACGTATCAGGGATCTTTAGCCGAACAGCCACTGGTGAAATTACTTTCGTAATTTCAAAGGGGCCTATGCGTTGGGGTGCCAGCTTCGCACTTGGGATGTCCCTTTTCAGGGTAGATGCATCTAGCCAAACTAGATCACCTTCCTTAGGGGTGGTGTAAGTCCCTGTGCTTCTGGCTTTCATTACTTCTTGCGCTGCCTTGTGAGCAAGAAGTGCTGAATCCCAATTGGCGGCCAGTTTTTGCATGCGATCATCGACTGTGGGTGTGTCTGTTGGTTTCGACACAGAAGGGTAGGGTGCAGGGTCATATCTGTAGAGTAGGGAGTAGGGTGTTTGATTATGAACGGAGTGGACCCTTGAATTGTGCACGAACTCGGCTTGAGGGAGGTACTGAGCCCAGGCTTCTGGTCGAGCGTCACAGTACATCTGAAGATAGGTTTCAATCTCTTGGTTTATGCGTTCGCTTTTGCCATTGGTTTGGGGGTGGTAGGCCATGGAGAGCTTCTGCTGGATGCCCAGGGCTTCATAGAGTTTGGTGGTGAAGGCGGAGGCGAACTGTGGACCCCTGTCTGATATCACAGCATCCAGGATGCCATATCGGGGGTACATGTAGTGTAAGAAGAGGTTTGCCAATTCGATGGAGTCGCATGTTTTGTTGCATGGAACAAGGACCACTGCCTTTGTGAGTCCCTGATCCACAATGGTAAGAATGGAGTCATATCCTTCTGACTCTGGAAGGTCGGTTACGAAGTCCATGGAGATTTGCTTGAATGGGAAGGGGTTTTTCACTGTGTCATTAGGTGTGACAGGAGGCATGAGAGGGTGAGTGATGACCTTATTGGCTTGACAGCCAGGGCATCCCTTCACATACTCTCTCACCTGCTTCCACATTCCAGGCCACCAGACTTCGTTCCTCATCTTCCAAATCATTGCTTTCACTCCAGGGTGTCCAGCCACTGCTAGATCATGGTTATCCCAGAGATACTCGTGTCGGAGGGGAGGGGGAATGTAGAGGCGACCATCTCGTCACTTTGTTTGATTGTTCTCCTCCTTTATTGTGTCGTTCTTGGTAAGAGTCTCGTCTTTTGGTGTCAATTCTCGTATTTTGCTGAATAGTTCTTGAGAAATCGCATACACTCCTCTATCCAACCATCATACATTGCTGGACGACTTATTGTTAAGGTTGGAGGTTTGGGTGGAAGGGAGCGATGACGAAAGAGTGTGGCTCTTTTCTTGAGGTTTTCAAGGTGTAAGTGGGGCTTCTCCTTTTTGTTCCTTTCCCTTCAGCTTATGCACATTGGTAGAAGTCGGTTTTGGAGTGTCCTTAGCCGGTTTGGAAGGTGTAAACGGTGGTTTCACCCCCCCCTTTAGCCACAATGAATCTGGTAGTACCGTAGTCATTGGGGAAGGGTCGGTGGAGTAGTCAGGACGGCGGGAGAGGGAGTCCAGGATTGTCATTAGTTTACCTGGTTTGTGTGCTAGCTGAATAGGGAAATCTTGAAGGAACGCAGCCCATCGTGTCTGCCTTTGGCTGAGTTGTTGCGGTGACCGATAGTAAGTGAGATTTTGGTGATCGGTATACACCGTAGTGGGGGCGACCGGTGAGATTAGGTAGTGTCACCATTCCTCAAAGGCTCGCACGATGGCCAGGAGTTCCAGGTCATACACCTGATAGTTTTGTTCGGCGCCGACCAGACTTCTCGATAGGTAGGCACAGGGGTGGAGCTCTCCGTCCTCAAATTGTTGGCAGAGGACAGCTCCAGTGCCGATGGCAGATCTGTCAGTGAAGAGTGTGAAGGGTTTTGAGAAGTCCAGGAGTCGCAGAACTGGCTGGGAGCACAGCGCTTGCTTAAGCTGCTCAAAGGCGTCGGCTTGCTCCATGTCCCACTTGTAAGGGACATTCTTCTTTGAAAGGCGATGGAGAGGTGTGGTGATTTGAGAGAATGAGGGGATGAATTGTCAGTAGAAGTTGCAGAATCCAAGGAATTGTTGTAGTTTGTGTAGGGTGTTTGGAGTTTTCCAGTCCTTGATTGCTGCCAGCTTTGTTTCCGAAGGTTTGATTTTCCCCTGTTCAATAAGGAAGCCCAAGAACTCGACCTCTTCAGTTTCGAAGGTGCACTTCGAGATTTTCAGTCGGAGTTCCTCTTTGAGGGTGATCACCAGGAATTCTTCCATTTGCCAATAAAGTTCTTCCTTTGTCTTCGCATGGATCATGATGTCATCCATAAAGATGACGAGCTTCTTTGAATACATCATGTCGGCAAAGGTAGTCTCCATGTATCGCTGGAAAGTCGGTGGGGAGTTGCATTGCCCGAAGAACATGACAGTTGGTTTGAAGAGTCCCCGCGGGGTGATGAATGCTCCTTTCCACTCATCACCCTCCTTTACCCAAATGTTGGTAAATCCCCAGCGAATGTCAAATTTTGCGAAATATTTTGACTCAGCCAGTTGGTTGAGTAGGGATTTGACATCCAGTAAAGGATAGGAATCTTTTATCGTATATTTGTTGAGTTCATGGTAGTCTTGTACTAGCCACTTCTTTCCATCTTTCTTCCCAACGAAGAACACTGGCAAGGCTTGTGGAGATTTTGATTTCTTGATTTTTCCTGCATTCAGGTTTTCTTCCAAGAACTCGTCCAGGGCTTGAAGTTCTTCTCGCAAAAGAGGGTAGATGGGTGCTTTCTTTGGTTTGAAATCATCTGAAAGTTTGATTTTGTGGTTGAGATACGGGCGATGAGGGGGTAGTGGTGTGTCTTCCTCCAAGAAGACTTTTTGGTATTTCTTGTAGTGTGCTGGGAGTGTGACATCCTCTTTCTGGATGGCTGCTTCAAGTTGTGTTGATATGGAGGTTTTCCAGAGCATTACGAGGTCCTCGTCATCGTAGTCTTCTTCATCCAATGATAGGTTCAACTCCCTGAGACAGGGGTCTCCAAACCCAATCATCTTCCTTTTCTTCCAGTCAAATATTGGGTTGTACTTGGCCAAAAAGGGCATCCCTAGCAGGACGTCTTCCTGAGATTTCAGCTCCATTTCAAAGGCATGGATCTTCACAAGTTTGTGAAAGATCCGGGTGTGGAAAGTGCAAATGTGGGTCACTTTCTGCCTGCTCGGCCCTTTGAAGCTTCTCGCCATCCAAGGATGTTTGACTCAAGTTCATTTCAGATTGTATCTTGATACAATCCTTGGGTGAATGACATTGACTTCCGCACCACTGTCAATCACTGCTTTGATTTCTGCGTCTTCTCGGTTGACCAAATACATGGACCTGAACAGAGAGGAATTCAAAACTGTTTTCGATTGCTCAAAGTCCGTATCTACAGAAGTAGATTTAGCAGTCCAATTTGGTCAAGCCAAAGTAATAGAAAATTGTTCAACTCCACCCTGTGCAGCCATGGGGGAGTTTCTTAAAAATCCTTCTTGTTGTTCCAGATATTGTCGTCGGTGAGCGTATGGATGCCCACCATGTCTCTTTCTTCGTCTTTTTCCAGTTCTTCAAGAAGTTGTCTGATTTGTTGATGGCGATCCCGTCGATCAGGGCTTTTCTTCTCTTTTGGGCATTCTGCCCTTCGCTGTCCAGTTTCATTGCATCCCCAGCACATGATCTCCCTGATCTGCGATCGTGAGTTGCCTTTCTGGTTCCAGGACCTCTTGGGCAGTCCACCAGAGTTTTGGTGGCAGTCCACGTCCATCGCATATGGATCTCGATCAGGTGCTCGATTGTAGTGGGACTTCGTAAGGTTTTGTCCCAGGATGCGCTGGTCTTCTTTGGTTTGTCGACCAGTGAAAAGGCATAGTTGGGAGAGCACCGTTTGTGCTGCTGTAGCTGACTGGATCCATTCTGCCAGGGTTGTCAGGCAGGTGTTGGTTTTGAGGATCCACTCGTTCAGCTCAGCCCTTAGTCCTCTTCCATAGAAGACTCCAGCTTCAGGGCTGGTCTCCGAGAGTTTCGCCTTGTTCATCGCATTTAAGAAGTCGGTTGTGTATTCCTCCAAGGTTCTTGATCCTTGTCTGATGGCCAAGAGTTTGAGTAGGGCCATCTGGGATACATCGCCGATCTTAAACATCTGGTCCACTTTCGCTAGGAATCCTGCCCATGTGTCCACTATGTGGACGGTGTCGAGCAAAAGGGATTTCTTGGCATAGTTCTCTGCCCAGGCTTGTGCTGAGCCCTTCATCATGAAGGATAGAGTAAAGCCAATCTTTTGTTTGGCCGTCCGATAGATGTGAGAATTGATGCCTAGATAGGTCTTGATTGAGGTGAGCCAGGCATCGTATGTGGCATGGTTGCCATTGTATTCTCATGGACGATTCAGGCTTAGTTCCTTGGCAGACCCTTCTCCAGAGTAAGAGTCATGTCCCTTTCCTTTCTCCTCGGGACCTCCTCTAGAGCCTCCAGGGTCTTTTGGTTTGGTTGGGATGGTAAAGTCCATTGTGGACGAATACTTCTCCCAGTTCCACCTCACCAAGTCGGTGACTGGTACCTCGGTTTGTGATCCAAAGGGATCTTCCGACATCTCGATGTCGCGGTCTTGAAGTTGTTGTGTTTCTTGAAAAAGGTTGCCTCCGAGTGAAGAGTTCTCCTCTTCCTCCTTAGGCTGTCAGGGTGTGTTGAAGCGAGGGTCTCCTTCAGCAGCAGGGTTCATTAGCCTGAAAGCTGCAAAGACTCCTTTAGCTCCTTCGAGGAAAGATGGGGTCGGTGTGGACTCGAAGTCCTTGAGGGAAGGTTGCCAGTGAGTTAAGGATCCAGGGATATGAGAAGGATCCAGTCTCAGGGCAACAGGGGATCTCTCTTCCGGGGGATAAGGGTGGAAGCAAGATGAGGAGTGTTCTCTCTTGAGGGGTGAAGCAGATGTTCCAGAAGACGATGGTCGTTCCTTCTGCTTCTGTTCCTTTCTTGAGGGAACCAGGGGTCGGAATTTAGAAGAAGTTGTTGATCCTGTGACAGAGGGTGGCCTCTGAGGATCGGGTGGTGTGCCTTGATGAGAAGACATGTTGAGGAAGTGTGTTGAGGTTGAACGAAGGCTGGGGTAGTTCCTGCAGTGGTTCCTTGCATTCGGGGCTTCTTGAAGGGCTACAGGTTACCGTAGAGGGTCCTCCAAGAAGGCGAAGAGGTAGGCTAGGGCTACTGCTTCAGATGAGGTAGAGAACTCGAGACTTCACTAGGGATGATTGTCGACCTAGGAAGACTTTGGTGCGAGGCCGAAGTTCTCGAGAGGTTCATTTACTTCAGTAGAAGGAACTTTTAGCTTTTGTTATGTGCTGGATATCTCACCTGCTGAAAGCGACAAGTGTTGGTGCTGAGGCTCTAAGGGGAGCAACAGCGTGCTTGCGATATTCCAGGGTTAACCTCAAGGGCTTAATAGTTTTACCCCTTCTATGGCCAGGCAAGCAATTCTGACAGAGGAAGATCTGAGAAGTTGCTATCCTGGTTGCAAGGTAGCTAAAAGTTGGGATTTACAGGCGAGTCCCTACATGTATATATACTACCTCAGACTGTTTGGCAATCTTTGGGTGAGTTGCGTAGGAGACGTGCTCGTGAGAACAAAGATGTGTCGAGTCAGAGATAGGGGGAACAGCCTGTGTACCAACTATAGGTCCAATGGAAAAGGGGAGACACGTCGAGGATGCGTAAAATGAAATGGAGTCCAAAAGGGGAAAGTGACTCATCGCGGGAGAAATAGAAGAGATAAGCGCGAGTCACGTTGATCGGGAGAAGCCGATCAAGGAGGGGGCGGCCATATAAGGGATAGCATATAGTAAGAGTCTGTAAGGGGAAAGCATAAGGTCGTGTAAGCGTCATAAGACATGTCACGTGCACAGAGAGGGGAAAAGAAAAGAGAAAGTCCAGAAATGGAAAAGAAATATGAGTGGCGTATCAGATTCCCTCGTCATCATCAACAACCTTATGTATGAACACAGCATATTATGGGTTAACTATACCATGTATGACCTGCAGCGCAAGCAAGATTCCATCAATCCTCGTACTCGGCCTGACATCATGATGGTATCCCACGAGACCAATGAACTGCACCATCCATATTGGTATGCACATGTCATTCACATCTTTCATGTCAACATCTGCCACTTCAGTTCAGATTCAACTAGTCATGGGATCGAACGAATGAATGTCCTATTCGTGAGATGGTTTGGTCAATGTGTCAACTTGCCAGGAGGCTTCGCAGCATGTCGCCTCCACCACATCGGTTTTGTTGAAGCAGGCAATCCAGACGCTTTTGGTTTTGTGGATCCTGATGTCATGCTTCGTGGTGTGCATCTCATCCCATCATTTGCACATGGTCATACCAACAAATATCTTGGACCCTCATTCGTGCACCCTGCAGCAGATGGTGACAATGACTGGAGATATTTTCATGTCAATATGTGAATCTTACTAAATATATGTATGCTAAAACCCTACTAACTGCCCCTGGTCTCTAGGTTTGTCGATCGCGACATGTTCATGCATTTCCAAGGTGGAGGAGTTGGTCACATGGCATCCTGCCACTGGGACGGCTTCTTGCAATCAGACTGCCCCAAGTTCAAAGCTAGAAAGGATGAGACGTTTGATACAGAATATTCAGGTGACATGGGAGGGGACACTGGCATCGCAGACTCAGACGCTGATGAAGGTGATGGACCAATAGGATCAGATGTGGACTCAGATTCAGACAGCGATGGCCAGGAGAATGATGAGGTTGTCGAAGATATTGTTGCTGGCAATGGCGAGGAGTTGGATGATGCCATATATATTGAGGAGGGCTATGGTGCACTGTGAGTTGAGTACTACAAGTATAAAGTCACTGACAGTTTTTGGTGTGCACACGCTACGTTGACGGAAATATATGACATTATAGCATGGGCATCACATAGATATATGACTATACTCCAATAGCTTATGGACAGGAATTTCGTCGTATCAATATCGTACTGCTGTCGATGATATACTGCATGGTCGCATATAGAGGGTGTCACTACATTAGTGACAAGTGGCCGGATTAGTCATCCTGTCACATCACGGCGCGACAAACAATTGGCTGAGTCATCGCACCAAATCGGGCAATGTCACGTTTCTGCAAATTTGGTGATGACTCGCTAGTCGGTCTGACGGACTTTTCTTTCGCAAAAGTTTGTCTTCTCTTTAGTCTCCAGTATGCCTCGGTGAGACTTAGCATGACGGCCGATGTTGGGACTGTCGAATCGAGGTACAACTTTCATAGTTCTTCAGTAACTTTGGGCAATCTACAGTTGCTAAATTTCAACAGGGGAGCAAGTCGTTTCAGGATATCCGACAGATTCTGTTGCAAGACTATATACATAGCACAGTTAATGGAGCTCCTTTGCGTGTGTGGTTCGGTTCTAGATCCTGGGCTCGCCTCATGGGACCTATGGCAACTTCTACGAGCGCCGATCTATTGCCTTCAAACACGTTGCACTGTACTGGTCATTTTATGAGCCCCCAACCCAGGCAGTTGTCTCAAGCTCTCGAGAGGACCTAATCAGTATGGCCAAGTTTCAATGGGAAAACCTCGAACAGTTCATCAGCTTAACAAATCTGTTGTCACTGCGCAATGGCGGACAACTTGGACTGGGAAATATGAAAAAAGATGAAGATGTCGAGGTGGACGACGACTTCAGCCGAAGCAACTCGGATACTGGAGATAGCAAAGAAGATGAGCTCAAGAAACGTTTTCTGGACAGGTTCGCGAAGATCATGTCGAGAGACAAGGGGGGGAAACATGTATGTTGTGTAGCACTCCGGGAGTCGGGGGACCGACACCTCGACGAGGAGATCAAGATTTCCCTGCTGGTCGCTCGTAATGACACCTTCAACGAGCAGGACACGAAATTCTGCAGCGCCCTTGAAAGACTGCTCACGGCCATTGGTGCCTCCGTATACGAAGGGGCAATCGGTATGCTCATAGTGTTCTCCATGGCAGGCCCAGAACTGATGATACGTACATGATAGGTCTACCAGTAATCGAAAGGGAGCTTTGGGAGGAGTTAATACGTTACAACCAGCCGCGTCTGGGTCTTTATGCGGATAGGTTACTCGACAATTTGAAAGCATTCAAAGCCGCTGGATCCCTGGACAGCCTCCCTCCCTACAGTGCCTCTCAGTTACTCCAGCACAATAATTCCGAACTGAAAATGTTCTGTGACAATACTGATATCGGTCCTTACTCAGACGCTACCCATGATGCCTATATGAAACTTGCCCAGGAGCATGTCCGTACACTGGACAACATTCTGTGCACCGACGACAGAGTCACCCAGCAACGCCTTCTCGCTGAGCATACCTATTCCATCCGACATATGAAATCCCTCAGGGTATTCATCAATTCCTGCCCTAAACCTTCCGTTGGGCGCAGGCTTCTCTCGGACGTCCTTTTCTTGGGCCGTTTGAGGGCCTGCTATTTTACACTCGTGGAAGCGGCGCTCAACATTGCGGGATTTGCCCATTTATCTATCATTCTTGTGGAGAAACATCCACCTCGCGTCTGTCCGGCCACTTTACCCTCTTTGGCAGATGCAATGAAATATCTGGGCCAGGCCCTTAATCCGAGCTCGGTTAAGAGGTTCATCAGCGCAAAGGCGAGCGTCATTAGTGCAGAACGAAATTTTAAGCAGCTTCAGAACAATACCTCTCGCAAACATCTCCACACCCATGCGGAGCTTCAACTGGTCCTTCACTTTACAAAGACCACCGACGTTGGAACCATGAAGAGAGAAATATACCCGTACATCGGGTGCAGCAAGTTATCCTGCTTTCTCTGTGCAGCTTTCCTTGAGTCCTTTGATTACGGTGGCGCTTCGTTCAGAACTCGTGGGAGTCACGGCAAGATTTACACACTGTGGTCTATCCCAGACATGGATGGGCTTCGCGAGGACATGGTCACTGCCCTCCATTCCACACTGAAGAAGACACGAAATCTCCTCGTTCGCGAGATGATCAAACCTATCACCATAGCCGCTCATATTTGCGAATCCACCGCTGGCGTTACAGATTATAGTCCCCAAGCATCTTTCATCAATCAGTATCACAAAACTCTGGCTGCTCAACGTGAATTCGATTCTCTGAGTGCAAATGTATCTAAAAATTTGGCCAGGTGCGTGCTTCTAATGTGCAGTCACCCATGAGTACCAACTACGTTATATATAGGAATTTTGACCCCGACGAAGAAGTGGACACCCACGATGTACTCGGTGTTTTGGAGCGTTCCGAGACTCCAGAGGTCTCTGGAGAATGCGAAAACTGCGAACGTGAGACTGCGAGGAAATGCTCTAAATGTCGTGGGCCATGGTTATGCAGTGAACGCTGTGAGAACGAGTGGGACTATCACGGGCATACTTTCAAGTGTGCCATAGGCCGACCGCTCGATACTGCCGACTACCTTGTTCGGGCCTGCTGGACAGACTACTTGGATGATCTTGATGAGGACACCAAGGAGGATTTCGGATTCACAAAGTTTGCGTCGGTCTATGATGTGCAGAGACTATTTGGGCTGTATGTCGGCCTCACTCGTATGGGCGTTGGGAGCCGAGAATTGCACAAGTGGCAAACAGAAGGCACGCTGATCGAAAATATGACAGCAAAGTATGAAGCTATACCTGAACGCAATCGTGGCGGATACTATCCATGGTTCTGTAAGAACTTGCACGTTTTCAATTTTGGAGATGGACCCCCCGACTTCTTAGCGATTGCCAGACCATACCTTGACCCAGTGGATAGAGAGAAGGAGCCCCACCAGCTGGTCCCGGAAGCAAAACGCAAGTCGTTCATGCTCTATGCTATGTTGTTGAACGGATACCACCCAAATCCCTCTATCCAGTTTGATACGATCTGCAAAGAGCTCTATTTCGAATTCGGCTTCGTAACTGGCTGTGGCTCTGAGGGCGAGCAGGTGTTACCTTGGGTGTATAAGAGTCTCATCCCCAAATGTTCCTTTACAGACTTTTGGACTGCATTTCAATCCAATAACCTGGTCGCGTTGATGGATGCGAAAGGACTTGGACCAATGCGTAGGAAAGTCCGGCATCTCGAGGCCTTCATGAAGATTGGGCGCAACCATTGGTGTCCTACTGTATGGCACCTCAGACTCTTCGTTAACTCCGCAGATGTGGATCCTCCACGACATGTTACTGTGGACTATGGGTTTTTCAACTGCAAGACAGTTGAGGAGAAATTCTCTCTCAAAGCAGTGTATAAAGAGCTCCTGGAGTCTTCAAGGGTTGACCCCATGGAATTGCACGCAGCTTGTATCAAGGGAAAACTGTACGATTTCGTTCGTGGACATAAACCGAACCTCGAGCAGAGGTTCAAGAGGTTAATGGCCACCACCTATCCACTTCCCGGTAATGTTGAATGGGCTGGCATGTGTGCAGAGAATGTCGAGATCCATGGCTTGACTGCTGAAGCCGCTCGAAGTATGATATCTACCTTCGGTCAACATAATGCTCGCATCGTCCTCGTGAAAAAATGAAGACTTGGCTTGGTGCCTTGGTTTACTTCTGGCCCATACAATCAGGAGGTCCCACGAGCATGGGAGGCTACGTCCCTTTACTAGTCTTTTGTCTGCGCTATGTCATCTTGTACTTTTTCCATACTATGTATAATGAAGCATGCCGAACACTGACTGATAGCAGTGTGATTTCACATCCACGCGTCCCTAGGTTGCCCCCTAGATGCATGATTCCAGATTGATTGAATAGCACTCATGAGGTTCTGGAGGACGGCTCGGCGTGGGGGCGTGGCGGCGCTGGCGTTCGATGTCCACGGTTCTAACTCAGTAGTACCTGTGAGTAAAAGTCAGATGTGCCGAATTACATCTACCTAGTGTACACATTTTTACTTTGTCGCGAAGCAATTCAGCGGAATGTGAGCTATAAGATGAGTTCAAAGGGTAAGTAAGCACCCATCGCTCTTTGCTTGTTCGGTGTTCTTTGCTGAATACGTTCTCTCTTCTTTCTCATTCGCCAGACAGCGCTAACCCATGTCTGGTGGAATGCCGTATGAGGGAACATTATTGCGGCGTTTTACTCCACACTTCGTGCTCGTATGTCGAACTGCGCGGCTACACGGTCCCTGCATCGTATACGTGCGTCAGGTGAACACGCAGAGAAAATGATAGCCAACAAAAACACACCCTATGTTCTGAATTCGACACTCCTCCGGATATCCGCGGCGATGTTTCCTCGTCTTCGCATCCCCAGGGGCCTCCCTTGTTTTCGAGTTCACCGCCTCTCTTCCACACCAAGTACATCTGCATCACTCCTGAACCTGAGCTTCGTCCAAATCACCTCCCCCTTCGCCTGTTGGGCAGGAGCATCCGGAATAAACAAGCTGATCACAATACAAAAGTAGCTCAGGTACAAAAAGACGTAAATAAGCCCGCCGACACAACAGAAGAAATGCTATACAGAACAAAGCAACAAAGGTAACGTAGATGACGAGGGAGACCAGGCGTAGCTGACGAGGACTGTAGGGAAGTAGATTGTCGACCGTCCATCCTGCAGATTCACTCTCCGTAGAATTCTGCTGCAAGAGACTGCCTACTTTGAAGTTTGCATGTTGTTAAGGGCAGTCGTTGCAGTATACGCACAAGGGCAAAGGGTGGGTAACGCAGGTTCATGCACTCTTCTCACATATGCAGCCGATGGTGTTCTACCTATGATATGTCGTTTGGTTCTCGATTTGGGCTGCCTCATGGGACCCATGGAAGCTTCCATGGGCGTCAACTTGACGCCTCCTGACACGCTGCTTCCCATTAGCTCCCACTGAACCCTCAACCCAATTGGTCCATCGCCTGATCCTCTCGAGAGGACTCCCCCGGTATGGCGAAGTTTCAGTGGGAAAACCGCGAACAATTTATCAGCCTAGTCAACATTCTGTCCCTGCGTAATGGCAGCCAGCTCAGACTAAACGACGATGAAGAAAATGAAGAAGTCGAGGTTGACGTGGATATCCTTGGGAGCAAAGCCTTTATTTGGAATAGCAAAGGAAACGAACTCAAGCAACACCTTCTGGATAGCTTCGCCGAGATCATGTCAAGGGACAAGGGCGGAAAGCACGTATGCTGTGTAGCATTGCACGAGTCAGGAGATTGGTCCCGCGACGTGGATGCCAAGATTTCCTTGTTCGTTGCGCGTAATACCGCTTTCAAGGATCGCGACAAGAAGTTCTGTAGCACAGTTAGTGAGCTTCTCTCAACCGTCGGGGCGTCCTTACACGACAAGGCGAGAGGTAGGCGTACTGTTGTGCCTCTTGGCAGAATTTGAGCCAATGATTCATGGCATCGCAGATTTATCCGTAGTCAAAGAGAAGCTTTGGGAGGAGTTAGTGCGTTATAACCAACCTCGCATTGATCGTTATGCGGGCAGCTTGCGCGGCGACTTGCGAGCGTTCAAGAATGCTGGATCCCTAGAGAACATTCCTCCTTATAGCACCGAGTCTCAGTCACGCGTAGCGGCAACGCGGAACCTATCACTTTCTGCGACGACCCTGGTATCGGTCCTTACTCGGCGGACACTCATGATGCCTACATGAAGTTTGCCCATGGGCGTATTCTCGAGCTGGATGATATCCTTTGCTCCAACAACAGAGCGGCCAGGCGGCGTCCGCTCGTACAGCGAGCTTATGCTATTCGCCGCATGAAATCACTCCGGATACTTATCGGTTCTTGCTCCAAAGCTTCCATCGGGCGTAAGCTCCTGAAGGACATCCAATTCTTGGGCCGTTTGGAATCTTGCTTTCATACACTCATAGAGGCGGCACCGCGTATCCCTGGGTTTTCCCAGCTGTCTATAATTCCTGTGCAGAACCTTCAACCTTGTACTCTTTCATGCACATTACCCTCTTTAGAAAGAAACGGAGTATGCAAAGGCAGAAGAGAGATTCAGTCAGCTTCAGAGCAAGGTCTCCCGGAAGTCTCTCCACACTCACGCTGAACTTCAGCTCCTCTTCTCCATCACAAAAACCACGGACTGCCAAATCATGAACGGGGAGATATACCCGTATATAGGATGCAGCAAGTCATCCTGCTTCCTTTGTGCTGTTTTCATGAAGTGTTTTACTCCGGATGGTGTTACGTTCAGAACGCGTGGGTGTCATGGAAAGATATATACCCAATGGTCCATCTCGGATATGGACGGACTGGAAGATGACATGGTCAAGGCTCTTGGTTCTGCGCTGAAGAGAATGCAAGATGACCTGCGCAACGAGATCATGAAGCCTATCGCATCAACGACTCATCTTCCTGAGTCATCTGCTGATGTTACGGATGATACAGGTGATACAGATGACACAGATGACACAGACGAGACGAAGACATGCTGAAGTAGCAGAAATGACTTACTTTCAGTAGTATTCTGCGCAGTTAACCTTTCTTTTCTTCCTGCTTACACTGCTACTCTGACCGCAAGTATACACATCGTTGCATGACTCTACGGACTTCTTCGTTCTCGCTGGAACTACCTCGTACGTCTGATCCAAGCCTATTGTGAACATCTTCGTAACTGGTTGTGGCTCTGAGGGTGAGCAAGTGTTACTACCTTGGCCTGTGTATAAAAGTCTCATCTCCAGATGCTCTTTTAGAGTTTTAGACTGCATTTCAATCCGACAATCTCATCCAGTTGATGGATGTGAAGGGACTTGGATCAATGCGCCAGGAAGTCACGCATCTCGAAGCTTTCATGAAGATCGGGTGCAACTATTGTATGGTACTAACTCTTCGTTAACTCTTCCCGGACGTGGATCCTCCGCAGTATATTGCTGTGGACTATGAGTTCACCTCGGAATCCGTCGAATTGCTTGCAACAAAAAAAAGGACATACTAAGTGGCCGCTACGTGGTACAGCTCATGATTACACACCGGATCACCTTTCAGAGAAACTACTGGCACTTGGTGGACTCTGGTAGATTCGCAAAAGAGCGGGTCTATTCGGTCGTTATCGGGGACCGACTAGTGTAGTGGCATTAATGAACCCTCATAGATGAGTCATTTCGATTCACTGGTTGTTGCTCATGGTGACCCCGAGTTTCCATTGGTCCGCAGTTTAGAGTTGTGATCATTCAATGTTAGTGCCAGCAGTTCCCCGTATTCGTCAGTCCTTCCGAGTTCTTACGAGGGTTATCGATCTTGAAACATGCAGCTACGTAACCTAGCCCCGCTATCTCGAGAGGTAGGGACGTTTCTAAGTCTGCTGGCATACAATCACATTGCTATCGATCAGTCGTAGCCTCCAATCTTCGTAGGACTTCATGATTGTACGGGGCAAAAACAAACTAGGGCATCAAGTTGAGCCTTCATTTTTTCACGTGGATGATGCGAGCATTCTGTTGACCCAAGGTAGATATCATACATCGAGCAGCTTCAGCCGTCAAACCACAGATCGCGACATTCTCCCTACACCTGCCAGCCCATTCAACACCGCCAGAGAAACGTACGTTTTCCCCTTGATATGGGCTGCATGCAATTCTATGGGGTCAACCCTTGGAGACTCCTATACACTCCTTTGAGGGAGAATTTTTCTTCAACCGCTTAGCGGCTTTGCTGTAGGACGAGTCGAAGGGGAGTATTGATCGCGTAGCAAGATGCTAAGCGTGTCAGAAGTCAGGGCCACCATAGAATGACCCCATGATCTCATCCGTAAAGCAAATAGATGGTGTTGCTCGTGCGTATGCGTCACCACTCACGTAGCACTAGAAGCATCTACCCCTCTCTAAGATGGCCGATTCCACTTCCGACACCACTCAGGTGCCTTGGGTTTTTCTTTGCCGAACGTGTTCTCTCTTTCTTTCCCACTGAGTCATAGGCAACGCCAGCCTATGTACATATGGACCCATATGACAGCTCAGAACCTTCAAGTATTGCTGTGTGTAAAGCTGTGCGGCTGCTACGTGCGTCAGGCAAATAAAAAGAGAAAAGAGACAACCAGCAAAAGCACACCTATATATGTTCGTGACACCCGGACGTCTGCGGCGATCTTCCTTCTTCAGTACCCTCAGAGTCTTGCCCTGTCTCCCAGTTCAATGCATCCATTTGTGAACCTGAGCTTCGCCCAAGTCACCTCGCTCTTCGTTTGTTAGGGTCGCGTTGCATATCAGCAAGGCGGAGATAGGGCATGGCAAAAAATGCATAAGGAAGGGTTAGGATATACAGTTTACCAACGACGCCAGCACGCCAAGAAAATGAAACTACTCGCTTCCCCACAAACATTCTGGGATTTCCAGCAGTCTCTGAGGCTTCTTGCCCTCCTGCAAGTTCCTTTCTTGACAAACTCCTTCCCAGCTGATTGCCACTTCTTAGAGGCTTGCTGGAAGTGGCCGAGTATCTACACTGAAGTCTGGATTGTGTCCGAGTCTAAGTATGACGACTCGTGTCGTTAAGGCAGAATCGTCGTTTTTAGCATGTGGATAAGGACAAAAGGCGGGTAATGCAACCTCATGCACTCTTTTCGCGACTACAACGGTCAAAGGCACTCTATCCTTCACACCCTCAGATACGTCATTTGGTCGTAGATCCGCCTTGACTCCGGATTTATAGGAACTTCCATGGGCGTCAATCTGACGCCTTCTGACACGCTACATCCCACTGGCTTTCCCATTGAACCCCCGTCAACTCAGTTGGCCGATCTTCAGATTCTCTCGGGTGTACTCCCTTGGTATGGCTAAGTTTCGGTGGAAAAATCGCAAACATTTTATCAGCCTCGTCAACATGTTATCCCTACGCAATGGTGGTCAGTTCGGACCAAATAACGAGGAAGAAGATGAGGAAGTTGAGGTTGATGTGGATATTTGTGGGAACGGACCATCCGCTGGGAGTTGCAAGGAAGGTGAACTCAAGCAACGCTTCCTGGACAGTTTTGCGGAGCTCATGTCGAGGGACAAGGGTGGAAAGCACGTATGTTGTGTAGCATTGCGCGAGTCAGGAGATCGACACCTTGACGGGGATGCCAAGATTTCCTTGTTCGTTGCTCGTAATGCCGCTTTCGAGGACTGCGACAAGAAATTCTGCAGCACGCTTAGAGAGCTTCTCACTGCCATCGGGGCATCTGCACATAATGGGACAAGAGGTAGGTGCATCGTTGTGTCCCACGGTAGAATTGGACTGATGATTCACCCGGGTATGGCAGGTTTACCCGAAGTCAAAAACAAGCTTCGGAAAAAGTTAGTATGTTATAGTCAACCTCGCATCGATCGTTATGTGGATAGCTTTCGTGATAACCTGAAAGCATTCGAGGGTACTGGATCCCTAAAAGACACCCCTCCCTATAGCACCAAGTCCCAGTCACAAGAGGACGGCAAACCTGGAGCTACCACTTTTTGTGACGAGCCTGAAATCGGCCCTTACTCAGCGGACACTCATGACACCTACATGTGGTTTGCACAGGGATGTATTCTCGAACTCGATTATATCCTTCGCTCCAGCAACAAAGCGGCCAGGCGGTGCCATCTCGTGGAGCGTAGTTATGCCATTCGCCGCATGAGATCACTCCAAATACTTATCAACTCCTGCTCAAAGGCTTCTGTCGGGCGTAAGCTCCTCAGGGACATCCAGTTCTTGGGTCGTTTGGAGTCTTGCCTTCGTACGCTCACGGAGGCGGCAACGCGTATACCTGGGTTCGCCCGTTTATCTATAATTCTTGTGGAGAACCTACAACCTTGTGCCCTCTCGTGCAAATTACCCCCTTTAGTGGATGCGATGCAACGTCTGGGTCACACTTTGGATACGACCACCGTCAAGAAATCCATCAGTAAAACATTGAGTGTTATCAAAGTAAAACGGAGATTCAGGCAGCTTCAGAGAAAGGCCTCTCAGAAGCCTCTCCATATTCACGCCGAACTTCAGCTTATTCTTTACGTTGCGAAGACCGCGTATGGCGAAATCAAGAACAGGGAAATATACCCGTATATCGGATGCAGCAAACTATCCTGCTTCCTCTGTGCTACTTTCATCAAGTATTTTGCTCTGGATGGCGCTACGTTCAGAACGCGTGGGAGTCACAGAAAGATCTACACTCAATGGTCCATCCCGGACATGGACGGACTGAAAAACGACATGGTCATGGCTCTCAATTCTGCGCTGAAGAACATGCGAAACTTGCTGCGCAGCGAGTTCACGAAGCCTATCATATCAACTACACATCTCCCTGAGTCATCTGCTGAAGTTACAGATGATACGGGTGATATGGATGATACGGATGATACAGACGATACAGATGATACGGACGACACAGAAACCTACTGAAGTAGCAGGTATGGCTCACCTTGACCAGTGTACCTCGCGATTAGACTTCCTTTTTCTTCATTTTCACTATGTTATTCCGACACTCAATGCCATGTCAAATTTGCTAACTCCGTCTCCACGCTTGTTGTGACATAAATTTTTGGGGTTGCAGACACGTAACGTTGGACTATAGTTTGCTCACCAACATTGCGAGACCCCGTTAGTTGGCGTGAATAGGCCTAACACCCGGGTCCTTGGAGTCTATCAAACTCCAGAGCACAAACGAGGAAATATGAAAAGACCCTTCGGGTACCATAACCCGTACGTGGCCGCCATAGAAAGTCACCGATGATCATAGCACATTTAGCCATGTTTGCACCAGCGGGTTAGGCCCTCGGATACTTATCAGCAGTAATGACTCAGTTGGCACGAAAATAGATATTTGGAGCGAACAAGGGGCCTGGGTGACCCCACTGTGATGAATAGTCGTGCGAGGACGACAACATATGTATCGCAGCATGACAGCACCGTTTTCGATATTGCAGAGTTGCACTTCAGAAATCCATGTGATCAACGAGCTTGAAATGAGAAAAGCAGGCATGTGCACACCAACAAATTGCCAGCAGTACATTTCACCTCATCCATTTGTCCTGCTGAGAAGAGACATAGAAGATACATATGTCAGACGACACTGAGACAACAGATACGGTGACATGTGATGGTGTGCCTCAAAAATTCCAAAAGTGAAGACGGTCATCCTACCTTCATGGTGCGTACCATCTGAGAACATCAATTGGACATCCCAGCACGAAATCCTCCGAGTCTCAACCCTAACAACGGGGAGGTATCCAACGGTAAGCACGACGCTACCACGCAGATTGTTGACCGCCTTGGTAATTTGGATCTTGCCGACGAACAGGACCTCCCATCACGGACTTCGACGACTATTGTAAGTCTGCGATGTCGATCTACACACAATAGCTCAGGAAGCAACATTACAACAATGCAAGAAAGCTTCATTTATACAGAACTAATGACGATCTTGTAGGTCTTGGAATTCTCGTCACCGCCCTCGACAGCATAGACGAAAGCGTCACCATGCAGCACCTTGGCTTCGGACTTGAATTCCAGGATACCCTGTCAGCAGCATTGACTCGAGGCCAATCACAGCCCAGTGTCGTGAGTAAAACGAAATGGTCATGGATAGTACCTAATGCACACGGAAAATGAAATAAGTGAAAACCAGCTTGTCTAATCCAACTAGTACTCACGCTCACCAAAAAGGACGGTATCATCATTCCAGTCCTGGTACTTCTTGAAAGGGGGTTCAGCAATTGATGACACTATGCGAGTGTGTTACCGGGTTCGTGTTGGTACTATCCCAAGTCCCTTCTATATGTGTACGCCCCTGGAAACATCCATATCGTCCTCCAGGCCCGTTTGCAGGTACATGTTTAAACAGGCATTGAACTACGCAGATGACATGGAGCTCGCTAAAAGAGAAAGGTGGAATGCTAACGCTTAACACCAGCCGGCATCGTACTGGCCATGGCCCTTGCATCCGAGCACAGTGTCAATTCAAAGCGCTGATGTTCGGGACTGGCTATGGGTCCGACATTAAGTGGATACGCAGTAGGGGGCTGAATGAACATACATGCTTGCTTGATCCGAATGGTGCCCTGTCCACACAAACGCATCGAGAGTACTCTGGATTCACTCGCTCAATCGTCCTGGGTGCTGTTCTTCTCCCTCCAGCATTTTGTGACCCAGATTCGTGTCCGTGATAATGCATTCATTGTCCATGACAAAAATTGGGCTCCGCGAGCGAAAATTTTCCATCTTTTTCTTTGGGTTGGTTGCATGACTGGGGAGTCAGTCGAAAGGGAGCAAAACGTCTTCTGTTGATTCCCTGGCTTGCCTATGTTAGTTTCAACCAAAAGCTTGGTTCTGGGCCTACCAAGCAATGCGTGGACCTGTTTGTGCAACGCAACTTCGACACTGAGAAGGGGCGCCCTGACTACTGCATTTCGTTCATGAACATTCAACTCCAGCCCAAGTAGGCCAGGTTGTGAAATTGAAATAGTCACTTCCAATAATGCAGCATCGGCGCCAACGGAAAGGGTGGAGTCTCGGGATGTTTGCACAGGTACGCGATGAATAAAACGTGCGCACTTTGAGCAGATTATTCCTGCTCGGAGGCTAGTCGTAACTATAAGTGACTGAGACTCGATCTTCCCCAGATAACTAGTGGTGCACCAAAACAAGAAGTGAAAAGATCACAGGGCTAGGGATGTGTCAATCACGGTGCCCAAGGCTTACTGGCTTCTGGCGTGGACCGCAGCCTGAGTTATCCGACTCTAGCAGAAGGTCAATGGCAATTTCCATAATCTCCCAGGTACTACCAACACCCCATCGTCTATATCGATTGACCATGGCCGTGTCACCGTGACGGGCCTTGCGAAGCCCACATCAGGTACACTGGTCCCTGAAAGCAACCCGTCACTGTAGGGTAAGTGTACCGATTTCTGCTGAATATGCTCAAACCTGACGAACCGTCCGGCTCTGCACAAGATACAGGTACACACGTAGATCGTTATTTGTCGCGAGGTGCTGCGGCCAGTAAAACAGGTTTTGAGTCCAGATAGCTTGTGACTCCAGAGCCCCGAGCATGATCGCGGTGCCTTTGCCTCGTAAAAAGTCTTCGTCCCACTTCACTCCCCAAGGTTCGGTTCTCATCCGAGTTCGCAGGTATAAGTGGGCCTCGCTACGCCCAATATTCCCTACTTACACACGTGACATAAAGGGTAACACTGCACGTTGTTTTCTACCCCACGTCTCTCGTTATCGATCTCTGCCGAGGTCCGCACACCCCCCACCATACATATACCCCTCCCGTTAAGATTCCCTCTTCTGCCTACTCATTATCGGTTCCCTCTGTACGCATCCAACCAGAATGGCCAACTTTCGGTTGGACAACCCTGAACAATTCATTAGCCTAGTTAACTTGCTGTCCCTGCGCAACAATGGCCAACTCCAACAGAGCCACGGAGAAGAAGAGGAACATGAAGACAATGGCTGTGAGGAAAAGAGAGATGAATTCAAGCAGCGCTTTCTGGACAGGTTTGCGGAGATGATGTCGAGAGAGAAGGATGGGAAACGTCCCTGCTGTGTAGCGCTCCGCGAGTCTGGAGATCGATACCTCAATGCGGATTTCAAGATTTCCTTGATTGTTGCTCGTAGTGCCGACTTCAATAATGCTGACGAGAAATTCCGCAGCAAGCTTGAAAGGCTGCTTGGTGCTATCGGTACCTCTGTTTACAAAGAGTCGAACGGTACGCCCATTTTCCCTGGGATTCAGATCAGACCCAATGAGACATGCAACCTAGATATATCTGCAATCAAGAAGGATCTTTGGGAGGAATTGTTATGCTACAACCAACCTCGCCTTGATTCTTGTGCGAATAGCTTGCGTGACAATTTGAAAGCGTTCAAAGCGGCTGGATCCCTGGATAGCCTTCCTTCCTATCGTGCCTCTCAATCACCTCAGAACAGTGATTCCGAACTGACAGCTTTCTGTGATAGCGACAGTATCGGTCCTTACTCCGTCGCTACTCATATTGACTACCTGATGCTCGCGCGGAAGCGTATCCTCGAACTTGATGATATTCTTTGCATTGGCGACAGAACCACACAGCGGCGCCTTCTCGCTGAATATGCATATTCCATGCGACATATGAAATCTCTCCGGATATTGATCAATTCTTCCCCTGAAGTTCCCATTGGGCGTAGGCTTCTCTCAGACATCCTCGTCTTGGGTCATCTGAGGACCTGCTATTTTACACTCGTGGAGGCGGCGCTCAACTTGCCAGGGTTTGCCAATCTATCCATCATTTTTGTGAAGAACCTTCCACGCCGTGTTTGTCCTGCCGCTTTGCCGCCTTTGGCAGATGCAATGCAAAACCTGGGTCTGGCCTTAGATCCAACTTCTGTTCAGTATTTCATCAGCGAAACGTTAGGCGTCACTGGCGCAAAACAGGCTTTCAAAAAGCTTCAGAACGGCAACTCTCGGCAACATCTTCCAACTCATGCAGAGCTCCAGCTCGTCCTTCATCTCATGAGGACGACAGATATCAACACTATGGACAAGGAGGTTTATCCTTATATCGGATGCAGCAAGTTATCCTGCTTTCTCTGCTCAGTTTTCATCAAGTCCCTACACCACAATGGCATTAAGCTCAGGACTTGCGGGAGTCATGGCAAGATTTATACCCCATGGTCCATTCCTGACGTGGATGGGCTTTGTGCAGATATGGTCACTACCCTCCATTCTGCGTCGAACGAGATACGGCACCTCCTAGTTCGCGAGATGTTAAAGCCAATTACTATAACTGCTCATGCCGTCGAATCATGGCTCCCTCAGAACCTGTACGTCCTTGGTGGACCCTACGAATTCCTAGCGGTTGCCAGATCATACCTCAGCCAAGCGGATAGAGAGAAGGAGCCGCACCAGTTGGTCCCCGAAGCGAAACGCAAGTCGTTCATGCTGTATGCTATGCTGTTGAATGGATACCGCCCAGATCCTTCCATCCAGTTTGGTATTATTTCCAAAGTCCTCTACTTCGAATTCGGCTTCGTAACTGGTCGTGGCTCTGAGGGGGAGCAGGTCTTACCCTGGGTGTATAGGAGTCTCATTTCTAAATGCTCTTTTAGAGAGTTTTGGACTGCATTTCAATCCAATGATCTTGTCGCGTTGATGGATGCGAAGGGACTGGGCCCAATGCGCAAGGAAGTCCAGCACTTCGAGGCCTTCATGACGATCGGGCGCAACTATTGGTGCCCTACTGTATGGCCCCTCAGATGCTTCGTTAACTCCCCGGACATGGCTGCTCCTCTATCTGTCACCATGGACTACGGGTTCTTCAACTGCAAAACAGTCGAAGAGACGTTCTCTCTTAAAGGCGTGTATAAAGAGCTCCTTGAGTCTCCAAAGGTCGACCCCATAGAATTGCACGCAGCTTGTGCCCAGGGTAAACTATATGATTTCGCTCGTGGACACAAACCGAACCTTGAGCGGAGGTTCAAGAAACTAATGATCAACATTTATCCACTTTACAACAATGCTGAAGGGGTACGTGGGTCCGTAAGTATTTTTTGGCTTTCTGTTCTCTTCTTGTTCCTTTCGATTACGTTCACGTACCTTTCGGATCGAGTCTACCCACGACATACGGACCTCGCCAATATTGGCTCTGCTGTATGTGGTTATCTTCGGTGTGCAAAGTGGATATCCAGGGGTTACGATATGTAGTGGCGATTACATGACCTCGGTGTAGTTTGCATATGTCCAGACGTGTCCATCGCTTGAGACGCGAAGTTGCCCACAATAACGTATCTGCTCTCATGATACCTGCTCGTATTATCCACGGGCAGGAATGACCACTGGTACAGAAAAGAGTGACTGTCTCTACCATAGTTGACGAAAAGCGCAGGTTTCCTGTATCAATAACTCCATGCGTGGTCTGCCTGTATCTTCAAGGAGTCACATTGCAAGCCTTCCTTTTCTTTCCCCTAGCCTTAGAATTTGAGCGCTTACTATTCTTTGGACTATGTGTCTCTGCCCAAACCTCCCACCTCATATGACATCCCGTAGAAGTACTTCCATACTGCACTTGCCCCTGGATAGACCACACAAGCTTTCGACTATTCGGAGAAGTTTCCTTGTAGACGACGATGTTCCGAACTGTCGTGGGGAGCTCTCGGAATCGGGATAAAAAAGGAAAGTGTTGCTATCGATTGCAGCCGTTTAGATGCAAAGGTAAGAGTCATCAGGTCCGCTGTCAAACTTAACTGTCACTGCAGAACTTTGTAAGCACAAGTCGACCAAGATAGCAACCCATGGTGAGGATGACTTGCAACCGATGGAGTCATGACTGCGGCTGATGCGATGCAGTTATGCATTATTAGGGTTTTCTGAGCTTTATCTGATATAAAGGTTTGGGAAACACAAGAGAGATCTTCACAGTAGAGCTTTCTATAGGAGATATCTGTACGAGATCTATCATTTTCCTTGAAATAAATATGGGTCACTTTGTCGACGAGATGTTGGTTATGGAGCACAGCACAGCACTTGTGTGATACCACTCGTTCGCGCTGTGCATGTGATGAACTCTCAAGACAACGGAATGCCAGCAAAACTCATATTAGTTGGTCATCACCATTCTGTGTAGCCAAGATAATCCCGTCCGTTCGTACCCAATGAGAGAAAAGCTAACATGTGTTCTCTAACATTGTCCCAGAAGTCTTCTCCGAAGATGAAGCAAAAATAGCCCAACTCCAAAATCATTTGGCAGTCAATGAGCTCGGATTTCTATTCATCCCCATCTGCTGCTGTATGTCCAGGCCCTGGCAAGTACGGGAGATGTCAGGAACATATAGATCCTTGGCAAGGAGCCACAGCAGCCGGCTCGCCAATTTCAATAATCCCACTAAGGATTTTCTCCTCGAGTGCCATCAGAAACATGTCCGGCTTACCCTCCCAATGTAATAATGCTGCCACACACAGCAAAGAACGGTTCAGAAGGTTAAGTGGTGTAACTCCAGTCGCTGGAGTTACACCACGTACCCCAGGTTACACTCTGGAGTGATCCATATGCAGACCCAGAGGTGATTGGCCACTGTTGATTCGATGAATTCTACGGTTTCACGATGTCCTAAAGCAAGGTCAGAATCTCTGAGACAAGGCAGCAAGCGGTAGGCTCCCGTTTCCCCTAGAACTCGGAAGCTTGCTAACGGCTTAAGAGATCAAGTCTCTGAGGGACCCCGTCTAGATGGATTCTATCTGCAAGACATGGACATTTGGTGTTAACCCCGTAACATGGACTCGAAACGTACAGTGCTCTGCCGTAGCCTATGATATGACAAACCTGAGCCACGCTGGTGGCTGCTATCCCCACTAAAGGATCTCGTTTTGGTCTCGTCGAGTTGTCTTCCCCAGCAAGTCGGAGAAATACAGAAACTGAAATGGATGTACCACGAACAGTAAGGCCGCATAGCAGTAAAGTCAGCCACTTTCAATGTTGTGGGTGCATAAACAACCCAGATAGCACCATTGCTTACCCTGGAACCACCTCCGAAGTATAAGCTGATAGCCCTACAGAGGATGGTTGACGGACGATAATGGTAAGGTGTTAGAGCCTCATCCACACCAATGACCAACTTCGGTTTATGGCACTCGTTGGCAAAGAGCACGACCAAGGAGTCTGACATCTGTCTATAGGCGCCAATCGCTCATTCAGGCTCACACGTGCTCTTGGCCGTTGTTTCTGCGGTTGCTCGCATCTTACTCCTTCAACTGGTCTACTTACTGTCCTAAAATATGGATATATTGCACACAACGTCAGTAGAGTGCGGTAATCCTAGGTGATTGCTCACCAGGTAATAGGTTGTTTGGTTTGACATCTGTTTGTGCAACAGTGTGCTCATGCCCATCGCTGTTAATTTTCTGTTAACTCGAAAGGAAGCATATCAGATTAACGGGCGCTTATGTACCCGTCCAGCAGCCAACCTTATAATACATTTCATATTTGACTCTGAATCTCTTGAAGAAGTCCTTCCGATGTCCAGAAACCGATTGACCGTGTCTCCAAGCCTCCGGGCTCTAATCCAGTAGACAAATGTTCGTGGACCATCGGGAAAATAGCTGCAAAGAATGCGCAGCACCGGCACTATAATCGGCTTCAGTCCCTAAGCTTTCGTCCCCAAGCTTTCTGTCGGTATCTCGGCTGGCAAGACATCCCAAGGCGAATTAGCCAATTTTATCAGTAGATCGGTGGAGGTTCATATAGAGGACAATAGCACCCCTTGTACAAAGCTGGATGGGGTAAACCAGAGGTTGCATGGAAGGCCCGATGATGGACGTACTTCAAATAGCGGGCATGACTTCCCAGTACCAGAACTTTGGGTGATAGAATAGATTTTGCCGTGGTACTTGGGAAGGCTACCTTGAAGTGAAAAACCGAGTTTGGTTCCAGGTATTCACAAAAGGCATCCACAGCCTTCCCGTAATGTGGGGTGGTGACTGCCCTATGTAACAGCTGATTTGCTGAGGAATTGTGGTTGGTAAGCGAACGGACATACAACAGAAAGATTAAGAACCTTCTGTGGTCGAGGGTTTGGATACTTGAAGTATTTCTGCGGAAACGGATTAGCGGAGAGGACGGCAAAGGAATATGCTGACCTAAGTTGCGAAAATCGCGATAGGATCTGTTGTTCCAAGCATAGTGCGCAACTCGGGCTGACTCGAGAGCAGCTGACTTGCTCCGCCAGACGAGTTGTAATTTGGATCCAGGGTTCCATTCAAACATCCACGACGGCCTGAAGGAGCATACTATAGGCCACAACAAAGTACTGCAATCCTGAAAGCGGCTCTCGCCAAGCTCTGGACCAATGCGCTCATTCACTTCCTTGTCAATCGCCTCATGAGTAGCATCGTGTTGACATGATTGGCACGTCCGAGTGCTGGTGAACAAGAAAATAGGGTGGGGAGCCAACCCCTAAATGCCAGTCACTTGCAAGGGTCGGGAGCACTTCCAACCCCAATCGTGATCGCAGGATCAGCGCTCTCAACGATGCGAATGGGATCATCCAACTCGCTGTTGAGTGCAAGTCTACCAGCGACTGACAACCATCACGAACCCAGACTGCAACTAGACGCTGTGAGAATGAGTACCAAGTAGAGTATACCTATTTCAGAGACGCGGTTCGTTCGAATTCGCGCCCGTGCCTATGGTAGGATCACACTCGAGGAGGCGTGGGCGCACTGCGATAGATTGCTGGTTCTTGAAAGAGTTATAAGGTATCCGAGTGAGCACACGCGCAACGCAGGTAGTCATGGCTCGAGCTTCAAAGCCGCTCCCACAGGCAGAGCCGAACAGCAGTCATCATGCACTCGACAGGCCCTGTGTCGAATTCTCCATGGACCGATACGACAGACTCCCATGGAACCATCTTGGAACGGGACACGAGTTGACATACACCTTAGGGCAAAAAAAACCACAAAACCGATATTTTGGGCAGATGTATGGAACGGACTTGTCATAACTTAGAGGCTCTCCCCCGCGCTCTCGTCTGTCCTTGAGCCCTCGCCGCTCTCAAATTTCCCTTTCTTTGATTCTCGTCCATGAGACAACCCCCAAGTCCAGCATCTGGAGGTGTTTCTGAAGATGAAGTGGGACGATTGGTGGCTCACGGTATGGTGCCTCCGACTCTGTTTCTCCTGCAAGTCCGTAAGCATGCTTGGCACAGTCAATAGAACTCCCGTCTTCCGAGGTGTTGTTCGATTCTAGATCTCGGGTTACCTCGTGGGTCCTATCGAAACTTCTATGGGATCAATATATTGCCTTCTGGGTCGTGACTTATCCTGGCCGATCTATCTTTGATATCTGACTCTCTGGAAAAGACACGACAGTACTTATGGCCAAGTTTCGGTTGGACAACCACAAACAATTCATTAGCCTCGTTACCTTACTCTCCCTACGTAACCGCAGCCAACTCTACCCGAGCATCGGAGAAGAGGAACATGAGCACGATTACACGCGCGAGGATTTGGGAGATGAATTCAAGCAGCGCTTTCTGGACAGGTTCGCAGAGATGATGTCGAGAGAGAAGGGCGGGAAATATGTCTGCTGCGTGGCGCTCCGCGAGTCCAGACCCCAATTCGTGGATGGGGATGTCGGCATTTCCTTGGTGGTTGCTCGAAATGTTGATTTCGATAGTGTGGATGAGAGATTCCGCAGAAAACTAGAACAGCTTCTTGCCGCTATCGCGGTCAAGTCTGTTTATGAAGAGTCAAACAGTACGCCCGTTTTCCCTGGCATTCAGATCAGACTTAATGATGCGTGCATCCTAGTCAAAAAGGAACTTTGGGAGGAGTTGTTATGGTATAACCAACCTCGCCTTGATTGCTATGCGGATAGCTTGCGCAACAATTTGAAAACATTCAAAGCCACTGGATCCCTACACAACATTCCCCCTTACACCCCTCGACTACCGCAGAATGATGAGTCTGCACACAGAACATTCCGTGACGACCTTTCTATCGGTCCTTACTCAGGGGATACTCATGTCAGATACATGAGGCTTGCACAGAATCATATCCTCGCACTTGATGGTATTCTTCGCACCGGCGACGAAGTTACCCGGCGGCGCCTTCTCGCTGAGCATACCTATTCCATCCGCGATATGAAATCTCTCCGGATATTTATCGATTCCTGCCCCAGAGTTTCCGTTGGGAATGCGCTCCACTCAGACATCCTCTTCTTGGCCCGTCTGAGGTCCTGTTATTATACACTCCTGAAGGCAGCGCTGAATATTCCAGGATTTGCCCGTCCATCTATCATTTTTGTGAAGAACCATCCACCTCGCATCTGTCCAGCCACTCTGCCTTCTTTAGCAGATGCAATGGAATACCTGGGTCAGGCCTTGAATCCGAGCTCGGTTAAGAGATTCATCAGCGCAAAGGCGAGCGTCATTAATGCAGAACGAAATTTTAAGGAGCTTCAGGACAATACCTCTCGCAAGCCTCTCCATACCCATGCGGAACTTCAGCTCGTTCTCTATACTACAAAAGCGGTCGATATTGGAACCATGAAGAGAGAAGTATACCCGTACATCGGGTGCAGCAAGTTATCCTGCTTTCTCTGTACAGCTTTCCTCGAATCCTTTGACTACGATGGCATTACGTTCAGGACTCGCGGGAGTCACGGCAAGATTTATACGCTGTGGTCCATCCCAGACATGGATGGGCTTCGCGAGGACATGGTCACTGCCCTCCATTCCACGTTTAACAAGATACGGAACGTCCTCGTCCGTGAGATGATGAAGCCTATTGCGATAACCACTCGTGTTACCGAATCAACAGCTGGAGTGACGGATTATGATCCCCAATCTGAGTACCACGAAACTCTGGCTGCTCAGCGTGAATTCGATGCCGTCAGTGCAAACAACCTGGTCTGGTGGGTACATCCATTGTACAGCCACACAAGTACCAATCATATTATATGTAGGACTCCTGACCCAGGCGAACAATTGGAGTCCCACGATCTACCTAGACCTTTGGCACGCTCCATAACTCCAGAGCTCCTTGGAGAATGCTCGAAATGTCATGGGCCATGGTTGTGCAGTGAACGCTGCGAGAACGAGTGGGACTACTATGGACATACTTTTACATGTGCCATAGGTCGACCCCTCGACACTGCTGACTACCTTGTCCGAGCCTGCTGGACAGACGACTTGGATGACCTTGATGAAGACACCATGGAAGATTTCGGATTCACAAAGTTTGCGTCAGTCTATGACGTGTATAGACTCTTTGGAGTGTACTACGATCTCGTCCGTTATATGGGGGTTAGAAGCCGGGAGTTGCATAAGTGGCGAAAGGAAGGCACCTTGACAGAAAACATAATAGCCAAGTATGAAGTCATACCCAAGAGCAACCGTGGCGGGTACTATCCATGGTTCCAGCAGAACTTGCACGTGTTTAACTCTCGGGGTGGACCTCCAGGCTTCTTAGCGGTTGCCAGATCATATCTCGACCTAGCAGATAGGGAGAAGGAGCCACATCAGTTGGTCCCAGAAGCGAAACGCAAATCGTTCATGCTCTATGCTATATTATTGAATGGACACTATCCAAATATCTCTACTGAGTCTGATGCGATCTGCAAAGACCTCTATTTCGACTTCGGCTTCGTAACCGGTTGTGGCTCTGAGGCCGAGCAGTTCTTACCCTTGGTGTACAGGACCCTCATCTCCAAGTGCTCCTTCACTCAGTTTTGGACCGCATTTCAATCCCACAGCCTCATCGCATTGATGGATGCAAATGGGCTTGGGCCAGAGCGCAAGGAAGTCCAACATTTCGAGGCCTTCATGAAGATGAAGCCCAAAGATCAGTGCCCCGCCGTATGGCACCTCAGATGCTTTGTTCACTCCCCGAACGCGGATCCTCCCTCGTCTGTCACTGAAGAATACGGGTTTCTGAACTGTCAAACAATCGAACAAAAAATCTCGCTTAAAGGCGTGTACAAGGAGCTCCTTGAATCTCTAAGGGTGGTCCCCATGGAGTTGCATTTAGCTTGTACGAAGGGTACACTGTACGATTTCGCTCTGCGACATAAACCGAACCTTGAGCGGAGGTTCAAGGGGCTAATGATCAACCGTCGCCCACTACAAGAGAATGCTCAGTCTCCGGGTTTTCTTTGGTTTGTTGTTCCCTTCGTTGCCCTTTCGATTCGATTTATGTACACCTTGGGCGGAGGTTCAAGCGGCTAGTGAATGACCGCCACCCGCCGTAGTGGGTAGGCTGGGCCCAAGTCCTTAATCCCTTCCTGCTCCTTGCGATTACATTTATACATTTTTCGGGTTGAGTGTGTCCCACGTGGACGTAGTTTGCGGGTGTGCCCGAACCTTGACACGCAAAGAATCACTCACAATAAGATATGTACCTGCCCTCACGATACCTGCTCGTATTGTCTACAGAAAGGAGTGACCGTGTCTATCGTAGTTGACGAAAAGTGCATGCTTCCTGCATCAATAATTCCATGCAAAGCTTGCCTATGTCCTCAAGTGGCCATATCGCAAGCCTTCCTTTTCATTCCCCTAGGCTTTGAATATGAGCTCTCGCCATCTTTTGAACTATGCGTCTCCGTCCAAGCCCCCCAGTTCATAGGGTGTCCCGTGAAAGTACTGTCATACCATACTTGCTCCTTACAACGGAAAGAGTAAGCATCTTCTGCGATCGAAGGTCTGGGTGCTTGAAGTATTTCTGCAGAAACAGGTGAGCAGAGAAGACGGTAAAGGAATATACTGACCCAAGTTTCGAATATCGCGATAGGATCTGTTGTTCCAAGCGGCATCGAGCATAATGCGTAATTCGGGCTGTCTCAAGAGCAGATAACCTGCTGCGCAGAATGAGTAGTACTTGGGATCCAGGGTTCCATTCGACCGCTCCACGATGGCTTCAAGAAGGAATATATAGTCCGCATTCCCCAGCGGTTCGCTGATGATTGCCTCGACCTGGTCGTTCACTTCTTTGTCAAGTGCCTGATGAGTGGCATCGTCAAAAATGTTGGGAACGGAGTAGAGAGACATGACGCATGACGTCCGAACAACAAACGGGGTGGGCTTGAAGCGGCATACTGTGGTGCGAATGGCTTAGGAGCATACGCAACCCCCTAATCCTACTCCTAATACAGGCCAGTGCCCTAAGTCCACCTGTACATCTTGAGCCCACACGCAAGGGTTGATTTAAAAAATGCGGGTATGTAGTTTGGGCCTGGGCTCACTCGGGGAAGGAGGATGGGTCCTTGTGGGGTTGGAGCAGTTGGTGAGGGGTAAGGCATACGATTGAGCGACCTAAGACTCCTTGAGTTAATGATTCCACGCAAGGTGATTTATGGCCATTATACACGGGAAGATATGAAACCGAATGTCGTCTGATGTAGGCATGCCTTAGGTCTCAGTCCTCGAACAACAGAATGCACTTGAAAGGTGTCCGGTTCTTCTTGACTGACACGACAGATTCTGTAACCATCGAACTCAAATATAAGTTACGGACATCGTATCTCAAAAAAGGTTGCAAAACCCAAAACTCGGGATACGTACGTACGGAGTGAATTTGCTCTACAGGAACCCACCGCTCTTGCCCGTTCCGAACCTGTCCCCGAGGGCTCTCGCCTCTCTTAACATTTGCTTTCTTTGTTCTCGTCCATAAGACGACCACCGACCGACATGTCGCGTGAGTGATCCCATATGGCGGCTGGTTCTTCGTTGGCGTCGCCTTTCTTCTGTGCCTCGCGTTCCATGTGTGTATCGACCAATGCGGCACCGCGGACTCTGCGCTGTAGTAACACACGTATCAGACGAACGATGGTGAATGATAAAGTAAAAGAACACACCGAATGTTCTTGGACGCCCTTCCGAATCACTTCATCCCTCTTTCTCCTCCTCCTCGCATCCTCAAGGTCCACCTCCGGCTCCGCATTCACTGCTTTCCGTTTCCGACCAGTCACTTCGTCTGCAATACGTTGTTGTCGCTCTGCGGGGGTTTCTGTCCATAGGGAGCTGTCGGCGTCGCGGCCTGGGCCAGAGCTTCGCCCGAACTGACGGGCTCTTAGTTTGGTGGGGTCGAGTGCTGTGAGGTACATTAGTGAGAGGTTCAGTGCATGGGTAGACCAAGACAGTACGCAGTAGGATAGCACCACAGACGACTGGCCCTGCAGAGAAAAGAAACGAACGAGCCACTTACATGCCAGTAAATCCCCGCTCTTGGGTGGGACGAGCATCCACTCCTCTCTCTCCAGCTTCTTAGGTTTCTTCGCCTCCTCCACATTCTTCCGTCTCCTCTCTTCCCTTTCAATGAATTCCTCAACAGCTGACTTTTCTTTGGCAGCGGGGAAACGTGCTGGGGGAGGCTGAGGGCCTACTTCAGCATCCGAGTCCGAATCTGCGTCCGAGAAATCTGAGTAGGACGGTCCAGAGTGTGTTGTCACTCCAGATGGACCGGCGGTGGGTAACGCGGGTCCAAGTACTCTCCTGGCAGCTCCGGTCGAAGGGGCGGGGTCGTTCGACGGAGACCGTGAACCCGATGTCGACTCCTCAGTAGACGGGCCAGTTTTAGCTCGCGCAGGTGCGAAGTCGGGCGGCAGAGCTGGCATGTAGTCATCCTCGTCCGCGTCGTCGTCTGCAGTGGCAGACACAATTGGGAGTAAGTGTGATGGAATTTGGGGACCGATGGACCCTGACATGATGGTGGTTCCGTGTATGTATGATATCGACTGTAAGCAACGAAGGATACGGTCATCAAATGCACGTCTACAACTCGGCTTGTAATGCACATCGTAAAACAAAAGGAGGGGGATCATTAAACGACGTCCATCATGTCGTCGTACTTAGCTTAACCTTATCCAAGTCCATCCCCCGAAATGTCACCGAAAAAAAAGGTCTTCAGTACCGGTCTGATGTAGGCGGGTAGCCTCGTTGTGCACTTCCGTAACCCCCCTGTGAATGCCCTCCCGCTCCCCCTTTGCCACCTCCACCATAATAATACTGTGCACCGCTCACACCACCGACCAAGCTCGCTGCGGTGCCACCCGTATGATAATTGCTCGTGGTGTCTTCTTCGAAATCCGCGGCACTAACTCCCGTTAGCAGCGGATCTTTGACTTCCCAGACAGCAGCCTTGGATCCGACCGAGAACTCGAGATCCTCGCGCTGAGTGACCAACCGACGAAAGTAGAAAGGGTGCAGAAGTAGACAAGACAACGTAAGTACGGATGTGGGATGCGAGATGTGGCGTTGGACACGTACCGTGATACTGTCCCAGTATTTGTACACCATCATCACGCTGAGGAGGACACACAGCGTAAAGAAGAATAGACCATCGAGATAGTGCTTGATGGCGTTACAAATGGTGACGCTAAAAGCGAAGAGAAGGACCTGGGCGATAGTGTAGAATGCGATGCCGAAAATGATATCGCCCAGGGGCCAACGGTCGTCCAAGGTCCGGAACACGAGGACGAGCTGAGAAAGTGTATACGTCGTGACACAACAGAGGGGCCAAATGAGGTATACGATAAACAGAGCAGTCGTCTTGGTTGGGGAAAAACCGATAAAGGAATTGAAGGTTGCAATAGCGATGAGGAAAGAGACTCCGAAGACAAAAAGGCACGATAGCCGGAGGAACTGAATAGAGCGGTGTCAGAAACGAAAAACGTAATGGCAATGAGCGACCAGAGGAGACCAACCCATAGTGAGAGAGGAGTGCCATCTTCTGCGAACTGGAATCCGACAAAACCGTTTATCAGAAGGCAACAGTAGGCAGCTGCGACGAGACCCGTGTAAACAGCAGCAAACCACTACGTGTTCCTCGGTGAGCGTGCCACGTTCAGATCCGACAATATCGTTCGAAGCTTACGGGGTAGCTAACGTTGGCTGTCGGTATGATCCCCGAGTCGAGAAACATGGCAAGGAGTTCGATGACCATGTACAGCCAGAAGAACATGACGATTTCCTTCCTTCCGACGGCGGTATACTTGGAACGGATGTGATAGATCATGATCCCGGTCATGAGAATGGCAACGATGTGAACGAAGCATGTTGCTGAATTGCAGCCACGGAGGGTGAGGGATCATCAAGGGAGGAGGGCATGTCAGGACAGGAAGCACGTACACGGCTGGAAGATGAGCGTGGAGCCGATTTGCACGTTGCGAGAATAACAGTTGGGCTCGATGCCTTGGCCAGACGCACCCAAGAGCGGGCATACGACGAGTGCAGCGGTGCTACATACGCCATCGAAAGACCCAAACTGAGAACCATGTCTCTCAGAGTGTTTGGGTTTTTCTGTGTCAAAGGGCAAGAAAGATGGAAAGATAATAGAAGTGAACGAAGGGTGATGAGGGGTGGGTATTGTCCCTAAACAAAATAGTTCTTCTTCGATAAACGAACACACGATGGGCCAGCCGCCGACTCACGCTTGACGACGAGTGTTTGGATGATTCACTGCAACAGTCCGCGACGGGAGGCGTGCAAAGTCGTTACCACGCCACGCCACACTGGCACCTTCACCGCCATCCTACACGATTGGAGTCCAACTCATTTACAGCGTAAATAAATGAGCCATCTTTTTCCAAGTCCACTTGGATGCTGTATTATAACAACCCTGGATCAAGTAGGGGTACATGGAACCATCTACCGAATGGAAACTGATTTCTCAGAGATTCACCCCTTTTGCCCACAGCACTCGGTATTACCAAGCTCCCGAGCCACACATCGACCTTGGGTCCTCAGGACAGCTTCCTT